>CM042188.1:36678419-36729215 GCA_023539305.1 Ilex asprella | reverse complement strand
TATATATATATATATATATATATATATATATATATATTTCTTATTTACACTTTCTGGGTGTGTTTTGATGGCCGGATAAAGGTGGATACACCATGTTGGATTGGATAAATAAGAAGTGGATCCCATTTATCCTTGCTTTGGCAATACAAGAAGGGGCTAGATATTCGTTGCTTTTGAAAAACTACGGCCGTAGTTTTTCAGGCCATAATCCCTTCTCAGCTGGACAAACATATCCCACCAAAACTTTGGGATTCATGGCCAGCCGACAGGATTGCTGTTCCCTTTTACTATTTCACCCTTGCCACCACAAAGGTTAGGGGTTTTTTAACATCTTCCCCTCAATTTTGACTGGTCCCCATCGATCTCCATCCAAGAACGGCCCGAAGATCGCATTGGCGAAGGTATGTTTTTCTATTTCTCTGTCTCCCTCTGTCTCAGATAGTACCGTTTTCTTGGATTTTCCAAGAAAACCAAGAATCAACCGAAGAAAAGTTGTGGGTTTGTAGGTTTTATACTGGTTTGAGTTGTGATTTTGTAGAATGGACCAATAATCTGAAAGATTGGTTGAGTTCTTGCTTCTAGCCGAGGTCATGTAGACGGACATGGCCTGTAAATTGCTTGAGTTCTGGTTTCAGAATGGTCATTTATTTGGATGGTTTTTGTTGTGTAAACCCTTATTTTCTTTCATATAAAAGAATGTGGTTTTTTGGGAAATCATACTTGCAAATTATCTTACTGGCAAATTTGGTTTATTTTTCTTCTATCCATTTTTCAATTTCTGGCTTTAAGTTTGCTTTGCCCGCAATACCAAATCTGTACAGTAGTGTGTTTTCATCAAAGGTGGATACACCATGTGGGTGCAGTATATTTTACTTGAAAATTATATTTCAGTTTTCATCATGAACTTTCAACAGTTGGACATAGGAAGCCGGTTTTTATTCTGGGCATTAACAGTCCATGTAGTTGCTACAAACAAAAATGCCTAAGAAGAAGATTGCTTATTTTTGTTTTTTTTTCGACGAAAGATAGGAAATTTATTCCATTAAATCAAAATTTTACAAGAAGTTTTGTTTGGAAAAACCTACAAAAAACAGCATTTATAATTACAAATTTGGAAAAAATCCTACTAATTTTGTGTTCAAGTCATTCCAGTATATAATCTGTATCATCTGCCTCTTCCTAGACTATCTTAGCAATTTATAGGAACATCTACAAAGTATGCAGAAGGTGCAGATCAAAGTTCAACCAAAAAACAAAGTCCACAAATTCATCCCTCAACATGGGGGACATTTCTTCCAAAAGCAAAGAAATTAAACTAAGAAAGAGTATACCAGGCACGTGTTCATATTTTCTTCTTCCTCTGAATCAATACCTCTGGTATTCTTGAGATAGCATTTGGGAAATGACCTTGTTTCATTTTGCTCTGCTTCTACGGTTGGAACTCTGTAAGGATGGCCTTGGTCTCTAGAATTTCTGAATTAATCACAGGAGGCTTATGCTATTTTGTGGGTATGAGGAGGAGTTTTTCTATTCAGTGGTTGTGAGGATGTGCACTATCTTATTCTGTGGTTCTAGCTAGACTCTCATCTTCTTTGCTTCTCTGAGGTTCTTCTTGAAGTTGCTGGATATTCGTCTTCTCCTATGGATTCAGAATCTGGATGATTATGAGAATGGTGATCATTGTTTTGATCCTCATTGTTCTTCGTCAGTTGGACAGGAAGGCTCTCAGGCAGAGTTTCTCTATTTATCTACTTTATCAGAAAGGCAGATGAACCTTTCAATAGGTGCAATGACATATAAAGCCTGCTTATCATCTGGCTTCTCATTTCCCGAAGGCAATTCTTTCAATTGCCTTATATGATGCCTCTTAACCTGCCTTATATGATGGCCATTCATTTGCCTTTAGCTTATATTTAATGCAAGCTCAATTCCATTACTCCCTTAGCTTCTTCTTCCCAGCTCAGAGACACTTCCAGCTCAATGGCAGGCGCAGCCTCTTAGCTCCTCCATCAGCTCATTCAAGGTCTACGCTTCAACAGTGGGTAATAATTTGGATGATGCAGCTGACCACTTTTACCTGAATTTATGCTGCAGTTGGAAGGTTCACGTGACTGTTGGGCTCAGCAATTTTTCAGCAGTGGGTCTCAGCTTTTAGGAAATTATGATTTCTCGAATAGTATTTCAATGTATTATCATGCTTTAGAATTTTTTAATTCCTTAGTGCATTGTAATTAGATTGCATTGAGGGGTAAGGTACATAAGTCCCCCAACTAAGTGTAATTTGATTTTTAATCAATAAAATCTCCCTCGCACCGTCGAGATTCCATAAAAAAAAAGTATATAATCTGCACACCTTCCAAACCCAACCAAATAAGCAGATTTATCCATGATCATCATAGATAAATCAATTCATCTGCGCAAGGCAGGAAAGGACCTTTGATCCTGCCTCACCTTCAAAAGCAAATCAAGAGGAAGTTGATTTAAACTGGAAAATACCTAGAGAAGATCCAACCTCAACAACTTTATTAGCCAGTCCATCACCAACAAGTTAAGGTGAGGAAATATGATATTTTTTGTTGGATCAAATAATTTTGTGTTTGTATTCTAATTTTTTTTTAAATTTGAAACATGTTAAAGTTTGGAGTGTACAATAGATAAGTTTTGTTACCATTTCACTTAAATACTAAAGTGGTCACCAACAATTCCCAACCCAAACATGAGATAAGCTAGGATAGGATTCAAGGATAAAATTGTCATTTACTATGAAATTTATGAGAAGTTTTAAAAATAAGTTATAGTTTATCCATGGCCCTACTACATCACAAATCTCTAACCAAATCTGGGATAGGATTAAGTCATTTTTTTTATCCCACTATTAATCCCGATTATTGGGATTTCATTGGACTACTTAGGACTTTAAATCCAATCCATTCCAGTCCACATGTGATTTGCCAAACATGCCCTCAATCTTATGTATATAGACACATCTAAATTATTGAAATTGATTGCAAGTTTTTTTGTATTGAAACCTAACTCTCTTAGAATTGAACCTCAAAATTTGAACTCGTTGTGACATAACACTTCCAAGTATGAGTTGCAACGGTTTAATTTTCTTTAAATACAATACCAAAGTATGTGTGTGGAGAAAATATTCAGTGTAACGGGGACACCAAATCACCAATGTTATGTAATACTATTATTTAATAATTTATATAATAAAATACAATACAATTCAAATCTCAAAACATAAATAAAATGACTTTTATTATTTATGGTTGAGATTTCTTTAAATTTTATTTTAAAATTAATTTGACGACTAATATTTGATGATGCACAAATTGGTTTTCGTGCAAGATCAACAGTCAAGAATATTAACGAGTTTGATTAATAAGCAATTAACAAGCAATCAATGACAATCAAAAATGAAAACAGTAAGTAATAAATCAGCACAGAGATATATAGTGGTTTAGTCCGGGTGACATACATCCACTCTCGAGAACGACAGCGGTGGCCTATGATATTTTATTGATGACGTCGCCGAGAGAGTAACTCTGGCCAGTGTTACAATGCTTTGGAGGAGACAAAGAAAGGGAGAACAATGTGTGTAAGAAGGTGTAGTGTATGTAAGAATCTTGTAGAGGTATCAAGGTCATGCCCTCTATGTGGAGAGAGCTTACATTATATAGGCTTAGTAAAAGTGGTGAGGCGGTGACGTGAGGGAGAGTACTTCTACTATTTTGATAAGTACAGTTATGGTAGGAGATCTGCATGCCTATCCCGATATTTTCTCCCTCGTGCGTCTATTCTTTCGGAGGAGGATTTTGGATTGGATTGGACTTGAGCCTTAGCCTGGACTTGAATTGGAGTCTGCTTGGACTTGCATCGGAGTCAAGAGGACGAAGGACTTCATGAGGTTGTGCAGGTCAGGGAGCATGGGACAAAGGAGGGAAGGGATCCTCTTGGGGTGGCCTCCCTTGGGTGCCACCCCTTTGGGTTAGCCCTTGGGGTGTCCCCTTGAGGGTGTCCCCTTTACTCCTCTTTGACTTTGGCTTTTTCTTAACTTGGCTCCTTCTTGACTTGTTGACTTGGGCTTCGAGGTGATGTAGGCATCTCTTGATTAATTGGGTCTAACCTAGTTGATTTTGGGATCGTCATTTATCCCCCATGCCCCAATCCTCTGACTTTTTGCGAGAGGAAGGGATTAAGGGTGTGTTTGGTATGGGGGTTTGGGGGAGGGGGATTTGGGAACATGGGTTAGGGAGTAAACCTCCTTAAACCCATGTTTGGTATGTGTAAAGTAGGGATAGGATTCCAAACCCGGCCCGGTCATGAAACCCTCATTCATGAGTTTCATGAAACCCAAAGGAAGGGTGGGTTTTATATGTGGGTTTGGGGTTTAAGATACAAATGACATTTATACTCCTATATATCCTGTATGTATCATATATACAAATTGGATAAAGGGTAAAATAGTCATTTAAATATAAATATATTACCATAATAATCATATATCTCTGCGCATATCAAACATGGGTATGGACAGCATTAAAAGCTGAATCCCATCTTTAGATCAAACCCGGGTTTCATCAAGCCAATCCAAACCCATCCCAAAAACATACCAAACATGCCCTAAGGGCATGTGTTTCGTCTTCATCTGGGTGAGTCAAAATTTTTCTTGCTTCGCATGATAACTTGTTTTCCATTCTTTGGAGAGTGGGCTGACACCTTGGACGACGTCACAACTACTGGACAGGCGCCTTGGGCGAAGCCTAGAAGTTGGGCAGTTCCTTGGGCGACACCAGAAACTTTTGTTTGCTGTGTGGGCGATGCCAGCACATATGTATTGTGTCTTGGTGGAAAAAAGGCAAAATTGTATTACTATAATAATGACAATGTCATATGTCATGTCTTGCTTTCTCTTTTTTTTTTCCTTGCTTGGGCGTTGGCTTTCTCCCCCCTACTTTTTTTTTCTTTTTTTCGTCTTGCCTTTTGGCTTGGGTGTCGCCCTTTCTCCCCTCTCTTTTTTTTTCTTTCTTCCTTGGTCTCATTGTGCTGGCTCTTTTTGCTTTCTTTCTTTTTTTTTTCTTTTTTCTTTTGGCTAGGGCGCCGCCACTTCCTACATTTTCTTCTTCTTCTTGTGGTGGATCTTTGATACAAAGTGAGGAGGGACTTTGGTGAGAAGTCCATGGGCAGCGTGGGTGAGCTTGGACGGTGCCAACATGGCGATGGGTGAAGTCCTGATGAAGAAAGGTGGCATAGGTAGTGTGGGCGACGCCTTGTCACGTGCTGACGACTTGGGTCTTACACTAGGCGGTCGTGAAGGTAAGATGGGAGACTGGTCGAGATGGGAGGACCCATCCCCATGGGCGACGTCAGCGTCTTGCTGGGCGACACCTTTTTTGCTGTGGGCCCCTATATGGCATCAAATGTTAGGGGAGACTTGGTGGGCGGCTCCAACTTGACAGGCGAGGTAGGGGCATTGTAGGCGGCTTTGGGTGCCGCCTCTGAGAAGGAGAGTTGGGCGCGCCTCTTTTGGGCGAGAGGGAGAGCTGGGTTCTGATAGCAGTTGTTAGGCATTCATGGGTGACGGTGCAGGCTGCTGTGGGCGACCACTTGGAGGCTGGTGTAGTGCTTTGAGTGATGCCAAGAGGCTGGGTAAGTGCCTTGGGCGCTGCTGTGTTTGGGGGACGCCTTGAGTCTTGTCATGGGCGACGTCTCTCTGGTGCTTGGTCACTAACTGACCTTGTCTTTAATTATAGACGTCCTGTTGATAGAGCAATGGTGGAGACTCTTTGTATTTTGAAGGTGGTGTCTTCCCTTCCTCCCAAGAGGGCTAGTTTTAATGCCCTCAGTGCTTCTCAGTCAAGGTTTGATGGTCAGGTTGCTTCCCGGGAGATAGAACCCGGTGGTGCCCCCATTCTGTCCCAGGCTGGGACTTCTGTGTATCCCAGAGCTAGCACTTGTACCGCTGTAAGAGTTGAGACTCCATTGTGATCTTCTACGGGGACTGTGACTCCACATAGTTGTCTTGCTACTAAGTGGCTCGGTGTGTATGCTCTGACTTGACTTCGGTCAAGAAGTGGCTCTAGAGGTCTGTGACTCTCGTGGATGGATGAGTCTTCTATGGTATGCCTTGCTTCTTAACTTTGATTTTGTACTCACCATTTTTCCTTATGTTATGCTTTTTGAATGCTTTCAGGCGGACTGAGTTTCAAGTGTCTGCATAGAGACAACAAAAATAATACTATTCTAAATATTAAAATATCTTAACATGATTACTTGGAGAGAGAGGTAGGTTGTTTGCGTGTGAACAAAGATAGAGTCTGAGGATTACTTGTGAGAGAGCTAACTTCTTGAGGTCGGGCTTTTGACAACTCGTGAGAGAGGCACTAAGCTGGAGATTGATGCTGATTGGGAACAAAGGTAGGGCCAAGCTTCTTGGCTACTCGCGAGAGAGTGCGAAGCTGGATATATAAGCTGTTTGGGAGCAAAGGTAGACTTAGGCTGAACTTCTTGACAACTCACGAGAGAGTGCGAAGCTGAAGATAAGGACTGTTTAGGAGCAAAGGTAAGGCCGAACTTCTTAGTGACTCACGAGAGAGTGTGAAGCTGGAGATAAAACGTTGCTTAGGAGCAGAAGTTAGATTAGGCCGAGCTTCTTATAGTCTCAGAAGATGGCTGTCGTAGCAGAGGCTTACAAGGTGTGTCCCACACTCCTCTTTGACTTTGTACTTGGTCTTCTTTCTTTATATCTTTGGCTTTGAATGCCTGTTGATGGCTATTGTTTTGCCCTGCCTGTTTACAAATATGCTAAAGATCAGGGATGCAATCGGCGGCTAGATAGTGGAGAGACGGGCACATGAGGCTGCTAAAGAGCAGTTACGTTTTGAACGGCACGAGAGGATATCGTGGAGCTTGCACGGCAGGCACGAGAAGATGTCGTGAAGTTGTTAGGGTTCGAGCGACATGCACAAGAGGATGCCGCTAAGAAGTTGAGGCTAGCGCATGAGAGGGCTGCTCAACTTGAGGCTGGTTTGAGCTGCAGAAACGAAAGGATGTCGCGGAGCTTACATGGCAGGCACAAGAGGATGTCGTGAAGCTGTTAAGGCTCGAGCGACAGACACAAGAGGATGCCGTTGAGAAGTTAAGGCTAGCGCATGAGGGGGCTGCTCAACTTGAGACTGACCCTTCGAGTAGCACTTGAGAGAGCTACTTGGCCATAGGCTCACTCCATAGAGATGGAGGAGATAAGGGATGTTGCTGAGGAGTTAGGCGCCTGGTGGACCCCTATTGCTGGGCGTCTGGTGGTGGGCACATGCTACTGGGTGCTAGGTGGTGGGCACCTGCTGCTGGAAGCCTGGTGAAAGGGGGTGAGACCCATCGTCTAGGCGGTAGACTCCCAATATGGAGGGGGCTAGACCCCTCGTCTAAGCGACATCATGGGAGACACCCAAGTTGGAGAGGGTGAAACCCCTCGTCTAGGTGGCATCATGGGGTGCCCAAAGTGGAGAGAGCAATATCCCTCGTCTGGCAGTATCATGGGCAACACCAAAGTTGGAGAGGGCGAGACCCCTCGTTTGGGTGGCATTGCCCAAGGTGGAGAGGGCAAGACCACTCGTTTGACGACATCATGGGCGACACCCAAGTTGGAGAGTGTGAGACCCTTCGTTTGGGTGGCATTGCCCAAGGTGGAGAGGGCAAGACCACTCGTTTGACGGCATCATGGTCGACACCCAAGTTGGGGAGTGTGAGACCCTTCGTTTGGGTGGCATCATGGGGTGTCCAAGGTGTAGAGGGCAAGACCTCTCTTCTGGCACCATCATGGGGGGCCCAAGGTGGAGAGGGCGAGACCCCTTGTCTAGGCGTTTGCTGTGGAGGGCGCCTACTGCTGGGCACCTGGCGATGGTCGCCTTTTATCTACCTTGTTGTTAGGTTATATTTTGACCTTTGTAGGCTATATAAGAGTCACTGACTTTCATGATCGCCATATTTGCTTTTTTCCTTCATCTTCGTCCTCCTGCACAGGTATGTGTGGAAAGGGAACACGTGAGCTCCCCACGCGATGAGGAGGGACTCCTGGGCGAGGGGCGCCTGGGTGTGGCCCTGGGGCGTTCTAGCGAGGGGCCTCATGCCTCATCTCCTATTAGAGGGAGTGAGACTCCTCCCACGGGGTGAGGGACGACGCCCCTTTATGCGAGCATCGGATGGATGATCTTCTGGTTTTGGTTAACCAACAACTATATGGTGTGGAGGAGCTATTGTTCAACGACGAGGGTCGCCATAGCAAAAGGCTCCGATAGTGCGAGGAGAGGTAGAGCCTCCTCTCGGTGGGTCGGGTTGTTGTCTCTCCGCTGTGTTTGCTCATTGATCTAGTCATGATTGTCATGGAATAAGAGAGTAGGAAAATTAGTTGTTCCCACAAACAGTGCCAAATTGATGATGTACAAATTAGTCTTCGTGTAAGATCAACAGTCAAGAATATCGACGAGTGTGATTAATGAGCAATTAATAAGTAATCAATGACAATAAAAAATGAAAACAGTAAGTAATAGATCAATACAGAAATATATAGTGGTTCGGTTCTGGTGATCTACGTCCACTCTTGAGAATGACAACGGTGACCTGTGGTATTTTATTGATGACTTCGCTGGGAGAGTAACTCCGGTCAGTGTTACAATGTTTTGGGGGAGACAGAAAAAGGGAGAGAAAGAGAGAGGGAGAACAATGTGTGTATGAATGTGTAATGGGTGTAGAAATCTTGTAGTGGTATCAATGTCATGCCCTCTATGTGGAGAAAGCTCACATTATATAGGTTTAGTAAGGCGGTGAGATGATGATGTGAGGGAGAGTACTTCTACTATTTTGGTAAGTACAGTTATGGTAGGAAATCTTCATGCTTATTCCGACATTTTCTCCCTCGTGCGTTTATTCCTTCAGAGGAGGATTCTGGATTGGATTTGATTGGACTTGAGCCTGAGCCTGAGCCTGAGCCTGGACTTGAGTTGGAGTCTGCTTGGACTTGCATTGGAGTCAAGAGGGCGAAAGACTTCATGAGGTTGTGCAGGTCAGGGAGCATGGGACAAATGAGGGAAGGGATCCCCTTAGGGTGGCCTCCCTTGGGCGGCGCCCTTTGGGGTTGCCCTTGGGGTGTCCCTTTTACTCTTCTTTGACTTTGACTTCTCCTTAACTTGACTCTTCTTTGACTTGTTGACTTGGACTCCGAGGTGATGTGGAGCTCTCTTGATTAATTGGGCCTGACCTAGTTGATTTTGGGTTCGTCAATATTAACACTCTAAATTTAATATAAAAAATAGGGCCCTAAAGGTGCGTTCGAGGTAACTTTTTAAAGTGTTTTTAATACTTATAACTTTTCATAAATATTTTTTAAAAAATAGTGTTTGGAAACCGCCTCACCACTACCATCACCGCCACCTTACCACCACTACTGTCGCCACCCTACCACACCCATCGCCCCCCATTACCACTGTCACTGCCATCCCACAATCACCTCTTCCATAACAACCACCACCACCATTGCCTCACCACCTCTACTATTGTAACCCCACCACCACCACTGTTGCCGTCAACTTACCACCACTGCCATTATTTTACCAATACCCTTACCACATCACCTCCATTGCCCCCCCAACCACCACCACCACCACCACCACTACCACCATCACCATTGTCACCTATAACTAACACTATTACAACTGATTGTCATCATCCATTATAACTATTACCGTCTCCCACCACTACTAATGCTGCCCACCATTACTACCACCGCTCACCCCCATTATAACCAATGTTTAAATTAATTTATTTCTCTTCTATCTTTGTAATTTAATTTTAGGTGTAAATACAAATATGTTTATTGTTGATCATTTTTTTATTACTTCGTACTTTCAGCCTTCAAACACGAGAAATAACTATAAACTAATAAGTGAGTAAAATAAACTTGGTGAGAGTGTTAATTTGATATCCCTGTTACATGAAATATTTTCTCCACACACATTGAAGATACATTTTTTTTTTTAAATTCAATAGACATGAGTATTTAAGTCATGAGTCGAAAAGTTATCTTTCCTATCAGGTCAAAATCAGGCTACACAAAAGATACATATACACGCACGCAAAGCACACTCTTGGGTTATCCGACACTAGAGATAGTGGAAGAGTGGTTTCATCGTTCTTCCTTTGGTTCCTCACTAAAGACAAGCCCAAAACAATTATCTCTGGGCACAGAATTGTTTTTGGATTTCTCCAACAATTTACTTTCAGCCCAGTAGAATCAGGGTCAGGTCAATAAAAATTTAGGTCCTAAACAAAGATTATTTTTCTATCTTTATAATAATAGTTGATAAATAGAGAAAACTTTGACTCTTTGTTTGTATTTTAAATTGTCTATTAAACCTTCGCCAACCAGAAGAATAATGAAATTGGATTAAATTATACTATTAAAACTATAAAAATATTAAATAAAAGAAATTTACCTTTGACATGAAAGAAATTCTCCTTTGTTTCCTCTGTGTGTAAAGTCATATTAGTCCAACTTGTCTTCGAATAAAAAAGAAAAAAAAATAAAAAATTTCGATGTTTCAGTTGGTCTATTTTATTCAAATTTACTAATTTCTCCAAAAAAATTATCTATATCTATTCATATGGAATAACCGTATAGGGGAGCGAAGTGCTCTATACATTGTGTCTTTTATTCTTTGCTGAGTTAAATAATATTTAACTTCACTTGCAACTATACTCAATATTTATAGATTGGGTCCACTTTATCGCTTTTCACATTTTTATGGAAAAAAATTAATTTAGGTCAATCAAATTAAGTTCTCAATTTTATTCTTCATTGATTTTATAAAATCAATCATATCCTTGTGACCTCCCCTTTGATATTTTTTTTAATTTTTTATTTTCAATCATAAAATTTATCATATCGTCCCATTTTTTCAAATCTTAAACAAATAAACTATATAAAACTCATATCTACGAGCCACGTTCCTTTTCATTTTTTTTTAACTATCAGGTAGCACAAAACCACATCCAAAGTTATCTTATTAGGGAATTCTGCTCTTCACCAAATAAAACTTAAAAATACATTAACAAATAAAATTATAACCAAAAAATAGTATACATATAACGTATGTGTGCACCAACTAGTACAGATAGATATGAGAAAGAGAGGGAAAAAATTTTAATGTGAGAAAAATTATAAAATTATAAAATTTGTAGTTTTCAAATTTATTTTAATTAGATGTAGTAATATTACTATTTATCTCTCTCATACATATAAATAATTTTAATCTATATGTGTAGATATATAGATATAAGAGAAATAGTTTTAATTTATATGTGTATATAGACTGATATGAGAGAGAAAAATAATTTTAATATGAAAAAAATTATAAATTTTAGGAGCTTTTAATTTTTAAATTTATTTTAATTAAATATAATTGCTGGAATATTTTGGACAATAGAGACTAAAAACCCAAACAAAATTTGTGGTAGACTTTTTGCCATTAGAGTATAGTGTGAAATTTTTTATAATTGAGGGTGTAAAGTAAAACAAATAATAATTTAAGGGAATAAAATATAATTTACCCCAAAAAAGTAGACCGCCTCAAATTTTCCATTTTTGTTTCCTAATACTAATATTTCCAAATGTGAACCTTAGACACCTATAAATAATCTGAACTCCCTGTCTCTCTCTCGCTCTGTCTTCGTTTTCAGACGCTCCCTCTGTCAGGGGCTTCCTCTCAGTCTCTCCTCCACTCCTCTGTGACTCTCCCTCTCCTTCACTCCTCTCTCTTGTTCTTCTTTATTTCTTTGAACAATGTTAAGCTCAAAGAGATCTTTCTATCTGTGTTATTCTTTACCATTTTTTTCACGTTTTACTCAAATCGTCGATGAGAAAAAAAGATTTAACACCGCAACTTGTTCAGATTATCTTTTAGTTTGATTGTCTTGTTTGATTTCTTTAACTCTTGGCCAGCTTCTGTAGAAACTTCAAGATGTAGTGTATCAAAGCCTAGAGATGTTTATAACCTCCACAGATAGAAGTTTTGAGATAGCAGGAGAGAACAAAATACAAGAAATCAGGACTCTCTTAGTTAGCAGTCTTCTCATAATTTTCACGGTTAGTTAGTAGCCTTCTCTTCCGTGAATTTCTTTGGGCTTTCCGTTCGGTAAGTTCTCTTTCTCTCTCTTTCTCTTACACATAATTTTGTAAGTTCCCTTTCTTTGTCTCTCTCATCTTTTCTGTTTATCTACTTTGTGTTTTACTTGTTCTTATTTTGTTATATGACACCTTTGTTCAATGCTCAATCAACTTTGTTTAGTCAGATTGTTCCTCGTAGTTGTGTGTACTCGAGTCAACTTGATTACCTCTTTTGTTCTTGATAAATCGTTGGCAATATTGAACTCAACCGATCTTTATTTTTTTATTTTTGGTCACCAACGGATCTTTATTTTAAGTCATTCAATTATCACATCCAATCTACTATTTTTTTGGGTCACGTCGTTCTTTCGTTTCTTGAAGTTATAGTTGTTTAATGCTGTTCAATAGGAGAGTATTTTGCTCGCTCAAACTTGTGCATGGAATTAAAGTTCAAAGTTCTAATTGTGGCATGCATGAATTAGTTTTTTTGACATAAGATGATGCATGAAACATATATGCATGAATCAGTTTTTTTTTTTACATAAGATGATGCACGAATTATTTCAATTGCATTATTTCTCTACTCTTGGATATTGGGATTTAACATGATGCAGAATCAATTTTTTGCTAGCTTAGCAGCCCCTTCCCTCTGTTTCTGCGTTGCTGTCTTCTGTCCATGCAGACATAATTGGCAACTCAGAGATGCTAATAAATCCCTCTGGCTTTAACATTTTGATCTTGATGTTTAGGGTGCAGTAACTTTCTCTGCATGCCGATGATAATTTTTTTACGTGCCTGATTGGTATTTTTTGTTTTCTTCTTCATTTTTATATGGTCCATGAGACCAACAATCGACTCAATATCTGGATGTGTGTTTTCTTAAATGTACTAATCTTCTATGCTTATTACTTAGCTTCAGCTATATATATTGTCTTTAAATGCTAACTGCTTTTTATTCTTGCACAGGACACTCAGGCCGTACCCTATATCAAAAAAGTGTACAATACATGATCAATATTGAACAACCTAACTGGACAGTTGATGTGAGTTACTAACCCCTTTCTATTTGGATGTGAAGGCTCAGCTTATGTGCTTCTTGTTTTGACGTTGGTCTATAAGCAGCTCGTGTCTGGTACATATGTTCACTTTAGTTTGTGGTTATGCATTCAATTGTCAATCATCATGGGTATACTCGACTTATGCTATTGAGTGGACAACTTATTTTAATATTCCATTTTCGTAGATGTTTCATACCACTTTGTCCATGCCTTCCTAGTTTCTATTGAAGTTTCTTCTATGTTTTCTGATGTCTTTTCTTCTTGTAACAGTATTTTCTTTATGTGTTTTACCTTTTAGGAAATCCTGGATATAGAGCCCATTAGTAATCTGCAACATATTGTTGAGGTAACCTTAGATTAGAAAGGACCTATAATTTTCCATTGATATGAAGGTGGATAATTTTGGCATTGGATAGATGGATATGACCTCAATACGGGTGCTTTATTTATCACCCCATAAAAATGAATACTATATGGTAGTGGCATCAAATTCTTTGGCCTTGAATCAGGGTATTAAGGAAGAACAAGTTGTTCCAGCTCGCTATCGTCAGGAATTCCTAACTATTGCATGAGATCATGTTTATCTTCGAAGTTTTTTTCCCTTCCAATATTTTATTTATGTTTCTTTTCAAATTCACGTATCTTTTGAAGGTGAAAACTTCAGATCAAATTGAGAGAATGAGAAACACTTGCGGCGTAATTTACTCATTAACATTTTTCTTTTGAAATCATATTAGCGTGAAGTACATTTGTCTTCTTATGAGTTGCATGCATAGTTTTCATCATTGTTTAATCTAGGATCTCTTGGATATGCACTAAAACAAAAGTAAAGATGTGAAGAAGTCTTCGACAAAGACACTAATAATGAAGAAATAACAATTCCCTCCAGAGTTGCACAAATTAAGAATTTATCTCGTATCTGATTTGAATCTTTATTTCTTTTATTGACACTTAGGAGAACTCTGTTTTCAAGGAAACGCTTGAGTCTCACCAAAGGACTAATATGTCAAGCACCTAGTCTCCTTGTGATAGTCAACCCAAAACCATGGAAAAGCCTTCCTCGAATATAAATTATGCAATGTTGGTAACAAAGTTGGAATTTCATGAAAATTCCCTAAGAACCAAGGTTTATGCCTTGATTACCTATCTTGGAGGTGAAGACTTGGAGAAAACTAGTATTGACCATGCATATCACCGAAGTGAACTTGATGGTTGTGTTAAAAACCTAACTACCTAAGTTCTTGGATGACCCATATCAACCTCGGCTGCATTAGCGTATTTTTGTAGTTGAGAATATGTATCTCAAACCTGTAGGAAAGAATTCTCATCTTGTTCTCGATTCTTGAATAATAAAGCTTGAAGTTCTCATATAAATTTGCACATTTTCTTAGATTTCTGTTTAGACTTTCATTACTTCCAACTAATTTCCTTGTATGTTACAATGTTTCCTATACTAAGGCCTTCGGATTCTTTCATTCTGACATAATGCACTGTCTTTTTCAGTTAAACCTGGGGGTAGATTTTAGGAAATTGGGGAAGTCATTACTCGACATCCTTTAATGTCAGAGTTCTCTGTGGTAACCTGGAATCCTGGTTATTGGTTGTTTCTCTTATTCTTTATTCCAAATGAGAAGATGGTAGGTTCTTAACCCTTCTTTCTTTCTTTGTCCTGTGTAGATAAGTGAAGTCTTATCATGGTTATGGTATCGGAGAGCTCTTCCATTGCGCACCAAACATTCCTCATTACGCAAGTATCCTTAAAGAAGCAGATTTTTCATTTGAATATTCGTTTGCATTAAAAATTTGTCTATGAACAAAATGAGGAATGCAAAGTATAGGGTGAATTGACTCATATTTTGTGATATTACAATTTTAATATCTTCTTCTCCACTTTGTATTTTTCCTTTGTCCTCTCTGTATAACTTTAACCTTAGCAAGAAATAAAGTTGTTGGTGTTATGAAGGTTGGGCAGAGCTTTACCATTGAACCTATGATAAATGCAGGTAATTTTACAAAGCTTATAAATTGTAATCAAAAGTTCTACCCAAACGATTTTATTGTAATTGTTTTATTTTTGGAAAATTTGATTTTTAATTGAGTTGAAATGCCATGATTGCTTTGCCCTGCTACATGCATAAAAATAACTTCCTTCTTGTAAGATGGATGTCACCTTTAACTTTTTATGTTGAGTTTATATTTCATGTTGTGCAAGTCTTTTATACCGGGTGATTTGCATTTATTCATGGCAATATGCGCAATACCAATGACTGAGGTTAAAAGTCATTTCCTTATTTGGCGTCTATTGAAACAAACAAAGGCTTTATGTTTAATTTTTGATTGAATGAAGTCAAAATTTAACAAGGAAAAAGAAGTGAAATTTATGGTTGACAATTATAAGGTTGAAAAGTAGCAGACGTATGCATAGATTTTTATGCCTCAGCTGAAAAACCACTATATGTTTGTCTTTAGGTGTTATGTTTTTCTTGTTATGATGGTTGAATGCATATTTTGTTAAGGATGTTGATTCTGGAGCTGTAATATCACAATTTAGAGCTGTAATACCACTCAGATATCAACATTATGTTTCGATCAGAGTGGCACTCTTCTGTGCCTGCTTTAGTGCATGGAAATAGCATAAATATTTTCTGGATCATTCCATCTTGGGTACATAATATGCAGGCACTCAAACCTATGACTGGGCTCTTCTCATGTGCATCTTTATAATTTCTATTGTGGAATGACAACAGTTGTTAGTATACATCCGTTCCTCAATATTCATTATTTTCTTATCTTCCTTTGCAAATGGTCTAAGTTTGTGCAATATTGTTCGGATTACTGAGTTTTATTTGGCAGATCATCCAAGACATGTGCTTCTGTCATTACTATCAGTGGATTGCTATTATACCATCCAAAGGGATTTGCCACTTTTTTGCTCTCTCCCCCTTTGGTGGCAATGCCAGCTTTCAAACTCTTCTTTCTCTTGGCAAATGTCTATTCCCGTATCCCATTGTATCTCTACCATGGCGGTCTACTTCATCTTTCATCCTAAACCAGCAATATTCTTCACCTTGGCACCCAGTTACCTTTTATCTGGTAAGCCGAATACAGAATAATGCCTCGGGATAGCTTATTCAGTTAGCAATACTGCTACTTCCGTAGAAGGAAATATTATTAACCTGCCATGTTGTGCTGGTGCAGCGAATTTTTCACAGTTCCGTATCTCGTGGTTTGCAGGATGTTCACTCTGGTGTTAATTCCTTAGAGCATTTGTTTGTTTATACTCCATCAGGCTATGTGATTAAACTTGAGCTTCTGCCATCAATTGAGGCAGAGCTAAATGAGAGTGATCTAGCAACTCGGTCTGGCTCATATGTACATTCGTATGATGAGGAGTATGGGTGAAAGTTGAACCTGTTCAATGGTGGGATGTGTGTAGAAGATCAGATTGTCTAGAGAGAGAGATAGAAATTTTTTTCAGAGACTATTTTTGATGCTAAAGAAGCTGGAGAGAACAAAATTTCTGGAGATAAATCTGATTCAGTAAAGCTCCCTGAGAGATCCCACTTATATCTGTCAAATGCTGAGGTGCAAATAATGCAAATAAATTCTGGGAGGTTACCAATATGGCTAAAATCCAAGGTAAAATCTGTTAGATTCATGATTCCTTTGATTCTGGTATTCTATTTTGATTGTGATTAATCTTCATCATTGCTCTAGATTCATTTTGGTAAATTATCCCTCCAAGAGTGGATAGATACAATGGTGGAGAATTTAAAATCTACAAGGTCCCATCTTATATAGTGGAAATAAAACGGAAGGATTTATTGTCAGTGTATGATCATTTCCACAACATCAAATCTGGCAGCATTGACAAGTATTGATCACATTCACCTCTATTCAGGTTTTGTAACTCCCCATCTGTAATCAATTATGTTGATTCTTGTGTTGGATGTTTGTCCATATATTGCTGAGAATTTCCAATAAGTTTAATTTTCTGTTTTGGAATGTTGCTTTTCGTATGGTGATAGACTTCTTAGAGGAGTACACTGACTTGAGTAGTAGTAACAACGTGGAAAAGGTTATAGCCTAATCTACTTTCTGTTATGCCATCAACCAGATGATCCATGCAGGTAGTTACATAAATTGTGCTAACTTACCATATACTTCTGCATCTAGCATGATGAATTCAGGATGGATTTATGTGTAGTAGTTGGACTAGGGGCCATAAATCTTCACTTCTACTAGCAAAGGAATTTCTGATTTCCTCTCTTGTTAATCGTTATTACAACAGAATTGGAATGTCATTTGTAATCATAAGACTTTCATTGCATTATCTTTTTACCCTTTCCATTTGGTAGATGCCTTATTCAACATTTTGTACTTTTTTATTTCTCATGAATTGAGAATCTTGTTACTCATAACAAACAAATACAACCCTTAAATAGAACTTACTCTCCTTCCCAAAATAAGAATTGCTCTTAATTGATAAGAGGGAATGGCAAATTGTCGAAAAGGATTTAACACCGCAATTTGATTTTGATTGTCTTGTTTGATTTTGATTGTCTTGTTTAATTTCTTTAACTCTTGGTCAGCTTCTGTAGATACTTCAATATGTTGTGTATCAAAGCCTAGAGATGTTAGTAACCACCACTGATAGAAGTTTTGAGATAGCTGGAGAGAAAAAAATACAAGAAATCCGGCCACTCTTAGTTAGTAGGCTTCTCATAATTTCATGGTTAGTTAGTAGCCTTCTCTTCCGTGAATTTCTTGGGGCTTTCAATTCTGCAAGCTCTCTCTCTCTCTCTCATAATTTTGTAAGTTCCCTTTCTCTGTCTCTCTCATATTTTTCTGTGTATCTATTTTGTGTTTTACTTGTTCTTATTTTGTTATATGACATCTTTGTTCAATGCTCAATTAACTTTGTTTCGTCAGATTTTTCCTCGTAGTTGTGTTGTGTGCACTTCAGTCAACTTGATTACCTTTTTTATTCTTGATAAATCGTTGGCAATATTGAACTTGATCTTTATTTTTAGTCATTCAATTAGCATATCTATTCAACTATTTTTTTGGATCACATTGTTCTTTCGTTTCTTGAAGTTATAATTGTTTCAAGATTAATGTTATTGTGTAAAATCTGAATGCTGTTCAATAGGAGAGTATTTTGCTCGCAAACTTGTGCATGGAATTGAAGTTAAAAGTTCTAATTGTGGCATGCATGAATTGGTTTTTTTACATAAGATCGTGTATGAATTATTTCAATTGCATTCTTTCTCTACTCTTGGATATTGGGATTTAACATGATGCAAAATCAATTGTGTGCTAGGTTAGAAGCCATTTTCTTCTCTTTCTGCGTTGCTGTCTTTTGTCTATGTGGACATAATTGTCAACTCAGAGAGCGAGAGAGAGAGTTTTAGTTTCCATTCAGTTGCCAATATGCTGTAACATTCAGGTAGGAAGGCAAATGGTTCTTTATTATAATTACTCTCATCTTTGATGTGAAAAAGATCAAATTGTCTTTAAATACAGTTTAGGTGCTTTCTTGAAACAAAGATCAAATTGAAGGTTGGAATATGTTCTCATTTGTAATTGGAAGGAATGTTACCATTTTTCGTTTGTTAGCTGAAAGTCAATCTATAACTTGAAATGACATTGTGATGGGTATGTACACTAAACTTGGAGCATAATCATGGTTTGGAAAACAACCATCTCATATTTATAAAAACTACTTACCAGTTTTCAATTGTAATGACAGAGCACCCAAAACAGAAAATTTGACCATCCCGGTAACATGTTACTTTTTCTTTCTTTCTCCTCTTCACATTCCCTTTTTAGTTTTTGTGTTTTTTTGGTTTTGGTTTTAGTCGTTAAGTGATCAGAACTTGCTTTTAACTGTTACAAAATCCTGGACTAGGACATCAATTTATGCGTCAAATGCTGTTTTTCATAAAGGGTTGATCTGACCTGCATCTCTCCATCCAAAAACGTCCTTATTTTTTCAAACTTAAGTCTTGTTTAATCCATTATATGTATGATAGTTATTCCACTTTTGCTCTACCAAGCACATGCTTCTACTATAATGCACAAGTTTTATTTAAGACTGCAGGAATAATGTAACACAACGATCTAAGAGGCATTGATTTGCCATTGGTTCAATATTGGCTAGAAGTTATTTTCTGTTGTCTTTCCTCGATTATCCAACTGTAAACTGATTGCTTCTTGTTGTTGTGGTGTTTATGGAGCTTGTTTACTAAAAGGAAAGATCGGAGAGGTTTTCCAACAGAAGCTGATGCTGCAGCCAACAGTTTAGCCACTAACCAGAAATGTTTGTGATATGCAGAGATGAGTTTCACAAATAAAAGACATTTTTTGAAGAAGGTTGGTATATTTCTCTAGTAGCGTCTTTTTACTTGGAATTGGCACGATCACATCGTTCTTTCTTGTTCTTGAACAATATCAATTTCAGAGGGATCTTCTTTGAAGTTGTTCATAAACTAGTGAAATCTACTCAACTTGGGTCACGCCTTTCTTTCAGGTTCCTTGAAATTATTGTTGTTAAAGATAATGCTTCACATTATTATCTGAAGACTACTGTGTTGATTTATATCCAAGCCAATGAAACTCATCCATGGTAAGAGTGATACATTCTTTCAAAGATATGTTCTTTCTATGTCAAAGCTAACTGTCTCAATTATGTTTTTATTTTCCTCTTTAGGTTGTGGTTTAAGATTATCTAAAATTAATATTTTACCAGGTTAGAAGCTCTCTTTCTTTGTCCCTGGGCTGTCATTCTAGCCAAAGACATAATTGGCAACTTAGGGTTGGATATTGTAGGTTTCCCGGGGGCATAAGTTGATTTGGATTGTTTTATCTTGTCTACCTTCGGTTGCTAATACCTGCAAGCTCAGGTACTGTTGTCAAAAAGCTTCTTGAACTCAGGAATTTACAGGTGCTGTCATAATATGGACAAATCTTTGATGAGAATAAAACTGGTTCACATTATCATATAGTTTGATTCTTTTCTTCAATTTCTTTCTCCAGGTCTGTTGCTGTCACAAGTTTTATCTGGCATAGCAAGAGAAGCAACTCTTGCAATTTTGGGAAGCAAAGTAGTGCCATCTGATCCGATTGCCCTTATTGGACCAAAAGGCATAATTGGAGAGCTCGACTCAAAAAGTAAAGGCCCAACCAAGGATTTAAGGTTTGAGTTGATGCTTTATTTAACTGTCAAGTATGGTGAAAGAGCTATGAGAAAGACAAGAAATGGTATTAGAACACAAGACCTCCTGCTCTTTGTCTTTCTCTCTCTCTCTCTCTACCATCCCTCTTTGTGGACCAAAGAGTCATATGCTCAATTGCTGTGTAGTGTCGGTGAGCTAGAAGAGAGAGTTGAGTATTTTTTGGGCCTGGGAGCTTTGAATTTGACCAAAAGAAAGGACAAAAATGGACTAAGAGAGAATAGTTTTAAAATTTATGAGTTATAATATTTTATTCTACTAATTTTATAATTCTAGGTTTGGAAATAATGTTTCGTTTTGCCTTTTTTTTGTGTGGGTATTATTATTGCATAATGTGGCTGTTTTTTTTTGTTAGTTACAACAACAATTAATTTATTTCATTATATTTATAAATTTGACTAATCAATAATATAACTTAAACCTAGTTTGAGAATTTAATTTCAGGATCTAATATATTTTGGCGAATAGATTGATTGTGATCTCATTAATTTTATGGCAACAATGAATTAGGTTCCTAAATTAAATTCCAAATTAGATCTAGCTAATATTATTTTTTATTAATATGTCTCTGGTAGCACTTTATACATCATTTTCACTACAATTAACGTGTTAGATGATGTAATTTTGACAAATGATGCATGCTTTATAGATTTTTCATGAATTTTTAAATTTTTTTTAGTCTTTCAAACTAGTATTTTGTGAGTATTGGTTGATATTGTGCTGCAACGTTTCGACCGATGTGTAGTCGACGGGCAATACTGGGGCCTTGAACCATGGTTGTGATGCAATCTTAATTTAATCATCTTTCTTTAGTAACACCGTTCTCTAAAGTTTTTAACTTGGATTTAACATGATCACATCTTTCTTTTTGTTGTTGAACAAGATCAACCTCAAATCAATCTTTCTTTGAAGTTGTTCATAAACTGGTCACATCTACTCAATTAATTTTTGTGGCTGACATCATCGTTCTTGCATGTTTATTGAAGTTATTGTTGTTCAAGATAAATGTTTCACAACACAAATTGAATGTTCCAGAGTTGATTTATATTAGACCGATTCATTCGCTCAAACTCACCTATGGAGATAGCAATTCATTCTTTCAGAGAATCGCCATTTTGTTGATGCTTTATTTATTATGATGATCCAAAATCCATTTTCTGCCGGCTTAGAAGCCCTCTCCCTCTTTCCAGCCATTTTGCGTGCAGATGGAGAAAAAATTGGCAACTCAGGGTTGGACAGAAAGGGTTTCTGATGTGCATAAGTTGAATTTATATTGTTTTATCTTTTTTATCTACAGTTGCCAATATGCTGCAAGCTCAGGTAGAATGTTTGAAAAGCCCCTTGGAATCAAGTCTTTTCCATTTCTATCATTTTTTACTCTTAAGAAACTAGTTCACATTATATTTTTGTTGATTGTCTTGTTTGATTTCTTTAACTCAAGGTCAGGCTTTGTCGTGACTCCTGAAACAAAAAACTTCAATATGTGGTGCATCAAAGTGATCAAGGCTGTTCATATGTTTTCTCTAATGAGAGGAATGAGTTGGAACAATTTTATTTTTGGAGTTGCAATTTCAAGTGTGCTTTGTAGAAAGAGCCGAAATATTAGTTCCTGTGTCTGTGCCATTCTGAAAGAAGCATTTAGCACCTCAATCCTGCAAGCTCCCTATCTCTATTCTGTAAGTTCCCTCTTTCACTTGCTCAATTTTTTTTCTTGTTTATCTTCACTGTGGTATGTGTGCTCTTATTTTGTTATAATAGAATAGCTTTTTAGATCAACTTTGTTTAGTCAGATTGTTCCTTATAGTTGTTTTCTCAAATAAACTTTGTCACATCTTTCATTTGTGTTTCTTCAACCAAATCTATCTTTGAAGCCTTTTAATTAGGCACATCTATTCAACTAATATTTTTTTGTAACATAGTTCTTTCTCATTTCGTGTCCTATAGTTCAAGACTGATGTTCTAGTCACAAAGGACCAATCTTGTCCAGTAACCATTCTGAGTGGGTAGGCGAGAGTATTTTACTTTCCCAGACTATTAAAGGTAAAAGTTGTAAGCTTGACGTGCATGGATTATTGCAGTTAGATTTTTTCTTTTCTCCTACTGTGATTTAATGGGTTCCAAAAATCAAATTTTTATCAGATTAGACACCCCTTGGGGGTCTGTCTTGGCCGTACATTTCTGTCTGGCATTGACAACTGAGTGAGTGCGTGAGGGAGTTTCCCCATAGGTTTAAATTGAATTGGGTTGTGTTATCTTAATTTCCCTTTAATTGCCAATATGCTGGCACCTCAAGTGGCAAGGTCGCTTTTGTTAGAAAAAAAATATTCAAAACTTCAACTAGTTGACATTATCTTATAATTTGGTTTTCTTGTTTGATTGTTTTAATTACAGATCAGTTTTTTTTTAAAAAACAAAGATCAAATGAAGGCTAATTCCCATTCATATGTTCTATGTAATTGGGAGGAATGAGTTACCGACTTTTTTGTTTGTTTGTTAGACACACCCTATAACTTGAATCGATTTGTCTGGGTTCCAAATAAACTTTAGTTATTAAAAACTTCATTCCAAGTAAAATGACAAGATGCATGAGAAGGGATGATTTGGGAGTATGTAGAGGATTTAAATGGTTGTTTATGGAATGAGTTTTGTTTGTTTTGCTGGATGAATTTCAAGAATTAAATCACATTTTTTTGGGTGTAGGGTCATGAAAAGAAATTTGTATAGAAATGTCGAGATGTCAATTGATGTTGCCAATTGAAGTGTTGGGATAGCAGGGGGACATACTTTTAGTCTAATTTCTGTTGTTGTTCGTGAGTCAATATGTTGTTCCTGGAATTCAAATACTTTTCACTGATATATACACCAAGAGCATCTCCATATTCCCACTCAATTCTCTATTATAGAGAGTCAACCCTTAAAATTTCTTCTTCAATGGACTCTTTATTTAGACTCTCTAAAATAAAAATCCAATTTGACTCTCTGCATTTGGATTGTCAAATTCACTTTCTCACTTCTTTTTTTTTTTTTGGAATAGTTCATTCAAGATATTTAGAAGTTTTACCATGCAGCACTTCATTCTTATGTAAACCTTTCTATGTGTTGGCTTAGCCTTTGATCAATCCTAATTTATCTAGAGGACGGAGGTCAGGTGGGAATGGATTTCTTCTTCTTTTGGTCAAATTCTATACACTCAGAATGATAACCTAGGTTAATTGCACACATCTCATGTTTGGATTTGTAACTTTGGATGCAATATATGCTTTGTAGCACAGAAACGCTCTTGGTTTCTGTGATTCTGACGTTCAGAAAGAAGCATTTAGCACCTCAATTCTGTAAGTTCTCTCTCCCTCTCTTTCTCTCTCTCTCTCCCTCACACACACACACACGATTTTGCAAGTTCCATTTCTTTGTCTTTTTCATATTTGTTTCAAGACTAATGTTGTGTAAAATCTGAATGCTGTTCAATAGGAGAGTATTTTGCTCGCTCAATCCACCCCCAAGTGGTTGTGTTGCATACCGGAAGATTAAAATGTTCAATATACTCACTTTGATGCTACCAATTTTATCAATAGGCAATGTCAATTATTTTTTATCGTTGTACTTTGGATATTCATATACATGTGCTATTTTTCTTGCTTTATTTTTATTTGTTTAAATGATTGCTGTCCTATTTCCCACACACACCAAAAAGCGGTCCTAGACACTAAATTTGATCTTTCAAAATAGGGAAATGCTCTGATATTGCTTGTATCTTTGAAAAGTACGACTGTGCTAGTTCTCTGTATTGCCCCGTGCCCAAGAGCTACAAATTATGTTATTTATTGGAACTTAATGTTGCGACTTATAAATTGTGATATTTTAAAGAAATTTAGCTTATTTTTCCCCAGCTATGTAAGCATGATTTCTATTGTTGGTGATGACAGTGTTTGGTTTGATTTATTTGTGTATTAAAGTGCAAACAATTGTGAGATTGAAAGAGGGTTTTCATACTTGGCATACAACTTGTGGTGATGGAGGGGCTGGGTATTCAAGATGGATGATGCTTCAAGTAAAAACTTTAATTATGTTTTTTAACTACCCTTGATGCCTAAAGAAAAAATATTCCCTGGATGCCTGACCATTTACTTTCTCAATTTTGCCCATGCCTAGTTTTTTCTCCATTTCACAATTCTAACCTATTGAATTTTCAGCAGAGTTCTAAGAATTAATTTGTCTGCTGTAGGTCATCCGATAACAGTTGCGTTTGTTGATGCCATATCTTCTGTAGTCGTGGCTTCCCAAGCTCTTTATGGTTCTTCTTTATACATGTATGGAGAAGAAAAGCCCAAAACTTCTGGCCCAAGCTTCCTCTCCTAGAAATTTGGTGGCAGCATTATAAAGTCCACAATAAAAAAGCTATAATCACTCTAGTTGGAACTAGAGCAACTTATGGCAATGCTGATGGGAGTACAATCATCACATCATGCTCAGAAGGTATATGAATTCATCGTGTTATATAATGTTTTTAACTTTTGTCAATTAAATAAATTTGTTGGTGGAGCGTTTAATTTTTGGTTATGAATCATTGAGAGAAGACTGAAATTTTATTTTTCCATGCAAGTTCAAAATAAATCTAATTGATTATACTCCATTGGTCTTATTCCTATGACCAAATTTATTTGACAAGACACTTTGTCAACTCCCATCAATAAAAAATCTAGTTATTGATAGGGTAATTATTTGCCGAACTTGTTCTCAACTAAATTGGTTGTTTTTTTATGGTGCAACTTATTATCTCCCTTTAATTAGCAACTTTTTACCTTCTCTTTTGCATTAAGTGGGTTTCTATGTAAAAGTTTTGTACTTGAGATTTTTCTGAAGTATTTTTGTTCATTTTGAGTGGATTGCAATTTTTTTATTTTCAGGGACTGGTATCATTCCTTGGCATGGGAAACTGGGAAGATTGTGGGGAATGTTGACACAAATCAGCTCAAAAACACCATGACAACGATATCTCCAAATGGGTGTTCAACTTTTACCGATGAGGCGACGATGTGAAGGTGATTTTGAATATTTGAGGACAATTTGTTGCATGTGGTTTTCACATTGATAGTATGCTTTTTTTTTACCAAATAATAAAAAATAAGAGTTGTGGAACATTTACATATGCCCACTGGCTCGATTAATTATCATGTCCCTTCTCTAGTACGATGGGGTTGAGGGTTTGAGTTTTATAGAAATTTGCAAAGCCAAACTTGGCTTACGGTAAGATCTGTATTGGGTTAGCTCCATTCATCCTTCCCCAATTATGAGGCTCTCTTGCCCTAATGCCCAATTATCTTGATTTATGGTAATAACCCACTCCATATATGGTTATTCAATTTCATTTCATTCAAGGGCTAATTATTTTCTTAGGTTATAGTTTTCTTACATATTAGCTTTCGATATATATATATTCCAAGTTTCAACAACAAAACAATCACTACAAATTAGATGACATAAGCATTTCAATCTTTAGTTCTCCTTCAATGAGGAATCATAATTCAATAGTGCATGGGACTACCTCCACTACAATCTTTTGAAAGATTGATATAGAGTACAACATAAATGATCCCCTATATGACATCCCATGTGGTGAAGTTTCTTGTTTGCTCTAGTTGTTCCATTCTAGAGATGACGAATTATAGCTTCAAATGCTGTGTTGAACAAAAAGAAAAACACGCACATGGAAAAGTTTTATCCCATTGCTTCTAGCTTGATATACATTGCATATCTTTTCCGTGGAATATTGAGGGTTTATTCTTGAATATATTAAGTTTACGAACAATTGCTTATCAGTTACACTATTTGATATATGATACCTTAAAGTTTTGGGTTCAAGTCTCACTATCAATGTATTCATGCACCAAGTTTATGTTATATGTATATCATATTGACGCACTTGATTTTATGCCTCTACCCACATGAACAGAAGTCTCACATGAGGGAGTGTGTCAAGAGCTTGATGTATATATTGCATCAATTCCTTTAATAGCTAAACTTTTAGAGTTTTAATAGTCTAGCACTAAAATGTGAATGACTGCAAAGAGAATACGAAACAAAATTTGAATATTTCAACTCATATTCTAGGGAATCTAATAATTGCAAATTTGGTAGTTTTAACCTTTTTTGTAGTATGTTTTGATAACTTTGACCTTTCATAGAGGAATGAGTGATAAGTTGAAGGTCATCCCAATTCCTAAACTCTAGAGAGAGAGAGTCAAACTAGGATTCAATTTTTTTTTGTGTATTAGTGTATTTTGGTTTATTCGTGTGAGTTTTTTGGTGTATTTGTGTGCGTTTTGATGTATTTGTGCATGTGTGTCTTTAGTGTGTTGGTATTCCTATGTGTATATTTTGGTGAATTTATGTGTTTTTAGGTGTATTATAGTGTGTAAGTATTTTTAATGTATTAATGTATGTGTTTTGATGGATTTGCATATTTGTGTTTTATTTTGGTGTATTAGTATTTGCGAGTCTTAGCGCAATGGTAAAGTTGCTTCATTGTGACTTGGAGATCACAGGTTCGAGTTGTGGAAATAGTCTTTCTGCTTGTAGAGGTAAGATTGTGTACATCTAACTCTTTCTAGGCCCTGCAATGATAGGACCTTTGTGCACTGAGTACGCCTTTTAGTTTGTGCTTTTAGTGTATTATTGGGTGGGTTTGAGGGGGGGGGAGGGGTGTATTGGTATATTAGTATGCGTATGTGTCTGTTTTAGTGTATAGGCCGGTATTTTTGATGTGTCATTGTGTGTGTTTTGGTGTATTCTTGTGCGTATGTGTAGTTTGGTGTATTAGTATATATGTGTGTTTTTTGTGTATGTTTGTGTGTGTGTTTTGGAGTATTAGTGTGTGTTTTAACTTGTTAGTATATGTATTTTTTGTGTATTTGTTTGTTTCGATATGTTAGTGTGTGCATTTTTTGTGTTCTGTTGTGTTTGTTTCGGGGTATTAATGTGTATAGTTGTGTGTGTTTGGTGTATTAGTATATGTGTTTGTTGTGTATTTTTTTGGTGTATTATTGTGGGTGTGTTTTGATGTATTACTATGTATATTTTTGTGTATTTTAGTATTTGTGTGTGTTTCGGTGTGTTGAGTTTGCATTTTTGTTTATTTTTTTGTGTGTGCATTTTTTTTTTTTGTGATTTGAAACTTTTGGTGTATTAGTGTGTATTTTTTGGTGTATTATTATGTTAGTTTTTTTTTTTTTGATGTATTGGTCAAAGATCAAAATATCATTTTGATGGATTGTTTCAGTCAACTAAAAAACGGAAACGTTTTGGATACATAGTATAAATGAATAAAAAATTTGGTAATTTATTTTAAAAACATTTCAAAACATTGGTTTAAATATATTTAAACAAATCAAAACATTCCGAAACATTGGTGGGAACATACTTAAAACAACTTAAAACATTAGAATTTCGATTCAATTCACTGATTCCTTTCGATCTCCTTGGAAATGAAAACTTTTCAGCCAATTCGAAACAATATTTTGATCTTTGGTAGAAGTATGTGTTTTGGTGTAATAGTTTTTTTATTTTTTTGTGTATTAGTGTGTGTCTGTGTTTTTTATGATTCATATGTTTTTAAGATGGAAGGCAATGGAATTTTTTTTGTTAATCATGCCTAAAGATGTTAATAACCACTGCAGATAGGAATTGATTTCTTCTTCTTTTGGTCAAATTCTATACACTCAGAATGATAACCTGGGTTAACTGATAACTAAATGCTAGTTTGGATTGGGTTAATTGCACACATCTTTGGATGCAACATATGCTTTGTAGCATAGAAACACACTCTTAGTTTCTGTGATTCTGACATTCAGAAAGAAGCATTTAGCGCCTCAATTCTGTAAGTTCTCTCTCTCTCTCTATCTATCTATACACATAATTTTTTAAGTTCCATTTCTGTCTCTCTCACATTTTACTATTTATCTCCTGTGTTTTACTTGTTCTTATTGTTTTGTTATATGACATCTGTGTTCAATGCTCGATCAACTTTGTTTAGTCAGATTTTTCCCTGTAGTTGTGTGTACTTGAGCCAACTTGATTACCTCTTTTCTTGATAAATCGTCAGCAATATTGACCTCAACCAATCTTTCTTTTAAGTCATTCAATTATCATGTCCATTCAACTATGTTTTTGAGTCACATCGTTCTTTCGTTTCTTGAAGTGATACTTGTTTCAAGACTAATGTTATTGTGTAAAATCTGAATGCTGTTCAATAGGAGAGTATTTTGCTAGCTCAAACTTGTGCATGGAATTAAAGTTAAAAGTTCTAATTATGGCATGCATGAGTTAGTTTTTATTACATAAGATCATGCATGAACTATTTCAGTTGCATTCCTTCTCTACTCTTGGATATTGGGATTTAACATGATGCATAATCAATTTTTTGCTAGCTTAGAAGCCCCTTCTCTCTCTTTCTGCGTTGCTGTCTTCTATCTGTGTAGACATAATTGGCAACTTAGAGAGCGAGAGAGAGTTTCAGTTTTCATTCAGTTGCCAATATGCTGCAACATTCAGGTATGAAGGCAAATGATTCTTTATCATAATTACTTGTATCTTTGATGAGAAAAATATTTTCAAATCCGTAAGTGATTCACATAATCAAATAGCTTGATTGTCTTGTTTGATCTCTTCAAATACAGTTTAGATGCTTTCTTGAAACACAGATCAAACTGAAGGCTGAAATATGTTCTCATTTGTAATTGGAAGGAATGATAGAGACCATTTTTCGTTTGTTAGCGGAAAGTCAATCTACAACTTGAAATGACATTGTTTGGGCTTTCAATTCTGTAAGTTCTCTCTCTCTCATAATTTTGCAAGTTTCCTTTCTTTGTCTCTCATATTTGTCTGTTTATCTCCTCTGTGTTTTACTTGTTCTTCTTTTTTTATGTGACATCTTTGCTCAATGCTCAATCAACTTTGTTTAGTCAGATTTTTTCTTGTAGTTGTGTGCACTTGAGTCAACTTGATTACCTCTATTGTTCTTGATTAAACTCGATCTTTATTTTAAGTCATTCAATTAGAATATTTGTTCAACTATTTTTTTTTGGTAACTTCGTTCTTTCGTTTCTTGAAGTTATAATTGTTTCAAGACTAATGTTGTTGTGTAAAATCTGAATTTTGTTTAATAAGAGAGTATTTTGGTCACTCAATCCACCCTCGAGTGGTTGCATTGCATACCGGAAAATTAAAATGCTCAATATACTCACTTTGATGCTACCACTTTTATTGATGAGCAATATCAATTATTTTTTATCGTTGCCCTCTGGATATTTGAATAAGTGTGTGATTTTTCTTGTTTTATTTCTATTTGTTTAAATGATTGCTGTCCACTTTCACATACACAAAGAAAGCGGTCTTGGACACTAAATTTGATCTTGCGAAATAGGGAAATGCTCTGATATTTGACCATTTACTTTCTCAATTTTGCCAATGCCTAGTTTTTCTCCATTTCACTATTCTAACCTATTGAATTTTTGGCAGATTTCTAAGAATTAATTTGCCTGCCGTAGGTCATCCGATAGCAGTTGCATTTGTTGATGCCACATCTTCTGTAGTTGTGGCTTCCTAAGCTCTTTATGGTTCTTCTTTATACATGTATGGAGAAGAAAAGCCCAAAACTTCTGGCCCAAGCTTCCTCTCCCTGAAATTAAGTGTCAGCATTATGAAGTCCATGATAAAAAAGCTATAATCCCTCTAGTTGGAACTACAGCAACTTATGGCAATGCTGATGGGAGTACAATCATCGCATCATGCTCAGAAGGTATATGAATTCATCATGTCATATTGTTTTTAACTTCTGTGACTTAATTAAATAAATCTGTTGGTGGAACATTTATTTTTTGGTTATGAATCATTGAGAGAATACTGGGAATTTTATTTTTCTGTGCAAGTTCAAAATAAATCTAATTGATTCTACTCCATTGGTCTTATTCCTAACTATGCCCAAATTTATTTAACAAGACACTTTGTTAACTCCTATCAATAAAAAATCCAGTTATTGATAGGGTAATTATTTGGCCGGACTTGTTCTCAACTGAATTGGTAGTTTTGGTAAGTTGCACCCTATTATGTCCCTTTAATTAGCCACCTTTTACCTTCTCTTTTTGCATTAAGTGGGTCTTTTGCATTAAGTGGGTTTCTATGTAAAAGTTTTGTGCTTTAGACTTTTATAAAGTATTTTTGTTCATTTTGGGTGGATTGCCAATTTCTTTATTTATTTTTCAGGGACCGTTATCACACTTTGGCATGGGAAACTGGGAAGATTGTGGGTAATGTTGATACAAATCATCTCAAAAACACCATGATAGCAATATCTCCAAATGGGCGTTTCATTGTAGCTATAACTTTTATCGATGATGTGAAGGTGATTCTTTAATATTTGTGGATAATTTGTTGCATGAGGTTTTCACATTGATAGTGTATTTTTTTTATACCAAATAATAGAAAAAGAAGAGTTATGAAACATTTACATATGCCCATTGACTCGATTGCTCGAGTACATGCCCTGCCTCTAGTAGGATTGGGTTGAGGGCTTGAGTCCTGTAGAAATTTGCGAAGCCAAGCTTGGCTTAGGGTAAGATTTGTATTGGGTTAGCTCCATCCAGCCTTACTCAATTATGAGGCTTTCTTGCATTAATGCCCAATTATCTTGATTTATGGTAATGATCCCTTCTCATATATGTATATTCAATTTCATTTCATTCAAGGCCTAGTTATTTTCTTAAGTTATAATTTTCTTACATGTTAGCATTCCATTTATATATTCCAATAACAAAACTGTCACTACAAATTGGATGACATAAGACTTCAGTCTTTAGTTCTTCTTCAATGAGGGATCATAATTCAATAGTGCAAGGGACTTTTGAAAGATTGGTGATCCCATATATGACATCCCATGTGGGGAAGTTTCTTTTTTGCTCTAGTTGTCCATTCTAGAGACGAGGAATTATAGCTTCAAATGCTATATCAAACAAAAAGAAAACAAAACACGATCATGGAAAGTTTTATCTTATTGTTTCTAGCTTGATATACATTGCATATATTTTTTCCCCAGAATATTGAGGGTTTATTCTTGAATATATTAAGTTGACGTTTTGGGTTCAAAATTCATGCACCAAGTTTATGTTATGTGTTCATATTGGCTCACCTAATTTTATGCCTCTACCTACGTGAATGGAAGTCTCACATTAGGGATTGTGTCAAGAGCTTGATGTATATATTGCATCAATTCCTTTAATAGCTTAAACTTCTAGAGTTTTAATAGTCTAACTCTAACACTAAAATGTGAATGATTGCATAGAGAATTGGAAACAATATTCAAATATTTCAACTGATATTCTAGAGAATCTAATAATTGTAAAATTTTGTAGCTTTTCCTTTTTTGGCAATATGTTTTCATATCTTTAACCTTTCATATAGGAGTGAGTGATAATTGAAGGTCACTACAAAGCTAAGATAACAAACCCCAAATCCTAAACTAGAGAGAGAGAGAGAGAGAGAATCAAATTGGGATTCAAAGGCAATCTAAACGGTCGGTCCCATGAAATACATTGTTGTGGGTGGGTGGTAGGAGTGAGGTTGACAAAGAATTAAAGAAAAAAAAGTTTTGATCCATGAGTTTTTGTTTGTACTTGACATTTATCCTATCTGGATTTTTGTAGATTGTATTAGCGTATGGTAGTATATTTGCACATATTTGGTGTGCATTTTTGTGTATTAGTATGTGTTTTGGTTTATTAGTGTGTGCTTTTTGGTGTATTAGTGTGTTTGTTTGATGTATTAGTGTATATGTGTGTGTCTTTGGTGTATCAGTGTTACTATGTGTATATTTTGGTGAATTTATATATTTGTGTTTTTTGGGTGTATTATAGTGTGTGTTTTGATGTATTAGTGTATATGTTTTTTTAATATATAATGTATGTGTTTTGATGCATTTGCATATTTGTGTATGTTTATTTTGGTGTATTAGAGCATCTCCAACCATAACTCAAATTTTTACTCAAATTTAAATTAACATTTGAGTAAAAGCCTTGATTTGATACAAATGGCTCTAATGGACAAACTCATATTTAAAGAAGGAGAAACCCAAATTTAAAAGAGTAAAGATGATAATTGAATCTTTAAAAGATGATGAACTCGCATCATTAAAAATTTAGGTAAGGATTTTAGTCTCCCTTGATTGAGTAAAAAAATGAGTCTCCCTTGATTTGGAATAAGCTTGAGTCAAAGGTTGGATTAAATTTTTTAGGTTTTTTTTACTCAAATTTAAATTTGAATCTAAATTTGAGTCAGGGTTAGAGATGCTCTTAGTATGTGTTTTTAGTGTTTTAGCAGGTGAGGGGGTGTATTGGTATATTTAGTGTGTATGTGTCTGTTTTGGTGTATATGTCTATATTTTTGATGTGTTTGTGTGTGTTTTGGTGTATTAATATGTGTGTGTATTTTTGATGCATTGGTGTATGTTAGTATTTTTGTTATGATATGTTAGTATGTGCGTTGGTGTATTGGTGGGTGTGTGTATGTCTGTTTGGTGTATATGTCTATATTTTTAATGTGTTAGTGTGTGTGTATTTTGGTGTATTATTGTGCGTATGTGTAATTAGGTGTATTAGTATGTGTGTGTATTTTTTTATCTATGTTTGTTTGTTATAATATATTAGTGTGTGTTGGTGTATTAGTGGGTGTGTGTATGTTTTGGTGTATAGGTCTATATTTTTGATGTGTTAGTGTGTGTATGTTTTGATGTATTATTGTGTGTATGTGTAGTTTAGTGTATTAGTATGTGTGTGTGTTTGTTATGATATATTAATGTATGTTGGTGTATTAGTGGGTGTGTATATTTTGGTGTATTATTGTGCGTATGTGTAGTTTGGTATATTAGTATGTATGTGTGTTTTTGATGTATGTTTGTGTGTTTATTATGATATATTAGTGTGTGTGGGTGTGTGTATTTTGGAGTGTTAGTGTGTGGTCATGTGTGTGTTTGTGTTTCAGAATATTAGTATATGTATTTTTGTGTATTTGTTTGTTTCGATATGTTAGTGTATGCATTTTTGTGTCTTTGTGTTTGTTTCGGTGTATTAGAGTGTGTATGGTTGTGTGTGTTTGGTGTATTAGTGTGTGTATGTGTTTGTTTATTGTGTATTTTTTTGGTGTATTATTGTGGGTGTGTTTTGAGTATTAGTGTATGTGTGTGTTTTGATGTATTATTGTGTATATTTTTGTGTATTTTAGTATTTGTGTGTGTATGTGTTTCAGTGTGTTGGAGTTAATATTTTTGTTTATTTTTTCGTGTGTGCGCATTTATTTTGTGTTTTGGTGTATTAGTGTGTGTTTTTAGTGCATTAGTGTGTTAGTTTGTATTTTTTAATGTATTAGTCAAATATCAAAATATCATTTCGGCGCATTGTTTTGGTCATCTAAAAAATAGAAACATTTTGAAAACATAATAGAAACAAATAAAAAATTTGAGAATTTATGTTAAAAACATTTCCAAGCATTAGTCTAAATATATCAAACATCTCAAAATATTTTGAAATATTTAGAAGCATTGGTAGAAACGTACTTAAACAACTTGAAACATTATAATATCGATTCAATCGCTGATTCGTTTCAGTCTCCTTGGAAACGAAAATGTTTCGGCCATTTCAAAACGATATTTTGATCTTTGGTATTAGTATGTCTTTTGGTGTAATAGTTTGTGTATTTTTTTGTGTATGTGTGTGTGTGTTTTACGAATCAGTGTATGTTTATAGAAGAGTTGACTATTTTGTAGCGTAATGGGTTTAACCTATTGTATTATTATCCAATCCATTGCACACTTTTATAAAGCAGGATGAAAATGGATTGAATACATATTTCACCAGTATTTGTTTGTTGCAAGCAATGTGCGATATTTTATATCATCACCACCACATAGTGAAGGTGGATTCACTTGTCTTTGTCTATGATTTGTTTTTATTCTATTTTGGATTAAAGTGTGTTTGATATTAGGCCTAAAATTTGACCATCCCTGTAATGTGTCACCGCCTTCTTTCTTTCTCCTCCTCACATTCCCCTAGTAGTTTTTGTGTTTTTGGGTTTTGGTTTTAGTTGTTAAGCGATCAGAGCTTGCTTTAAAATCCTGGACTAGGACATCAATATTTGTGTCAAATGCTGTTTTTCCTAAAGGGTTGATTCGACTTGCATCTCTGTTATCTAAAAACATCCTTATTTTCTCAAACATAAGTCTTGTTTCATCCATTATATGTTTAATAGTTATTCCACTATTGCTCTACCAAACGCATCCTTCTGCTGTAATGCATAGGATTTTGTTTAAGACTGTAGGAATGATGTTGCACAATGATCTAAGAGGCATTGATTTTCCATTAGTTCACTAGAAGTCATTCCTGTTTCCTTACCTCAATTATCCTACAGTAAACCGATTGCTTCTTTGGTGTTGCGGTATTTATTGAGCTTGTTTACCAAAAGAAAAGATCGGAGAGGTTTTCCAAGATAAGGTGATGCCACAGCCAACAGTTTAACCACCAACCATAAATGTTTGTGATATGCAGAGACGAGTTTCATAAATAAAAAATAGTTTTTGAAGGAGATTGGTGTCTTTCTTTAGTGACATCTTTTTCCTTGAAATAGCATGATCACATTGTTCTTTTTTGTTCTTGAACAATATCAATTTCAAAGGGATCTTCTTTGAAGCTTTTTAAAATTAGTGACATCTACTCAACTTGGGTCACACCTTTCTTTCTGGTTCCTTGAAATTATTGTTGTTAAAGATAATGCTTCATATTATAGTCTGAAGACTACCGTGTTGATTTATATCCCAGCGAATGAAACTCACCCATGGTAAGAGTGATACTTTCTTTCAAAGACATGTTCTTTCTATGTTAAAACTAACTCTATCAATTATGTTTTTTTTTCTCTTTAGGTTGTGATTTAAGATTATCCAAAATTAATATTTTGTTGGTTTAAAAGCTCTCTCTGTATTTCCCTTGGCTGCCATTCTGGCCAAAGACATAATTGGCAACACAGGGTTGGATAACGTGGGTTTCACAAGGACATAAGTTGATTTGGATTGTTTTATCTTCTTTACCTTCGGCTGCTAATAGCTGCAAGCTCAGGTAGTGATGTCAAAAAGCCCTATGAACTCAGGAATTTGCAGGTGTTGTCATACTATGTACAAATCTTTGATGAGAAAAAAAACTGGTCCACATTATCATATTATTTGATTGCCATCTTCAATTTCTTTCTCTAGGTCTGTGGCAGTTGTGAAGCAAAGAATATGATATGTCTAAATGATCACTGCTTATCACAGGTTCTTTTCTGTTATTGAGAGGAACGAGTAGGACCAATATTTTTGTTTATTTAAAGTCATTCTATAACTTGAAGTAATATTATTTGGGTTCCAAATAGACTGCATTATATCATTTAATATCGAGTTTCCTCTCTCTCCCCGTCTCTCCCTCTCATTTTTTTATTTATGCGATCATCTTTGTTTTTTATTGTTCTTAGGCAATATTAAACCCAAACAAATTTTTGTTTGAAGTTGTTTATTAATTAGTCACATCTACACAACTGATTTTTTTTGTGTTCTTTCTGGTTTCATGGAGTAAATACTTTTCAAGATTAATGTTTCATAGTAGCCTATGAATGCAACAAAGTTTATTTATATGTGAGTGATTCATTTTATTAGACTCAACCTTGGAAATAATTATTTTTCGAAGGTATGTCCTTTATATGTTTAAATCACTATTGTTTCAACTGTTCTTTTTTTTCTCCTCAGTCCTGTGATTCTGCTATTTATGAAGAAGCCTCTAGTGCCTCAATTTTGTAAGTCCTCTCTCTTTCTCTCAAAATTTTTCCAAGTGATCTTCTTGGTGGTACTTCTGTTTTTATTTTGTTATAATAAAATCTCTTGTTCGATGAATTTTGTATAGTCAGATTTTTCCTTCCAGTTGTTTATCAAATTAACTTTATCACATCTTTTGCGCTTGTTTTTTCAACCGAATCTTTCTTTGAAGCAATTCAATTAGTCCCATCTATTCAACTTATGTTGTTGGCTCACATATTTCTTTCCCATTTCTTGAAGTTCAAGCCAAATGTTGCAATGTTAATACGCGTGTACTTTACTTTATCAGGCTTGTGCATGGAATTAAAGGTAAAAGTTGCAAGGGTTACATGAATTCATTATTTCATTTCCGTTCTTTGTTTTCTCTTTCTATTGTGAATTAACGTGATCCAAAATTGAATTTTTGTACCAGGTTAGAAGCTTTTGCCAAATGCTGCAACCTAAGGTAGTAAGGTCTCTTTTGTTTTGTTTGAAAAAAAATTCGAAACTTCAAGTAGTACACATTATCTTATAATTTGGTTGTTTTGTTTGGTTGCCTTAGTTATTGACCAGGTGCTTATTTGAAACAAATATCAAATGAAGGCTGATTCCCATTCATTTGTTCTCCTCTGTCATTGGGAGGAATGAGTGGATGTGTTTATTTTGTTTAGTAAAATTCCCTCTATGATTTGAAATGATTTTGTCTGCGTTCCAAATAAGCTTAAAATTACTAAATACTTCATTCTAAGTAAATGGCAAGAAGCATAAGTAGGGGTAGTTTGGAAAATGTGGAGGATTTAAATGATGTTTCTGAATTAAGTTTTGTTTATTTTGGTGGATCAATTTCAAGAATTGAATAACCTTTTTTTAGAGTGGAAGCCATGAAATTTGTGTGTCTAGAGACGTTTATTGCTATTGCCAATCAAAGTGTTGAGACAGTAGGGGATATAATTTTAGATAAATTTCTTCTGCTGTTCATGATAAGACCGGTGCAGAACTAAATCATGGTTGGAAAAATGACCCACCTTACATTTACATAAGCTACTTCCCAGTTTTCAATTGAAATAACTGAGCACACAAAACACAAGAAATTTGGACATCTGTGTACTGTACCACTTTTTTCCTTGTCAAAGGAGAAGTTCGGGAAACCATGAGGCCCCACTCAAACTAGCTTCTTTGTCACCTTATAAAGAAGCATTTTTTTCCATTTGAAAAATATCCACTAGCCCCGTGGTGGTGCAGAACAAACTCGATAAGATCAATAAGATTCAAAATCCATTGAATCCTCCCATAGGTAGACTACCGACCTTTATCAGCTAACCTCTTTGATTGATTAAGTTGAGAAAAGCAAGCAAACCATGTATGACATTTAAATGGGGGTTAGACACGAGTCCTTCAAAAGACTACACCCAAGGTGAAACTGGCACCTGAGAAATTCCAACACATTATTTCCTGGCGGTTAGGATCTTAGATTGAAAAATCAAAATCATGAACTAGCCATGTTGACCTACAACAAAGTGGCAGACTCTTTAGCAAACTTCGGTTGCGATTCTCAGTTTGACCATTGGTTTTCCTCTACAACTGATCTTCCTCAACAAATTAAGGATTGTTTATTGTCTCCACTTTTCCCTGTTAATAATTTTTTTTTTTTAATTTTGGTCTTAGTGGTTAAATGATTAGAGCTTGCTTTGTGTGGTACAAAATTCTAGACTACTTCGCAAAATGCGTTCACGTAGAGCTGAACTCTTGGTTCCATTGTTCAAGATCTTCCCATGGGAAACCCTCTTAAGTCAGCAATAACAGCCAAACAATGCTGAAAAGGCAGGTGGGAGGGACCACTATATCCATAACGTCTCAAGTGAAAGAATTCTGTTCTAGTTTTGAAAAGAGGCATAATTTATAGCCTGTAAGTTCCCCTTAGTTCTCCTAGCATTATGGCATGATCGTTTAGATATAAATTTTGGTTAGAATTTTTGGATTAACATGTCACTAACGGGTTTTTCCATTGGACATTGCCAAAGCGTATGTCCATACGCATGTACAATAGAAAATGTTGATGGCTGTGGTTAATGTATTTTAAACATCCGTTTTGTACAGCATTTTGAAATGATGCCATTTAAGGAAAGTTAATTTACTATCATTGGACTTTTGTCTTCGATGAAAGTAAATCTTCATCAGGTTCTAGGTGGAAGTGTTAGTAGTTTAGATTTTGCAGTGCTCAGTGTAACAAATCAGCTTTTAACACTCTGCAATCCTTTTTAACAGGTGATTTACTCTGATGAAGGCCGGAAGTTTCACAAAGATATCACTGCTGGCCTTGTTAGCAGTGAATTGCTGAACCTTGCGGAGTATAATGTTCACATGGCAAAGCTTCTTGATGTGGGAATGAATAGTATGTACGATCAACACCTGATTTTAGAAAGTAACAGTAGAAGAACTGACTCAACTAACTGGTCGCAAATATTGTGCAGAAGCGGCTAGTGAATTTTCCATATCCCTCATACAATCCTTGGTGATTAACGATTCTAGGGCCATATCAAAACTTCATAATCTTGTTGATGCACTGGGAAAGGTTTATTCTAATTCATATCGTGTGAGCAAGTGCACTTACTCTTACCACTCTGGTCTCTGAATAATTTTAGACGTGCAGCTTGCAGCAAGACCTGGTTATCCTGAGTCATTACAGCAGCTGGTTGAGATTGCTAGGAACCCTACTGCTAGTCCCGCTGCTTTGTCTGGCATAACTGTTGGCAAGAAGGATACTAATGCTCAATCTAGAAACGAGAAGGTTAGCAGAATTGCCACTATTCTATCCTTGATTAGGTGCCTTAGTGAGTTGTGTGGATCCTAAAAATTCAATGTCGGCTAGAATTGGCAACTGGGCAGTCTCTAGCAGGCCGGGAAGACTACCATGTTGCAGATTTGTTTGAACCAAATCCTGCTGGTTTTGAGCAGGTTGCACTTAAAACTTATTCATCGTGATACCATTCATGATTCTAAAGCTTTAGTCTAAATTAGTTTCGTATTGGTACTTATGAGGGAACTTGAGACTGGACAAGAACAGTGTTGTGTAGCTGACACTAGCTTTAAATTTAATTTGGTGCTGCTCACTTGGCACTACCTCGAAAGTAAAGTTGGTTCTACTTGTTCTCTGGTTGGCACTTGACACCATATGTGTGCTATATGTGCTTGGCAGTATAAATTGAAGCAAACCACGGAGGATTTAGGTAATGCTTTTGGGCTGCTCTGAAGTCCCAGTGTCCTTGTGCCTGATGTCTTCTTAAAGCAATTTGGTTGGCAGTGATGTGTCCAGACTTGCCAATCTGGGTCCCAGTTTTAGGACTTCCACTTACGTTCCATTATAGGAGAAACTACTAACTATGAAGTCCTCTCTGTAGATAATTAATTTTTCCATTAAGAAGTGATTAACAGAGAGGTGATAGTATGACTTTGACCGAGAATAGGTCATGCCAATGTGTCGTTGCTAAGTTACAACTCATGAAATGAAAATGAAGTGACTGACAACTTGTTTTGAACTGGCGAAAAAAACTTCTAGTTTGGTGACCTAAAAAGTAGAACCTTTTCCCTTTCATCATTTCCAGAAAGGTTTATCTCAAAGAATGATCTTTTCTGTAGGAAGTTGGCATCTAGTTTAATGAATAAGGTGCACTAGCTCTGAAAAAATAATGTGGATGGATGTGTAGAGAGAGTGAGAGACTGTTTTAGCTATAATAGGATGTTTAGTAGCACTAGAATGTTAGAATAAGTGCTACCTACGATTGGTTTTGTTGTTGGCGATAGGGATAGAAAATTTGTAAAATTTGGGTTTAGTTGGTTGGAGAAAGTTTGTGGGCTTTTGGATTATATATTCTTGTCTGTATTTCTTTTTTCTTATTTTTTTTTTCAGGAAACAGGTTCAGGGAGAATTTAGCAATTTTGTATAGTAATCAACTGGAGAATCCACTAAATCCTTTGCATTTCTAAGTAAAATTTTCATGTCCTTACATTGATTTCTTTTTGTAGGCTTCCATGATGTTTGCTGGATGGTATTGCCGTATCGGATATGTGAACTTCGTGGCACAAATGATGCAGCTTGTGGCCACTATGTCTTAAAGTTGCAGCGGAGTGGACTGCTGAAAGGGGGGCGGATGATGTGTCAGATTGCTTTTTCAGCCATCTCATCGTGGCTTTTCTCCTCTGAAAATATGCGTTAATGTGATTTCCAATTTACCTGATAGCTGTCTAAAATTGAGTACGAGATTCAAATTCACCTCATACTTTTTGTTTCAGGAACTTTCTGTATCACATTGCCTTTCTTCCTAGGTGATTAGTTCCAGCCCTCACCAATTGCACCACCAATTACAGCCACTATCTTTCCTTGCTATTGATATTTTTGCGAAACTTGTCTTCTCCATTGTGAAGGTAGATGTTTTTGCCTCTAGTTTATGTTATTTGGTTTGCTTGAATTCTTTCAATGTATTTCATTGTCTTGACTTTCTTCTTAAAATTTTCCAGTTCTGTCATGCAGACCAAGGATCAAGTAAACTGTCTCTTCTGCACAAGGTTTTAGTCCCAATTGAAAAGTACTTTAATCTGATGGTTTGTTGCCTGGAAACTGTCATTTTCCTAGATTGATGACGTACATGGTATTACTAAATGTTTTGGCAGTGGCACTGAAATTTATTCAAAGAGATGTGGAGGAGAAGAAAGCATCTTTTAATCCAAGGCCATATTTCAGATTATTCATCACCTGCTGTTGGACTTGATTTCCCTGGATCATGTGTTTGATGGTGCAAGTTTTCAGGTATGGGGATACGCAATTACGTTGTCCTTGTTTTATTTAGTCGGTAACTAATTGTGACTATGTTTGTTTAGGTTCTGACATCTTTAGCCAATGCATTTCATGTTTACAGCACCTTAAAGTTCCTGGATTCATGTTAGTATGATAAAAATACTTCATTGCTATGTGGTGGGATGCGGCATTACATGTTTTTTAATCCACAATTTAATTTTGGTTGGAATAACTATTGACCTTGCCCATAGTTAGCGGCAATGCCAGAGCAGAAAGAAATTGAAATATGATTCTGCATGTCTACCTGTGCAAAATTTGCTATTACACATACTTCTTCAAGTCAGTGAACTGTTGTATTTGATACTGAATGCGATATTGGTTTTCAGATCGGCACACTGATGAAAATTATTTTTCCTATTCCTTTTGATAATTATTGAAGTATAAATATTTAAGTTACATGCTTTCCAATTGATTAAGCTTTTGGAGTAGTTGGTTGTTTAATATGGTATCAAAGTAGGAGGTCTTGTGTTTGAATCTCGTCGCCACCTTGATTATTGATAGAGTTTTCACATGCTAGGTCTAAAATCTAGCTTGCACTTGAATGGGGCACATTGAAGGATAAATACTTAAATTACACCCTCTAACAGCATAAGTTTTTGGAGTAGATGGTTGTTTAACAATAATAAAACTTGAAACTTTGGTAAAAACTAGGTTAAGTAAAAACTTATATTTTGTGTAAAGTATTCAAGCATCAAAGAGTCCAATCAGAAACAATTGGTTGCTGTCCATCATTTCTGCAGTATTAAAGATTCGAGGGGGGTGATTTTTTTTTTTTTTGGGGGGTAGGGGGAATGAGTGCTAACATCATCTACTTTTTTCTAACAAGTTAGAAACACATTGTGTATTACTGACTTGGTAGGTTTTTCTTCAGTTTTGCATGGCTTGAGCTGGTGAGTCACAGAAGTTTCATGGCAAAATTGCTCACAGTAAACCATCAAAAGAGGTGGTGCTGGTTTCAATGTCTACTGGTAGACTTGTTCCAGTTCAGGGAACCGTTTTTGAGGAATGCTGAGCTAGGGGAGCCGGTATGCATCTTTTATTTGGTGGGCATCTTAATCTTTGTCTTCGTGGTTAGTTGCAGCTGATGGTACCTCGCTTTTCTTTTTCTTTGTGTCTGTATCCAGGTTCATTTTTTGTATAAAGTCACACTGGGTGTTGTTAGTGCTGCTCCATGATTTCCCGGATTTCCTTTATGATTATCATTTCAGCTTCTGTGATGTCATTCTTCCAAGCTGTATACAAATGCGAAATATAATCCTCAGTGCTTTTCCCTGCAATATGAGGCTACCAGATCCATCCACCCCAAACTTAAAGGTGTGTGATTCGTCAATTACTGCCTGTAACTCTGTGCCAGACACAACTAATCTCAAAAAGAAACAAGTAGCACAAAACCACATTCAAAGTTATTTGTTAGGAAATTCCAATCTTCACCAAATAAAATATAAAAATACTTTAAAAACATTAAAATATAAAATTATAACTCAAAATGGTGCACGTGGTATGCACATTTCCACCAACTAGTATAGATGGATATGAGAGAGAAAAATTAATGTAATAAAAACTTTAAAATTTAGGAGAGTTTACTTTTCAAATTTATTTTAATTAGATATAGTAATATTACTATTTATCTCACAGAGAAATGAGTGATAATTTGAAGGTCACCACAAAGCTAAGATACCAAACCCGAAATCCTAAACTAGAGAGAGGGGGAGGGGAGAGGGAGAGGGAGAGAAAGAGAAAGAGAGAGAGAATCAAATTGGGATTCAAAGGGGATCTGCATGATTAGTCCCATGAAATGCATTGTTGTGGGTGGGTGGTAGGAGTGGGGTTGACAAAGAATAAAAAAAGAGTTTTGGGCCTTGAGTTTTTGATTGTACTTGAGACTTATCCTTTCTGAATTTTTGTAGATTGTATTAGTGTGTGGTAGTATATTTGCACATTTTTGTGTATTAGTGTGTGTTTTGGTTTATTAGTGAGGTTTTTGGTGTATTAGTGTGTTTGTTTTGATGTATTAGTGTGCCTGTGTATATTTTGGTGAATTATGTGTTTTTGGGAGTATTATAGTGTGCATGTGTGTATTTTGATGTATTAGAGTGTGTTTTGATGTATTTGCATAGTTGTGTATGCTTATTTTGGTGAATTAGTATGTGTTTAGTGTATTAGCGGGTGAAAGGGGGGAGGGGGTATTGGTATGTGTCTGTTTTGGTGTATAGGTCTGTATTTTTTATTTGTTAGTGTGTTTATCGTATTAGTGTGTGTGTTTTAATGTATTATTGTGCGTATGTGTAGTTTGTTGTATTAGTACATGTGTGTTTGTTGTGTATTGGTGTATGTTTGTGTGTGTTATGATATATTAGTATGTTTGTTGGTGTATTAGTGGGTATGTGTTCTAGAGTATTAGTGTGTGTATCAACTTATTAGCATATTTATTTTTGTGTATTTGTTTGTTTCGATATGTTAATGTGTGCATTTTTGTGTGTCTTTGTGTTTGTTTCGGTATATTAGAGTGTGTATAGTTGTGTATGTTTGATGTAATAGTGTGTGTATGTGTTTGTTTATTGTATAATTTTTGGGTGTATTATTGTGAGTGTGTTTTGAGTGTTAGTGTGTGTGTGTGCAATTTTTTTTTGTATTTTTGTGTATTAATGTGTGTTTTTGTGTGTGTTTGTATTTTTTGATGTATTAGTCATGATTCAAAATATCATTTCAGTGCATTGTTTTGGTTGTCTAAAAAATAGAAACGTTTCGAAAACATAATATAAATGAATTAAAAATTTGGGAATTCATTTTAAAAACATTGCAAAGCATTGGTTTACCATCTCAAAACATTCCGAAGTATTGGTGGAAACATGATTAAACAACTTAAAGCATTAGAATTTCGATTCAATCACTGATTTGTTTCAGTTTCATTGAAACGAAAACGTTTCGGCTATTTCCAAATAATATTTTGATCCTTGGTAAAAATATGTGTTTTGGTGTAATAGTTTGTGTTTTTTTGTGGGTATATGTGTTTTATGATTTAGTGTCTTTGTCTTCACTTTTTTTCTTCTGTTTTTTATTAAATTGTGTTTGGTATTGGGTCTAATTTATTTGTTTATGATATTTCTTTATATGCTTCAATATGACGATTTGGAGTTCTACCTTACACTTGCATTGATATGTTCACTATTTTGGTAGTTTAATTTTATTTTTCATTATATCCTGTTATAGCCTTCTCTATGATCTTGGGTTCTTCCATTAATTATGGGGCTAGATTATCTTATACTTCTTTGTGCATTGAATGAAAACTAGTGACTGGATACTAGAATTTAAATTGATCACTTGGTATAGAGATATGAAGCATTGTCTCGATGATGTTTAACTGACTTCTCATTGAGCTATATAAGTTCTTGTGCGTGCCTTGGTTGTATCAATTTTGTCATCGCAGATTATGTTGACACTGAATTTGCTCCAAAGATATCTTTTCGCAGGTTATACAGATATGAAGCATTGTCTCAATGATGTTTAACTGACTTCTCATTGAGCTATGTAAGTTCTTGTGCGTGCCTTGGTTGTATCAATTTTGTCATCACTGATTATGTTGACACTGAATTTGCTCCAAAGATATCTTTTCGCAGGTTAGTTCTTTTTACATTTCCATTTTAAATGGTTGCCAATTTTTGTTATATGAAAGGATTATTAATAAGAGTTAATTGGAAAGAAAATAAATTTTTTGAATATGGGTATCATATTTTCTGTTCAGTTCCAACACAGAGAACAAATTGATGTAGATTATTGAACTTCTTGGTACTTAATTTATATGTCAAGTAATATTGAATGCTTATGTATATTTAGATATTCTCCATGAAAAAATAATTTCACGATAGTTTCTTTGTTTTATGTTTTTTTAGGAGGCGGTGAGTGAATGGAATCAAAAATTGAGGTGACCAAGGTGAAGAAGAGGGCAGCCACAAAGTGAAGTCCATGGTTGCGACATTTAAGCAGTGCCCTCGGTATGCGAACATATTCAGCATGAAAAAAATGACTTCATGGTAGTTTATTTGTTTATGTTTTTTTAGGAGGCGGTGAATGAATGGAATTAAAAATTGGATGAGGTGACCCAGGTGAAGAGGATAACCACGAAGGGAAGTCCATGCTTGCGACGTTTAAGCGGTGACCTAGGTATGTGAATCCACTTCTCAAGTTCTACAAGAAAAATGTGGGGTAATAGTGTAGTTTCTCGCAATCCGTGTTTGTGTATGAATGAGGATGCAACTTTGTCCAGTAGATTATCCTTGTTTCTACCTAGCGATATTTCATATTAGATACTACTTTTAGGCACGGCTATTAACTAGTGTAAATAATAAAGCAACTGATTTTTACTGGGCAAAGTTAGAAAAATACAAGAATGGCCCAAATTCATTCTAATTTCATCTCATTTGAATCCACTGGCCCAAATTTTGTTGCCAAATTTTTTTTGCAGTCCAAAGTTATAATTTCGCCCAAACCCCTCCGACTCATGCTCTCCCAGATTCTACTGTAATCTCCACTTTCTTTTCTGTCTAACAAACATCCTTAATATCTCTAATTTGCATCTGCAGTCGCTCGTCTCTCTCTCTCCTCGTTGCTAAGCAGCTGCTGCCCAGCCACAACTGCCTTGGCCCAACCCAGTCCACCTCATCTTGTCGGCCCTCTCCCATATCTCTCCGTCACGGCCGAGCCACCGCCTCCTCAACCAAGCCCGCCACCATTTCGCATGAAGCAGACCGCCAATGCCTCCCAGCTCCACAATGGTCAAACAACTCTCTCTCTCTCTCACTATGGTAAGGATCCAAATCCAAACCCTAATTTAATAAATGTTGGGTTGATTGAGTATATGTTTCGCAAAATAAGATGATTTCCCCTTTTTTCTTCTCTAATTTTTGAACTTTGATTTGGGTTTCCATTTATTTTTGGCTTTCCTTTTATGATATTTCAATCTAAGGAATTTATGGATATACAAATCTCAAAACACACATCTATGCACAGAGCACACAACACATGTACCAACACCAAATCTCCCAACCCAAAAACCCAGAACACATACTTCTCTGCGCACAACCCACACCCCCTGTCACCCACGCCACCCAGTCACGCATGCAGAATTCTCTCTCTTCCTATATGTATTCACACCACCAGTTCGATGACATGGTCACTTAAACTCTTTTTATGCATCCATACTTTTTCTTGTTGGGATTTTTTTTTTTTGTGTATTCTTGAGGTTAGCTATGAAATCGGTGCAAATTTGGGAGTATAGAGAGTTCATCAAAAGTTTTTAGCATTAGGGCAAATGATTAGTGATGGATCAGGCAGTCTATGCAGTCTGGATTTTGTGTTCTCCTTAATTGCCAATAGTACCGAAGGTTTGTGCTTTGAATAGATACCCCTTTGGTGTCAACTTTATTAACTTCTTGTCTTTCCCACCACTTCATTGATTTCAATGAATAGGTTCAGGTGTGAGTTATGACGAGAAAAAGAAGATAAAAGAAACTATTGCTTTTTTAGTTTCCTGTTGATTGGTCTTTGAACTTGGGTGACCTAATGATTTTGTGAAATTTCAAAATTTTAATCTTTGTTAAGCTCTTGAAAGAATTTTGATTCTCTAATTTTGGTGTAGGCATCGAATTGAAGAGAGCAAGAACAACTAAGAACGGAACACATGATATTGAGGCCAATATTATTCCAGTAAGCCCCTCTTTCATTGATGTAGTGCTAGAGTTGCTTGGTAGTATTTATATTGATGTTTAGTGCTATTGAGGTCAATTTTATATTGATGTTTACTGTTACTTGAGAAGTTCAATTTTGCATTGGATAGCTTACTTTGTGGGTAATGCGGCTAGGATCTTGGAATATTGATATGTTGAACTGGATAGATTATTTTTTCGATGATTGTAGTGGGTTACATGGAGGGATTGATAATAAGAGTCATTGAGAAAGAAAATGACATTTTTGAATGTGGGTAGCATACTTTTTGTTTAGTTCCAACTTAGAGAACAAATTGATGTAGATTACATTGGGTAGATTATTGATCTTCTTGGTACTTGAATTGTGTCAAGTGATACTAACTGCCTACGTATATTTGGATATTCTGATATTCGCTATGAAAAATTGAGTTCATGATAGTTTCTTTGTTTTTGTTTTTTTTAGGAGGTGGTGAATGAATGGAATCAAGAATTGGATGAGGAGACCGAAGCGAAGAAGAGAACGCCCACAGGGGAAGTTCATGGTTGCGACGTTTAAGCAATGCGCCAGGTATGTGAATCCACTTCTCTAGTTCTGCAGGAAGATTGTGGGTGTGATAGTATAGTTTCTCGCAATCCACATTTGTTCATGAGTGAGGATTCAATTTTTTCCAATAGATTCTCATTGTTTGTAACTAGCGATTTTTCATATTAGATAGTTCCTTTAGGCACGGGTATTAGCTACTATTTCAAAAAGTAGTTTCCTACAATACATCATTGTTGTTCTAGAAAATATACCTAGGATTAATCCAAATACAATCAAACAGTACTAGATTACGCCCCCAAAAAACTTGTTTCTGCCCGTAGAAAACGTTTATGCCTATCTTTCTTTGACAGGCCCATATCTTTCCTGTATTCTCTGTCTACTTTGTCCTGTCTCACGTCATCTCTCCCATTCCATTCCGTGTGCACCACGCTTGTCGTTGATAGTATGGGTGTTTAAATTTTCGATTGCCCACAATTTTCTACCCTACCAGACCCTACCCTACTGAACGGCTAGCCACAAAAATCGGGTAGGAATGCGGAAGAGTGTTTGCTCTTTCGATTAAATCGGGTAGAAATGCGGAATACCTATCAATTTTTGCATTTCTATCCTACCCTACCCTACCCACAAAAAATATATTTAAATTTTTTATATTTTTTTTATTAATTATAAGAGTATTTGTGGTATAATTTATATTATAACATTGTTATTGTTGTGGATGTTTGAGTTGCTAAAATATGGACTTATTTTGTGTGTAAATTACATGTTTTTTGGTGAAATGGTGATCTATTGGAATAGTTATGATTTTAATATGTTTCATACGATTTAAACTTAAAATAATTGTAATTGTATTTGTGTAACAATTATGGTGGATTGATGTTCATGCTTTTTTGTGTTTTATTGTAATTGTTGTTGTAGTTGTTTTACGTTTTAGTGTTATTGATTTATTATGTTGTTAAATTGATGCATGTTATTTAATTGAATTGTTAAAATGATTCAAAAATTCATAATTACAAAAGTGTTTAGTCGACTTGCTACCCGATTAATCGGGTAGGAACACCACACCTGATCGGGTAAGGTAGGCCAAGAAAAAATTCTTCCGCAAAATATCGGGTAGGAAGACTATATTTCCTACCCGTAGGGTAGGGTAAACACCCCTAGTTGATAGTGACACCTCCACCCTTACTCCTTCACCCAGGTATCACTCTTCCTTTCTCTCTCTCTCCCTCTTACTCTCTGCTCCTCTCCTTTCCATTTCTTTCTTTCACTCTCCTCCAATCCTAGTCACCATCCCATACCTAAAGGCACACCCTGAGACCATCACAAACTCACACCTGAAGGCCATTAGAACCAAGGTTTCTTGGATCGTGGGTCAATTTGGAACGTGGTATGAGTATCCTTTGATATCTGGTGCAATGAAAGTAGTTTTAGTTGGTACGTTATGTTAGGTTGTAGTTTGTTATTGTACTATTATTTGGATCATTTTCACTATTATAAGAAATTGTATATATTTATGAATTTATAAACACATGATCTGTAGTATTTGATTTTTATCTATGATATTTTTTACTACTATTTTAATTAATATTAATACACATTATAGTTAATTAATTTATATTCTATTTTAGTATATAGAGTTGGTTCATAGGATGTGTTCGTCGGCGATATTTGACTCTTTTATCTAGCCACGTTAATTGTAGAATTGATATAATGGGAGAATATTTTTTACTTTTCACTGGTAAACTTTTTGTGGTTGTTAAGGATTGCTAGTTCATGTGTTTGTGAACTTGTCTTTTTTTTTGTTTTGTGATCCGAGTTAATCAACTTATCTCACTCTTCCAAAGCAAAAAAAGGGTGATGGGTGCCCGTCTCTCTCTCTCTGTCTCTTCTCTCTCTCTCTCTCTCTCCGCCATTTAAGTTTGGTGATTCCAATTAAAGAGAGAAACACTAGTTCGATGCACCTTGTTGGTTGATTTTGTATGTCCATTCAACTTCTTTTTATTTCGTATATTACGAAAATTAGATAGTTTATTTCTTGGTTTCTCCTCCTTCCCTCTTCTTTAAGTTATCTGTGCGATTTTCTGCTTTTTCATATGATTTGTGGTTAGGGTTGTGATTTAGGGGGTTAGGGTTTTGATTGAGGGTAGGGTTTTAATTTCGGGTTGTTCATTTTGGTGATCCGAGTCACAAACATGCCCTATTTGGGTTCGTGAGAGGGCAAATTGTTGCCACATTAGAACCCACGCCCAAAGGCCACCATCTATAATGCACATCGATCTCCACCGAACTACTACAACCCTCTACTACCATCGCCATTTGCCACCAACCCACCGCACAACCCCATTTAATTTAGGCTTATGGGGAAATTATTCAATTTTGGGTGTAGGGTTTAATTGAGTATAAATTTAATTTAGGAGTTTCGAAAAGTGTTAATTGACATTGAATTTATGTTTGATATTTTGGGGGGTTTGAGAAGATTATTGGATTTTTGTTTTGGAGTTTAATTGGATTTAAATTTAATTTATGCCTCAGTTTTCTCTAATCTCAATTGGGTATGTGCTAGTTTTAGAGCTTTTCATATATGTTATTTATGGTTTTATTTTATCTTTGTTTTTTATTTATGTGTTGCTTGTTATTGTACTTTGAGATCTAAATTGCTTTTGACCTTAGATTATGTTGTTTATATCTACTAGTTGATGTACACGTTACATGAACTAATTTTTAAAAAATATTTATTGTTTGTAAGTGTGAATACCAAAAAAAAAAATGCCCCATAACACAATTTTAAATTGTGCTATGTAAAATGTAGGTTGTAGTTTTGGAATGCATTCATGTATATAAGAATAAAAGATACATTTGATTTTAATTTCCTTTTCAATTTTTTTTATTTATTTTTGATATGACAGCCTCTTATCTTCTCATGAAACTCTAGTTTCCAAGGATTTTAAAACGTTTAATATGAAACTTTAGATTGGAATTCTTGTACTGAAAATGCATTACGAAATTTACCGCAGCTTGCATATTTGATTTCAGTGACAAAAGGCGACGGAGTTTGTTTGAACCGGCTGCTGCAAACAGTGTTGAGGCCGACGAGGGTAGCATTTATGCTTCATGTGGTCCGTAGTCAAAGCAGGCGAAGTTGTTGGCTTACAACCTGAATAGTATTAGTTTTAATAATCCTAAATGCTTCAACAAAATCACGCTCAACATTCTCAACAAAAAAAAAAAAAAAAAATCACGCCCAATATTAAATCTTATATCTGGAAAATATAAATTATTAGATAGAAGAACACATCAGTGCAGGAAACACATGACCCAAATGTCAAATATGTCCCAACATTTTCAGAATAACGTTCTTATTGTCCCCTTTCCTTATCTAAATTTATGGC
>CM042188.1:36632421-36653419 GCA_023539305.1 Ilex asprella | reverse complement strand
GTGATGAAGATTCCTTAGTTAATGTATCAATTTGGTTAGCTTCAGATTTAATATCTTTAATTATAGGTTGGGGAAGATTACTTAATTTTTTCAAGAGTTCATTTGTAAACTCATATTGTTCAATAGTCAAAATAATATCTTGAATTTTAGCAAAATTATTTATATATATATAAATAACAACAGTCGTCTTCTAACATTTCAACACAAATAATTAACTTTCTATCTATTTTTCTTCTAATTTTTAAGGAATTAATTTTTGTGAGTTTGAAGGAAAACTTATCTATCCTCGTTTCATCATTTCTATTTTCCGTCCTTACAAAATATGATATTTTATTTATCATTCTAACTCTTTATCCTATAATTTTTTCATTGTACCAAACGGAACATAATACATAAAACAATGTTATGCTACTATAATAAATATGAGTTAGCATAAATTTGACAAATTATTATGTCATTAAATTAAGTTAGTCACATATAATATTCATGTGGGATATCAAATAATAATTACAATCTTTTCTGATTTAATAGATTGTGTTTTTACCACATGTTTTCTTAAAAAGAAGCAACTCTATAAGCTTATTGCATAGGTGTTCTTTTGTGGTGACCATCAAAATTTCTTATATAAAAAGATATGAAACAAAATATCTTACTTGAAGACATGAAGCCAATTCAGCACCTCCTTGTCCTCATCATTCATCAGGTAGGTATAAGCTCCAGTTCGATGCAGTGCTGCCTAGAATTAATAAGATAATTTCTCTTTCAGGCGACTCAAAGGTGGAGACATCATTAAAGAGTTCAATTGTTCTCCGTGTTTTTCATTTTTCTCTTCTTTTGTCTCCAAAACACCCAAAACAAGTTCAACTTGTTTCCCATTTTTTGTTCTTTACATCCCTCTTTTGTCGAAAATTAGAGAACCAAAAACTCAAACCATACAGCTTCTCCTTATTTTTAAAATTTTGAGAACGAAAACCTGTTTTCAAAAACTAAACCAAACAGGCTCTTACTTTCTCATTTTGGGTTTCTCGGCAAATGGGGTGATCTATTTTGGTACTATTGCCATATCTAGACCATGGAATCTTTTGCTGATGTTTTCGACGTTAGCATCATCGGACAATTTGGAATGGGTTTCTACTCTGCCTAATGGGTTGCCGACAAAGTGATTGATATTATATCTGGCAATGACTTATGTGGTTAGACTCATCTCAACACACATAGTGGTGTGGTTAGAGCCCACTTTATTTTTTGTATGATTAGTCATGTCATCCAAATCCTGTGTTTTATTTGTGGATTGCAGACCTGTGCTTCCTATTTACTTTTGAACTTAAATTCATGTATCACACTCAATTCTTAGTTGGCTTTCATTTATTTGACTACCTTTTTGTCCAGTGTACATATTCATTACATTCTTTCAATACTTGAAGAGTACGATATTCAATTTCTCATTTTGGTTTCTCTTTGCGAATCTGGAAAACAATCTTGACACCATTGCATGATCTGGCACCATGGTGGCTTTGGTTGATGGTCCAGATGTCAGCGTGGTTGGTTAAATTATAATGGTTTTCTACTATGTTTACTTGTTTGCCGAAAAGGTTATTGATACCAACATGTCTGGGAATCTCATGTTCTTTCATTGTCAACAGGGATTCGAAGTCGATGATGACAACTAAGATATTCACCCCATCTGCTGATCTAGATTGTATTTTTTACTACAAGTGTTTAATTGATTGTTACACCTCTGCTCAAGAATGTGCTAATCAGTACAGAATGAAATTACATAATGGATGATCAGCATAAGATCAAACCTAATGTTTAACAAGTCCTAATAATGAACGCAATTGTAATTTGGTTAGAGTGACTTCAAACATGCATTGCCATTGCCCGAGCATCATGAAGAAGTGCAAATCGGTGAGATATTTGAGCTACAGAAATGCTCCTTACTACACGTCTATGCAATCAAAAAACATAGTTCTAATGTATTTTGTTTAGCATTCGAATCACTCCGAAACAATTTTGACAAATTGAAAGAAACAAAATCCAAGCTTGATTTTCCAGACAAGTAAATCCCATGATTTAGGCATTCTTTGTTGAATTATATTGGGTAACTTCAATTCCACTGCTAAGCGCAAAGTGCAACAATATTCCGTCGAGCTTTGGATAAAGAAGACTACCTCCATCGGCCTTGTATCTGCGCAGTGGCAGCTTGAAGTAGGAATGGATAGATCCCCCACGCAAGTTGAAGCATAATGCATTTGTGGAGAAAAAGGACAAGTTTATCTTGTTGACCCAAAAACTATCCATTATTGAATCGGAAAATAGAATTGTCATCCCTTGAAACAATGATTTACCATGCAACTAAATGTCCCAAATTGCCAGATGACTAACTCAAAATTGTCTCTACATGATGTTGATATTGGGCATAACATTCTGGTTACTTCACGTATGATTGTTTAATTTCACAGAATATGCATGTAGATTAGCCTCTTGTTATAGTTAATAATATATAGAATTGTTAGAGCTGTCATAGAAGGGTCTAGAATTGCAAAAAACATTGGTTAGGGGACATGAATATTTTCGTCTAAACACTTGAGCAAAAGCTTAGGTTTTTCAAGTGTAGTATCATATGCAGCTACTTGTTTTTTAAAGATTGGCCTATCATTTTAATATACAATATTCTATAATCAAATTGTGTGTGCATCAACTAGTATATATATATATACACACACACACACTTCTGTGTGGAAGTGATTTCCATTTTATTAAACTAAATTTTGAGGCAGTGCTTAGTACAAGATAGGTGCTGTCAAGGGAAGAAAATCATCTTCTTCTTGTGCATAACCCATTTTATTTAAGAGCTTTAGAAACTTCAACTTGATCCTTCACCACCTCAACTTGGCCGGAAAGTACTGCAAATGGAAGGGGAAAAACTAGATAAAAGAGAACTCTTAAGGGAAAGTTTAATAAAAATTAATGAAACATTGTAGGAGAGACAGAGACCTTGTTGATGAGGGAGAGGTAGTAAGGCTTCACTTCTTCCAGGTTGATCCTCACCTTGCTCTTACTGTACAAATCATATTTGCTGTGCCACCCCCACCAACATTAAACTTAGTCATGACAAGAAGAAATATGTACACACGTGCGTAAGCGCATAGTACTATAATGTTTGAAGTTTTGCATCATTTATATTTGTAGGTGAATACTTTAATATAGACCGTTAAACCATAATCCAACTTTCCCTAATCCACGAGACCACAAATGAAGAATAAAAACCTACAAAAGTTGTTATGCATTAAGAAAAAACTACTGACACATTTTTTTTTTGAGCTGAATTACGACACATTTGTTAACTTTTGTTCTTATAGTAAAAACAAGAATAAAAATATCCATGCAAAATTTTAAATGATTATGTTAACCTTTTTTTTTTATCTAATCTATATAATAAAGTAGCTTACAATTCAAATTTCAAAAGATAAACAAAATGACTTTTACTATTCACAGTTGAGATCATTTTAAATTTTACTTTAAAGTTAATCTAACGGCTAATATTAACACCCTAAATTTAATAAGAAAAATATGCCCCTAAGAGTGTGTTTGTAGTGATTTTTTAAAAATATATCTTGAAATTTTATCTTATAAGTATTTTAAAAAAATTAATAGTATTTGAAACCGTCCTACCACTATCTCTACCACTGCAACCGTTGCCACCACCACTACTACTTTTACCACCATCACCATCGTTGCCGCCGTCACCACCACCACCATCGTCGTCGCCATCCTCGCCACCGCCACTACCACCACCACCACTGCTATCGCCACCGCCACTACCGCCACCCCCACCGTCACCACTGCCACCGCCGCCACCACCACCATCGTCACCGCCGCCACCACCACCACCGTCATTACCGCCGCCACGATCATTGTCACACACCACAATCATAAACGTCTCCTATCACCACCACTGCCGCCCATCACCTCTCACCTCCATTACAAACCAATACTTAAATTCTTTTATCTCTTCTCTATGTTTGTGATTTGATGTTGGATATGAATACAAATATGTTTATTGTTTACCATTTTTTATAACACCGTGTCTTCGGACACATGCAATAACTAGTTAATATATATTGTCAATGAAAGATCATATGGATGGTTCACTGAAAAGTAATCCTAACTATTGAAAAGATGTTTAACCATGAATTACAAGAGCATCAAAATCATGAATGCTGAAAGCAACAATAAACTCAATCAACATCTATGAACAACTAAATGCCTGTACCTTAATACCTAAACCAATGTCAAGCTACTATAATAAATATGAGACGGTGTAAATTTGATACATTATTATATTAGTAAATTAAGTTAGTCATACAAGCACGCGTGCACACATATATATGTTTATGTTTTTGATAGATTGAGTTTCTACCACATGCTTTCTTAACAAGAAGCATCTCTATAAGCTTATTGCTTTGGTGTTCTGCTGTGGTGACCATCAAAATTTCTTATATAAAAACATAGGAAACAAAACATCTTACTTGAAGACATGAAGCCAATTCAGCACGTCCTTGTCCTCATCATTCATCAGGTAGGTATAAGCTCCAGCTCGATGCAGTGCTGCCCAGAATTAATAATTTAATTTCTCTTTCAGGTAATATACTCTTGAACTTCGCATTATTCATACTGGCACCTTCCTTATATGTGTGGGCATATGTTTATGTTTGTGTGTCAATGTGTGTATATGTATATGTTCATGAACTGAGAAGGATAGAATTAAGAACAAATACATCCGTAAAAAAGTGGAGGTAAACATATAAGAGATAAATTAAGGGAGAATTGACTTAGGTAGGTTGAACATATTTACAGACGGCCTACTACAACACCGAAGAGAAAGAGGGAGATGTACGATAGCCATTAGCGGTAAGCGTAGAGGTAATGAAAGACCACAATTTATTTAAATGAAATATTAAAAAAAATATGATATGTTGGGGTTTAACTGAACTCTTAAGGGTGGTTCAGTGGTTGGATCTGTCCTTTGGTACTTTAAAAGCCTCAAGTTTAATTCATTCCTACAGCCCTAAGAGTTAATCACTCTTGTACTTAAAGGGACAAGCTCTAGACCAGCTCAAACCACTGTGGTCAGTCACTGAGTTCAAGAGAATAGTTAGCGTAAGTTTGGACACCTTATAGCAAAAAAAAAAAAACTAAAAACATGATCTTTAATAGAGTACAATGACGTTTAAAATTCATCTGGTCCACCTAAAAAATATTATGACAAAACTTTATTGAGTTAAGTATATGAATAGAAAAAGTAAAGTTAAAAAGAGTTTTTAAACACATTGCAATAGTACCCATTATGAGGACTCACCATAAAAAGAATGGAACCTGATAATGAATAGGCCAGCTGGTGGAAGAGTGGTGTTATTACCTTTGGCAACCTGTGATTTTTTATTTTTTATTTTTTTTTGTTGTCGTCAACATCATAATTAAGATTAAAACAATAATATAGACTATGGAGCAGAAGAGCAGAGAGTGACGTGGCATACCAAGAACATGTACTCATCGTGGCCCCATGACATTGTGACTTTGTCAAGCCCACAGTTCTTACTATAGATACCCAACTTGGTGTTGAGGCTAGGGTTTTGATTGTCCGGATTTTCTTTGAAAAACTGCTAAATTGTACAAAATAGAGTGACGATCAATGAAAAAAATTAATGTTTGTTGGAGGGAGGCGACGTTCAAATGCTAAAACAATGCTTCGAACGTGCTTTCCTCTCTTTTTCAAAAATTGATAGAAACTGAGATACTGGGACTTCAGTTCATTCGAACGCAATCCACATTTAAACGTGACTTACTTCCAGTACTTTGGTAAAAATTTTAGAATCAAGATATTGAGAGTTGAGTACGTTCGAACGTACAATCTCATTCGAACGTGACATATATTATGCTTGAAATTAGTCTCTAATAACAACTATATTATTGTAGCCCTTTCAAGGGGTGTCTTCTGCCATGGAATTGAAGAGTTTCACTCTTTCATTAATAGATGCATATAACACAATAAATAGGGTTCAAGTGCAAGAACAAAGAATCAACAATTTAATCCTTCTTCTCCTTGATTCAAAGTTTCTATATTTTATGATTTTCTATTTGGATTGAGTTTTAATTCCAAGATTACTAAAAAGTGCAATCTTTGATAATTTTAAAGTTATGCATTATATCATGGGGGTAGAATTTTTAAGAGTCCATTTGCATTATAAGTGGGGAAATTACTATCTAAAAAATAACGAGTGTCGTGTCTTGTCTAGCGATCTATCTTCTTCGATTTTTGATTCTTTGCTTTTCTATTACTTGAAATTGTTTTACCACACTGTTTTCTACAACAATATGCACGAATAAGTATATATATTCCTTAAGTATTAAGATTGATAGAAATATTTTTTACAAACTACGGCTCTTTTTGGTAAAAAGAAATCAATGATGGAGAATGAAAAAAAATAGAGAATGAAGTGAAAAAAATGAAATGGAAAACAAAAAATTATTTTCTTGTATGCGTTTGATTAAAATAAAAAGTTTGCTAGAAAATATAAAAAAAAAATTGTGCAAGGACTAAATTATCATTATCATATAAATTTAATGGGGAAAAAGGTAAGCGGACAAACCAGGAAAAATAAGACAACTTTCACGGGAAACAAAAATTTCCCTGCACAATTTATGAAAAACCAAAGTAGATATTTAGGAAAAAATTTGACCCTTGAGGAAAAAGAAAACTTTCTTCGGAAATTATACTTTCTAGCTAATCAAACAAAAGAAAAGTTCCTTTTTTTCATTTTCCTGCACTTTCTAATGTTTTGACACTAATCAAACGAAACTGTACAACGAAATATGCATTCAGTATTTGATGAAATTATCCTATTGCTTAAAAAATCACTTAAGAAAAGCGTTAAGGAACATTACACATTAGAGAATTTGTGAAAAAAAACAAGAACATTATATAAAGAAAGTTTACCTGGTGATGAACAATGGACTCACTAAAGGCGCATCCAAGAGGGAATGTGTCACCTGAAAAATTGGATTCACGTCGTAACCACGAATGCAAAACATGCGTATTTTGCAATAAAAAAAACAGTTTTCATGCACAATTCAATTATAGATGAAACGTCAGACGTACCAACCACACACCATTGGGGATCCTCACCAAATACAGGGTGCAGCAGAACCTTACCCAGATCTACAGTTGTATTACCATTCAGAAAGGATCAATTTCTGGGCAAAGGAAATATAAATATATATAGGATATGTTTGTTTTAAGGAGGAGAATGGATGAGATTAGCATCATATTTTGTAAGGAAGAAAAATAAGAATGATGAAAAAGTAGGTGGATGAGTTTTCTTTTCAACTCACTAAAATCAATTTCTTCAAAATTGGAAGAAAAATGAATGAAAAGTTAATTATTTGTTTATATATCATTTGATATATGCATATATTATATTTATTAATTATATATTGTGTATATATTAATTTCATATATAAATATAATGATAAAATATATTTTTATACTTTTTTAAAAAAAAATTAAAAATAAAAGTAAAAAATATATTTTTTCCATCTTACCAAGCACAAAAAAAAATTAATAATTTTTATTTTTCATTCATCTTATAAAATACAAAAGTAATGCTACATTGACTAAATTTCCCTTATACTTTCCATATCTTCTATTTTTCATCTATTTTATCAAACGGTGCATAACAGTTTATTTCTTATCCTCTTCAACGTCACGAGGATGGAAGACATAACTTAATGTCTTTTTTAATCACATACCATGTTTGCTTTTGACTTTGCATTTGCGATGCATGTGTGTGGATCCCACATAAAAAAATGATTACTTTTAATAATTAACTTAAATACTCTTTGTTTGTTTTAAATTATTAGATACTTGAAAGACTAATATTATAATTTAATTTTAATACCCTTATCTTGAATTTGAACATTAGGTATTAGAATGGTCAAAACTACAATTTATTAATCTAATACCATTCTTAGTTTTCTACTCCCATTTTAATACCACCTCTTATGTGGTATTAGATATACCCATGTGTAAGTGGGTTTAGCGTCATTATTCATGTTGGGTCAGTATTAAGATTCGAAAATTAGTACTTTGTTAAAAATAATTAACAAAGTATATGTGGAACCATGTACTAATAAACACTATCCCACCTACTTATAACCCATTTATCTGTCTAACAAGCACACCCTACCATGGATTAGGGCAGTGAGATGAAGCCATTCTTCATTAGGGTAGTCCCTCCTGATGGCTTCAGCAGTCTGGAGCAGATGTTCGATCTGCGGCTCGTCGAGATCAGGATCACTCTCGTCGACGTACTCGTTGAGGAGTTCGCAGCATTCCCATATGCTCATCACAGCCTTGTCTAGCTTCCCATACTCTTCTTTCTTCTTCAAAGCCTGACAACAATTGTCTCATGATTCAAGAGGTAGACAAGTTTGGTTCTTAAAAACTTGTATGTGTGCTCATGATCCGTGTCCTCTTAAAATACAAATGAAGTTGCTCTTGACTTGACATCCTTTGTTCTGTTCTACTAGAACCCCTTTTTTTTTATGAAAGTTGTAATGCAAATAATTCATAATGGAACTTGAGTATAAAATATTGATTAATTTCTCGGGAGCAGGGTCTAGGGTTAATGTCAATCAATAAATTGAAACAACTTCTTAAGTATCCGAGAAAATTATGGTAATTATCCCATATATATATACATAAAGGATGAAAAAATTAAATGTATCCGAGAAAAATAATCGGGTATTTTAAAGATCGGATATATGTAAGTTCTAGTTAGCAAAAGACAAATGAAATTAACTCTCATATAGAGATCACTAGGATACTAGGGTATACACATGTAAATCACGTTTTGTTTTCTTTTTTTACTGGTTAAAATATTTATTATGGTTAAATAAGTATGACTAAAATATTTACGAGAGCAGAAAAGCTTTAATAAGTGTAGCAACGTGCATTAACTAAAATAATAAATTAGAGAAGTTCACGATCTAAATGGAATTTAAAAAATTATAACCTAATTGCATATCATTCTTTTGATGAACGGGTCTCATCAATTTTTTCAGTGGGATTCACTTATCTAACACTTATTCAATTGATGATATATGCATTTAGACTATAATTTTTTAATTTCATTTGAATTATGTAGCATTTTTTTTTTTTTACAAATTCATATGTCTGGTGAATGTGATTCTCTCTGTAGAATTCCTCCACAGAAGCTCTTCTTTGACTCTCTTTCTCGTAGTCCCTGCAACATGGTGGAAATTTATTATTATTTTTTACAGGACATTACTCATAAATGAAAGAGAAAAGATGATCATCATCTCTTTGTAGTTATAATTATTAAAAAAAAAAAGAAAAAACAGTTACTTGTGCATGCGTGGGAGCCAGAATTCTTAACATGATTTGATCAAACTGAGGTAAAATTAAAATGAAATTATTGAATGTGATTTAAATCTTAATGTTTTTTCATAAGAGATCAGGGGCGGAGGCAGGAAAAAATTTTATGGTGGATACACTAGCATGTTTTATTTTTTTTAATAGACTATAAAAGTTTATAAATTTATATTTATTAAAATTATATTTAATACTTTCTAACATAGAAAATTAAAAATCGATATGCATAACATGAATAAAAAAATAATAATTAAAATCTCTTATCGAGAATGCGACTAATTATTATCACTTACAATTAACCATAATATATTTTTATCATTTGAAAGAGTTACAAAATAATTTTATCAACAATATTTCTTTTATATATAAACTTGCGGTAACAATCTTTGATTTATAATCTTATAGTTTACAACATAACGACATACATTTTTATAATGAAATAACCCTACAATTTTACAAAATTATAAAATAACATCAATATTTTAAAACATATTCAGACATGTCTGAAACATGTTTAAAAGTTAACAATAATATTAGTTGCACCTAATTTAAAATTTAATTAATGGAAACTCAATGGTTTGTGACCATTGAGTAGATACTATAGTTTATTAAATATTAACACTCACTATTATACTTAATATTATAATGTACTAAGTCTTTAAATTATGTTTTAATAACATTGTTTAAAAAGTTAACAATTAGGCAGGACTCTATTCAAATTGATAAAACCAGAACAAAATATTATGGTAGACATAATTAAATATGTCTAAATTTTATTTCAAATTTATTTATTAAAAATTAATGGGACCTACTCATTCCACACTCATTCAAGAGATGATATGCATTTGAGTTGGAACTTTTTGGGTTTTATTTAGATTTTGTAACATTTTTCTTATTCAAGTCATGAACACCTAAACATCATTAAAATTGGAAATTATATTAATAAAACAAATTTCGATATGAAACTACTTATAGACACACAACACCCAAGATGGCATTGAACACCATATTTATCCATTGTCAAGTGAAGCGGGATAAACCTGAAAGAATGACCAAAAGCATTGTTTTCTGGGACAATAAAACCTCCATCATAATCCACGTCACGATCTGCCACTTCGTTTTGGATTATGTCATCGTCGTTACTGGTGGTTCTATTGCCATTGTTGTTGTTGTTGTCAAGCTCTTGTTCTGATAAAACTTAAAAAACAGAAATGAAAGCTAAATGCATGAGTGTTTGTACAATAATAGATCACAACAATATCACCTGCATCTAAAAAAAGATTTACAGGCAAAACAAGAGAGAGAGGGAGAGAGAGAATAGTGGTTACATAAGAAGATGAAGGAATAGTTTACCTGGAACGATGACAGTCATGGCGGTGGAGAACGGTGGCGCAAGGGGGTGAGAGAGAGAGAGAGAGAGAGAGAGAGAGAGAGAGGATGAGAGTTGATTTAGAGACTAATGGTAATACAGCAGAATGGGAACTCGGTATTTACAGGAGGAAATTTCAGTGGTGCGGAATCCTATAGGTTAAGGGACTGGTATTAGTACCAAATTACAATATTTGCCAATTATCTTTTATGCCAAGTGAGGACACTTCGGATTGACCAAAAAGGCCAATTGTTTCACTTTGGATATGTTCGAATCAGTTTATACGTAATTTGATTAATCTCTTCTTTAATTTGTTATTCACGTCAAAACTCAAAAATTCATGAGAGATAAATTTGCATAATCTAATTCCAAGATAATTGTCACGTTTTAAAAGGATGACTTTTAAAAAAAGAATGTTTTTGCAGAAAATCACCAATAAACCTTATTTTTTCTTTAAAAAAATTATTAAGTCATATCATGTTTATGACAATTAAGTTTTACTTTTAATAATTTATTTCCAAAAGGTCATATATTCTATCAATAGTATTTTTTTTTAATTCTAGCCTTCTCATCAACACATCAATTATATTTTTAACAATAATATTTGTTATTATGACACAAAACCGATTTTTTTTTCTAATTAGTGTATAACGCTCAAAACACATAATTAACAAGAAAGGCTTGTAAAAATGATAAATCGTACAACTCTATTTTTTTATATTTAATTTTTTTAAGCATATGAATTTTTACTCACTTGACTATCAATTTTCAACCATAAAACCGTACAATTACTTAAATTAACAATATAAAAATGAATCTATGAATATAATCATTGAGAAAAGTTATCTAATTATGTTTTTTATAACTTTCCCTTCCACATTTTGAATTAATTAAAAAATAATTATTGTTTTAAGGCATAAAAAAAAAAAGAATTCAAGCATTCAAAGCTACAATAATGTATTTAAGAGATAACATAAAAACAAACCATTGGTAGAGTTTAGAACTTCTTGGGAATAAATTATCAAAAGTAGCATTTTAGTTCAATCACTAATTCATTCCCTCTTTTTGAAAAAAACAAAAATATTTCGGTTGTTTTTAAACAAAGTTTTGATTATTGATACGGAGTAACACCAGCACCCTCCCGTGTGTGGCAATTCTGTAATACAAAGCAACCGTTAAGGGCACATATGTAATAGTACATGAACAAGCTGTCAGGAAGAATACGACAATTTTTCAGGCGTCAATGCGAAGAATAGGAGTACAAAGTGCACGTCTGCAATTTGTTGCGTAGCTTTGAGCGTAGATATTGGAATCAATTCGGAGCCGACGTGTCGAAATTTAGGCAATAGGTGTGACTGTGAGACTGCGCCACGGGTCGTATCTCCTCTGCCAGTAACGTCTGGCACAGACCTTACCTGCGCCATTGCCACATATGTTTTAGATCTTTGTTAAACATAATTATTTTCTGTATGTAAAAAAATATAATTTATATAATCGACCCAAAATATCTTGCTCAGTTGACTTGAATATACCCAAAAAAATAAAATAAAAATAGATCATCCCAAGTGTAAACTTAATCACATAATTCTTCAAACTCCTACTACTCTCGTACTCTAAATTTTTTTTTCTGTGAATTCGCGTTGCTATTTTATAAAATCCGTGAATTCGACAAATTCATGATTTTGGATGAGATTACCCTGGTAACCTTCTGATCGGGAATATCAAAGATGGCCAATTAACTGATTGACTGTAAAAATTTTGAAAAATTTTAGAGGATGAATGTCTCGTAAAAATTTCAAAGATCAAAATGAGAACAAGTATAAATATAAGGGTAAAAAATGCAATTAATTCTAATTAAGTGGGCTTATCCTTTGAGCGGGTCCACTGATTGTGCTTTCTCTCCTGAAAAGTGCCTCATGGGGCCAGATGGAACCGAAAGAGTCCCCCAACTCTTCGTTTTCTCTCTCTCTCTCTCTCTCTTGCTGAGTCAATTTTCATATAAAATGTACCTGACAATTCAATTTAGGTTTTAGTTCTGTGATGACGGTGTCGTTCTTTCATCAATGGCCATCCCTACTTCACATCTTCCTGCACGAATTCTCCAAATTTTCTCTCTGTTATTCACAATACCCATTTTTCTAACTGCTTTTTCAGCTTCAATTGATGATTTGTCAATCATCGATTACGATTACGATTACAATCCATTTCACGGAGATTACTCACCACCATCACCACCACCGCCATCTCCACCGCCACACACATCGTCACTATCATGCGACGAATTAAGAGGCATTGGGTCTTTAAACACAACGTGCGAGCTGAATTACAGCTTGAATTTCACAGACGATGTCTATATAGCAGGAAAAGGTAATTTGTATATTCTTCCCGGGGTGAACTTTACTTGCCCTATATCAGGCTGCTCAATTAGCATCAATGTTAGCGGTGAATTCAGATTGGGTTCGAGTTCCAAGTTGGAATCGGGGACGGCGTATGTGGTGGCTGGAAATGTGAGTTTATTGGAGGGGTCTGTGATTAACGTGACGGCGTTGGCTGGGGCGCCACCGGAACATACGAGTGGGACACCGAAGGGTTCACAAGGTGGTGGTGGAGGGCATGGTGGGAGGGGTGCGAGTTGTGTGATGGATAATACGAAGTTGCCCGAGGACGTGTGGGGTGGGGATGCATATTCATGGTCGTCGTTGGATAAGCCCTCGAGTTATGGGAGTAAAGGTGGGACGACGAATAAGGACGAGGACTTTGGTGGTGGAGGAGGTGGGAGGATTTGGATTGAGGTGAAATGTAATGTCGAAGCTCGCGGGAGTCTTTTGGCTGATGGGGGTGATGGTGGCCTCAAAGGAGGAGGAGGTTCTGGTGGCAGCATTTACATCAAGTCCCAGAACATGTAAATTATCCTGTTTGATCATATTGACTCTATTTGGTGTTTGCTTAATGCTTATGCATGCCAGTTTGAACTTGTTCTATTTCAAATTGTACTGTTGGATGTTTATATATTTGATGATGTTCTTCATGATTTGTCATGCCCAATCTTTGCGTACTGGAGAGTTCCTTTGCTTTTCCGTAGTCTTATTTGCCTGATGCATGCTTGATTGCTGATGACATGATTTCTGTGTTCTACATATACGTTGGTTTGCTTGTATTAGAACAAAACTTGTCTTTCGGTGAAGAAAATAGAAATAGAATATATCTGTTTAGGCCTTTTGTTTTGGTTTAAGATTATGACCTTCTAAGATTCCTTTGTCCTATATTTAGGGACATTCTTTCCTTTTTGGATGTCCCAAAATTGACTGTATTGCACCTACAACATTCAGAATCTTTTATAAGGGACAATTTGAAAACCTAATTTTGGAGGGAAACTGGAAATTTCAAATTAACATGGAGGATAGCTTTGAAAACGCGAAGATTCCTGTTGTGATCTAAATGCATTTTTTTTTAATTATAACTAAAATTCCAAAAAAAGGTTTCCTAACTTTGGGACGAATCAAGTATTATAGATGACAGATGAGATTTTTGCAAGAGGTGAGAGAATGGAGAGTCTCTCTAAGAGAAGCATTAAATATGGTCGCCAAAGGAAATTAAATCACCTCACTAATAATTGTATTGATATTTCGTGTGTATCTACCGAATGATCATCTTATGATGACAGGCTGAATGTTGATTTGTCCTGTTTTCCTTTTTGGGGAGTAATTTAATTTTGTTAAAGAGTAATAAGTAGAGTGCTACAGTGAGATCTAGTACAGAGAGGCTTCACATACTTCTATTGAGTTGACATGGTTGCAATATTTTTTCTGGAAATTGATTTTCTAACCCAAGTTCCACTTTAGTTATTTTGGGATAATCAAGAAGCTTTAAATATAGTTTCTAATCTTCGAGACAAGCTATTGAGTAGGGATGTAACTATGTAGTGTATCTGGGGAACAATTGGCAATGTTTTCACAAAAGCATTAGGTGGTAATCAGCTAAAGGTTGTTTGTTCCAGGCAGGGATTTTATGACATAAATTATCTTGTTTGAGAGAGAAAAAAGTGCTAATGAGTATGCGCCTCATAGGGGTACCGGTCATTTAACTATTGCCCCCGATGCAACTATATATAGAATGACAGTGAGTAGTAGGGATAAGTTTTGACCTACTCTCTGCACCTAACTCTATCTCCTAACTTAATAACTCTTCCAACTATCAATAGCAGATTAGTGTATTGTAAAGATCGACAACTCTACAAAATTAAACTGATTGTGCGAGGTCCTAGGTGGTTCCATATTGGAATCGAGGCAACTTTGTGAATTCCTTTCTTTTTTGAAGCTTTTTGTTTTCTTGGGCTTCTAATGGGCTGCATCAGGGAGACTATTGTGCTGATCTTTCAATGGTTGAGTAAATTATTTTTTCCTTCTTTATGGTAAGGGATGGGGTTGGACTTTTATAAGTAGATTTAGGTTTCTAACGTCATTCTGAATGTACCCAAAAGCAACTGAATCCCTGTTTTTAGATTATCCCTTCTTTGTAGGGCTTTAAAATTGTAGTTACATTGTGTACCTCAAACAAAGCCAAATAAGATTTTCTCAGCACGCAATCAGGACTTTATTCATTACTGGGTGCAAAACTGACAGACTTTATGATTAGGTAAATTTCGACTTCTGTTTCCTTTTGAATGTGATCACTTAATGTAACAGAACTTTTTGCTGATATTGTGCATCAATCAACTTACCATGTGCTTGGTAGTTGTACATACTCTAGAGATGTTGCTAACATACTATATATTGATATTGATTTGGTTATGCATGAGTGCACATTGCACGTGAGCTAGATATGCCCCTAATGAACCTATATATAGGATTAGATTTGATCATTCACTACTGCCGCATTCAAGTGATGTTTTGAAAAGAAGTGTACTGGCTTGAAATGTTTGGTCCTAATTATTCTTCCATGAAGAGCAGGAGAGGAAGTTGCAGAGCTAGTGCTTCTGGAGGTAATGGGTTTGCTGGAGGTGGTGGTGGAAGAATTTCTGTCAAGGTTAAAAGCAGGCATGATGATCCCCAATTCTTGGTTCATGGTAAGGCTTCTCAAAAAACGAAGTTTTTCATTTTTGGGTTGTCACTTCCTAAACCTTGCTCTGTTGCCATTAAAATTTAGTTGTTACAAGGTTTGGTTATCCATATGATATGACATATTGTAGTTGAACTGAAAATACATTAGAGCTGATAATGTTGCAGAAGCTCTAAGATAAGGATTGCATTTTATGCAATTTCCTTTCTTGTTGTTGATCTACATGAGTGTCAAGTTCATTTGTGTCACTTGTGTGTCATTCTACATTGCGTTTTATACAGTTGAGAGCTCTGATGTCTTTGTTACATTAATTTGTACTTTGACTGGACTGTGTATGTTTTAAATGGCATTATCTGTTTAATATAATGATCTTAAAACAGTGCTTTTTCAGTACACAAAGCAGTTTTTGACATAGGTACAGGGTGATCGTGCTTTGGAGCTCTAGCTTTATAATGAAGAAATAAAAACAAGTAGGCGTTCTTGTCACATTGGTTGACTCAAGGAGGTGAGACGGCCAGTAGCTAACAAATTTATAAGAAAGCATTTGAAAACTTTTGGTTGTGCCATATACAATTGGTTTTTGGCGAGTTTTGTGTTAAAATTTGTAAATATAGGTTTTTGTGAGGTAAAAGAAATGTTCAAGGCTTTGGGGATGGAAGAGGGTTGGAATTAGCTTGAACTGAAAGCGTTTGGCTGCAGGAATTTTGAGCAAAGTGTGCAAGAAATGTGGGACAGCATGTCTTCTTACCTACAGTATTGGAAACCTATGTTGTGCCGTGTACAATTTATTTTTGTGGGTTTTTTTGCAGGCTTTTGTGAGGTAGAGGATGGGTTTGAGGCTTTGGGGAGGGATGAGGGTTGAAACTGGCTCGGTTTGAAAGTGCTTGTGATGCAGTCCATAGACGTAATAAACTGTGGAATTTGGCTTGCTATAAAAACGGAGACCGATGCAGAAGCTTTCATAATTTTATTTGAATCTTATTTTTTGAGTTTCTTTAGGTTTGCTGGTAGTATTTTATGTGCCTTTTTTTTATTTTTTGGAGTTAGGTACATTTTTGTATTTTTTGTATTTGATGGAATGAGTTGTGGTTTAACCCATGAGTCACCTTTTGGATCAAATTTCACTGAGTCATTTCTAATGTAGAGTCACAATTCTAGTCAATATTAGTCTCCTAATGTGTATTTAATTTAGAATTTTTGGAATCCTAATATTTTTATTATTCGGAATTACTCATAAGTTTACCTATAACTATGGTGATATTTTCAATAAAGAGACGGAGAGAGATATTTTCTAGAAATTTTCAGTGACTAAATGCTTTGAGGATTGTGTGATGCAATTCAAAACCCTAGGAGTGATTACTTAGGTGTGATGTCTAAGGAACCCTAGGAGTGATTCCTAGTCAAATTTTCTTCTTTTTCTATTTTTCTGAAAGTATCAAAGTTCTAAACCCTATAATCAAATTTGATACATTCATCTTTACATCCTCAAAAATAATCTACAAAACCTTAGCCCTTCCTATTTCAATCCATCAGCCCAAAATTACTGTTCACATCTTTGAACAGTAGTTTTTTTTTCGCGTTTGCTGCTGTCCTACATCAGTTTGGCTGTAGCAAAAATGTGCAAGAAATATTTGATATGAGACAGCTTGTCTTATTGCTCTATCCATATTTGTTTCCTTATAATACAAAGAGGGTGCGCTTGGCTGTTGCTTTTTAATTCAAAATATATATTTGTACATATCAGAAAATTATGGGAGTATTTAGGGGCAAGAATCTTGAATTCTGAGTAGAAAAAATTGTGGCAGTATTTTTTGGCCTGTCCACAAAGTACACCTACATGTATGGCTGACTTACATCGATGATAACTTCGTAGTTTGGCTCTTGTTTGACCTGTCATATAGGTCGATTGGCTACTTATTGTGATTTCTTAAGGTGGAACTCTTGTTTTATCCCACTTGTTATTTGGTCGTGAACTTGTAATCATACATGTGCCACGCATTGATGTTTGCTGTGAGCATTGAAGATCTGGGCCTCTGAGCTGTATACTCTTGCGCTTAGAAATCTCTATTACTGTTGATTTTATGATCGGATGACTTTACTTGGATGTAGAACATGCTAAATTACCCATTGTTGTCCTCATGTTTGCAGGGGGAAGAAGCTTAGGATGTCCTGAAAACTCAGGTGCTGCGGGAACTTTTTTGGATGCCGTTCCTCGGAGACTAGTCGTCAGCAATCACAACATGTCAACACAAACTGATACACTTCTTTTGGAGTTCCCTAATCAGCCACTCTGGACAAACGTGTATATTAAAAATAATGCCAGAGCTACTGTTCCTTTGCTATGGAGTCGTGTGCAGGTTAATTATAATCAATAGTGGTATTCCTTGTTGAATGTTTATGGCTTACTATTTTCCTATGCAATTAGATTATTGTTGTGGCAAACGAATTTCAATGAGCAATGTATGCATGAACGACCTGGTTTTTGATTTTTGATGTGTATATGTAATCCTTCTCATGTCACGTATCTGGTCAGTGATGCAATCAATCTGGAATATATTTTCCCATGATTTTGTAATTGTTGATGCTTAATGTGTCATGTGTGCTGGATGGTTTTGGTCATGAGAGAAGCTTCTCTCTATTGACGGTTGGCATAGCGGAACAGTTGTAGACATGGGTTGAATTTTGGATACTTATAAGGGTCTCCAACCTTATTTCTTTGGTGATGCAACCAAGAATTCGAAGTGATGGATTCTTATCTTGAATCCACCTAGAAATGCTACTTTTCATTCAGGACACTTGGATGCTCGGAAAACACATTACACTGTTAAATACTTGTGGCCAATTTTTTGGGACTTAAGAGCATCTGGCTAAGGTTCTATTTTCTACCGGCTTTCATCGACACATATACCTCTGTGTTCTGTATGGTCACATTGTCAAACACAGAAAGGTTCATTTTTGGTCCTAACTTTGTGCTATTTTTCTTTCTGGCATTAGCATGTTGGCAGTTGTTAAAGCATGATATGTTTGTAATGATTACGTTGACATCTAAGAAGAAAACAGACAACAAAAGCTGTAGAGGCGATAATAAATGTTGTAAATAATTCCAGTAATTACCTTCACAAAGTTGAGTGATTGTTTTTTTGTTTGTAACTGCTTCAAGAATTCGAAAAAATTACCATGGGAGATCTGGTCTTGAACTGATTTGCTAACTCATCAACAGCTCTAGTGTGACATGTTTATGTCCACTTATCAAAATATTACTTCTCCTATGTTATCATCATTGTTGTATATTACACGGGATTCCTAAGTCTATTGTATTTCTTATTCAATATCGTGTTGGACACAATTTGAACATGTTTTAGGCTTCAGAATCCTAAAACAAAAGCTATGAGTCAGTAAGCCAAAAGTTATTTGGGAAAAAGGGGAGTGACCTGGTAGTTTATAGGGCTTTTATTGTGACTTATTTCAATAATTATTGGACATCAGTAATGGTCATTCTCTGTGGGTCATATATTGGGTCAAATTAGGTTTGAAATCTTAAGTGGTCTAGAATCTTCCTAATTGTCCAATACTCAGTTTAAATTTTGTGAGTCTTAGTCCTTATAGTAGTATGAGAGTCCTTCAATGTTAATATAATTCTAACCCATTGTTTCTTAGGGTTGTTCTTACAAGAATTTTTGTTGTGTTTATGTGATGTTTCCTAACCTTTCTGAGGGTACTTGCTATTATTCTCTATCTTATTCTCTTCCTTGTTCCCGGTATCTGCACTTTTCTTAGATAATACACTGATGAACAGATCTGAATAAGAATCCTTTTAAGGAATAAGTCCTATATTGCAAAGCTTTGCTTCTTGAAATCTTTAGCCATTGAACCTTAAAACCACCTTAAAATCCAAAAAATTATGTCCACATGCTGTTGTTCACTGCACAAGAAATGTAACCTGAATGACCCCCGGACACTTACTTTTAATTATCAAAACCTTATCTTTTCCACTAGTGTTGGCCATCATATCAACAGCTATAAATCCTAGAAGCCTTGTTGTTCAGAAAACATAATACCTTAGCCCTGCTGCAAACTTCTATTTTGGCGACTAAAACAGTAGGAAAGTGGTTTCCCTCACTTACCTTGCATCATTTCTATTTAATTGAAGTGTGAACAACTGTTCTCTCTCCTATTAGTTGAGTCCTCTTTTTCTTTTTATTCTTGCTTCGAATTGTCCTCGGGAATAGTTACTTCTCTGAGTTGCATCTGTCGTCATATTTATATTTAATTTATTTGTTTTCCTTCTTAATATTGAGGTTTACTTCCTATGTATTCATACATCAGCCGCTTCTTATTATGTACTCTATGAGTCCACTGGTTGTTTTATCTGTCTTCTGTACTAATTTTGAGATGTTATTTATTGTGTTCCGCTGTGATCTATTTACAACACATGTTTATTTGCTTATCTACTTTATAGGTTGGAGGACAAATTAGTTTATCTGGTGGGGCAGTTTTAAGCTTTGGGCTCCCTCATCTTGCTTTATCAGAGTTTGAGTTGATGGCAGAAGAGCTTTTGATGAGTGACTCAGTAATCAAGGCAGGTGGAAGTCATGAGTTTACCAAGTTTTAATCTTATCATCAGCTTTATTTTTTAATCTGTTGCACTACGTATGATTTTTACCTTTTTCATATGTTGGAGCACTATTTAGGCTTGTCATATATTGGAATTGGCAATTTGATTCATATCCAATCTGAAGAAATTGAAAAACAGAAAAAGTCCTCTGCCCAGTAGGCAGAAGCACAAGATTATGGGTTGAGGGATTGCCCTTGTCTCAATTCTGCTGCATCTCCAGTGACTTATTATATATGGGCCCAGTCATTTGAGAGAAATGCACCTTGTTATTTGTTGCAAGGGTTGCTTTTCTCCAAGTCAATTACTGACGAAGTCTTTGATTTTCAGACGTAGTTATGTAGTCAATTTTTCACACAATATTTATGTATTATGACTAGACTAATGAACAAAATTTTGTTTTGGTGCATAGGTTTGGATAGCTCGGAAAGAGAAATTGATGTAGATCATACTAGCTTTTATGTATACTAGAAAGGGAAAGAATTAGGGATGAGAAGGGAAG
>CM042188.1:36589729-36632411 GCA_023539305.1 Ilex asprella | reverse complement strand
CTTTTATGTATACTAGAAAGGGAAAGAATTAGGGATGAGAAGGGAAGAAGAAGAGGATGAGAAAAGAAGAAGAAAGAGATGAGAATAGAGAGAGAATTTGAGGAAGAAGGATTCAATATCAATAATCAATAGTCAATAATCAAAGTCTAGTCTAACTAAAACAAATACCATATCCCCTATATATATAGGGAGAGCACAAATCCTAAAAGAACTCTAAGGAAATAAATAGTCATAATGACAACTAAGCCTTTAAAAGGTAAAAGAAATTACTTAAAAGACAAATATTAAAAGTATCAAAATAACTATTATAATTAATATCTAATATCTATCCAATTCCTACACGATTCGCATCAGAAATGCTTCGGAAATATTTCCAAAACATCTTAGAAACCGAAAATGTCTTTGAAACAGTCAAAACATTGGCCAAAACACCTCAGAATACCTTGATGCATAGGAATTTTGATATTTTGTCACTGATTCATTTCAGTTCCCTGGAGACCAGGATGTTTCAATTGTTTGATGGAAACAAAAAGAAATTTTGATCCTTGCACTTAACCACGATCATTTGTACAGTTCTCTGATGTTTTAATCCTTTGCCTCTTTTGCCATCTCTTTCAAACATGCCAGATAGGCCCTAACCTTATTAATTTAGTTTGCATACTTGCTATGGTGCTAGTGAATCTGCCCTGCTGAGTGATACAACTTTCTTGAGGCATTATTATTTCCTGTACCTGCTGGCTTGCAATTTATTGGGTCTTTGATTTGCAAATGTTTCCTCTTAGTTTAATGGTTATTTATGTCAACTTTTTGTTTTCCCTTTAATTTTAGATATATGGGGCTTTGCGAATGTCTGTCAAAATTCTCTTGATGTTGAAATCAAAAATCCTCATAGATGGTGATGGTGATGCAATTGTAGCTACGTCCTTGCTTGAGGCTAGCAATTTAGTGGTTCTCAGGGTAAATTATTCCCGTCTATTATTCTGATTATTCTAAATTGTTTGTTTATGTTACTTTTATTTATGACACATTCAACATGTTGATGCCAGGGAACATCAGTGATACATTCGAATGCAAATTTGGGAGTCCATGGACAAGGTGCATTGAACTTGTCTGGTCCAGGAGATCTTATTGAAGCTCAACATTTGGTTTTATCATTATTTTACAGTATCAAAGTAAGTATGGTTGCGTTTCATATATGCATTTCTCCAACCCCCAATTATGTGAGGGCAATGGAAGTTCATCTTGTTGCTGCAACTAAAATGTCTGAATAATGATGAAACTATGGCATTCTTTGTTTTCTATAAATTTGGAGTTTGTCTATCTGAGGGGTCACCTCACTGCCCTTTCCTCCAATTGAGTTGTAGTTGGCCTTGTGTCAGCCAGACTGGCTCCCCGGGACCATAGTTTAGTAGGTTTCTTGGTTTTTGCTCCCAAGAACTAGCTTCTCAAAAATGCAAAACTACTATGTTAGAGGAATTTTTAGACAAACGTGGAAATAGCTGCAGCGAGTGAAAGCTCTTCCTTTTTAGTTGTGGCAGTTGCATCATGAGTACTGGTTTCCACCCGCCTCCCCCCCCCCCTTCTTTCTAGTTTGGATTCATTTTGATGGAAAAGTGTTTTTGCAGTTCTTTACAAGTTTTCTTGATAAAAGATGATCCAACTATCAACCATGCACCTAGTAGTAGTATCAATACATGGCCATGAGCTTCAAGATGGTAAAATAAGTAACAAGTAAAATCAAATGGCATTATTAAGCCTTTTCCTATCACAGTGGTAAAATTCGGGTTCGCAACTTCAAGGATCAAATTTGATGAGTAATATGTTCGGATTTGATGACAGAAACTTTGTGCAATTAATGTTACAGGTTAGCACCTCTTTCAGCTCCTTGACTAACTGAAATCAATATGGGTCGTAACCATTATATCAAACAGAGCCAAGGGGTAAAAGAATTTACAACATGCACTAAAAAAAGAAATAATCCTTCAACAGTTAACTAAACATGGCCCATCTTGGGGAGCATAAATTTTGCGTCATCTTTGCTTCATCCCCCAGTGAAACAGATACAAGTAGATGTTGCTGTGGTTGGGTGATCGCAAAGTTAACTATGGCAGGGGCTGTGAAGCAGGTGGGACAAGGGCTGGAGCCAGGGAAAGTTGTGTTGGATGAGCAGCCTTTATTGCTTTTGTAGACAAGATTGTGTCCTTGTCTGCAAAAGTGTGGTCTTACCCCACAGGTCTTGGATTATAGTTTGGGACGATATGGTGTGGAAAAGGGAGGAAAGGAAGAATAAAAAACAGGAGAGAAAAGAAGACAATGTGACAGAAAAAGCTAAGTTTTTGGTTAATGCTTTTATTCCACGTAATGTTGCAATAGGGAGGGTCTAATTCTAATGTATGTATATTAACCTGTGTGTTTCAAAGGAGAGTGAGCCTTGTCGCATCGGTAAGGTTTCTCCATTGTGACCTAGCACCAAGGGTTTGAGTCGCAAAAACAGCTTCCCCTCCATAGACCTCGTATTGCCAGAGCATCATACACTAGGCGACCCTTTTTTTTATGTATGTTTCAAAACCACCTCTGTCGGTGACTAAATGCGGTTCTTCTGACATACTCATCTTCAAACTTGTCATTTTACATTTCTTTTATGACACCCTATGATGTGAATCTCCTTGTTTCACATGAAGGTTGGTCCTGGATCTGTTCTACGAGGTCCTTTGGAGAATGCAAGTAATCACAACATGTAAGTACATTATATCATTTGGGACACAATTTGTGCTGGTGATGGATTTTTTTTGTTCAATTAATTACTATTTTATAATGGTAGGACACCAAGGCTCTATTGTGACCTAAAGGACTGCCCCATGGAACTGCTTCGTCCCCCTGAAGATTGCAATGTGAACTCTTCATTGTCATTCACGCTTCAGGTGTTTAGTTAGTTGGGTAGAACACTAGGAGTTTCTTTAATTAGAAGTTTTTACTTCTAGTTCAAGTTGTACGGGTCTAAGAGGTGTAATGCGTTTTTTATTTGTCAGCATATGTCTGAATTGGTTTGCTTTTGCAGATCTGCCGAGTTGAAGATATAATTGTTGAAGGCTTCATAGAAGGATCTGTTGTTCATTTCCACTGGATTAGAACTGTGGTTATTAAATTTTCTGGAGTAATAAGTGCATCTGGGCTTGGTGTGTTTTCAACTTTCCCATTTTCTCTTCCCTTTTATGAAACTTCAAAGATAAATATAATATTTTTATTTTCAGTTACTAACAATGCACGAAATGCATTGCACGTAAATAAATTTAAATAATATTTTTTTTATAAAAAATGTGAATTATATGTATAATTAAATTAAATAATAAATTAAGTGTCGAATAATTAGTCTGCATTTTAATTATTGCTAGATTTAATTATTAATTTATTCTATAGACTTCGAATACCTAATATATCATTTATTTAGGTATCTCTCTAACCCTTTTAGAAGTTTGCACATCTATTGATTAGATTGCTTATAATATTATTATATTATTACATACTAAAAAATAAAATATAACATATATTTGACTGTGGAATTTAATTTGGTAACTACTTGTGTATAATAATTTAACATGTGTAGGATTTTACTTCTTCATATAGATATAGAAAATTATATGTAATTATACTACTAATAAATGAGTTCAAAAGAATTTAGAAGTCTCAATAAAAGAGTTCAAAATAAATTGAAAGTTAAATAAGAGTAAAAAAATAAAAATTAGATGAAAGTATATAGGTGAGTTTATTTGATTTTATTGTAATAATTAAGGATAAAATAGGAAATCAATTTTTTTTTTACAGATGCTGACATTTTTAAGTAGTACAGATATTTGTCAAGTCCCATAGGTTTTGTACAATTTTTAAAGCTTGTTCCATAGACTCGTGTCTCAAGTTTAAATATGCATTAAGTTTTTGTGTGTAATTTATGCAGGTTGTGTTGGTGGGATGGGCAGAGGAAAATTTTTGACTAATGGCCTTGGTGGTGGGGGTGGACATGGCGGCAAAGGTGGGGATGGATTTTACAATGGCAGTTTTATTGAGGGTGGTGTTGAATACGGGAATGCCGATCTACCTTGTGAACTAGGTAGTGGGAGTGGAAATGACAGCCTAGCCGAAACAACTGCAGGTGGTGGCATTATAGGTAAGCCATTGCATATGTTGTGTTTTTTTATTTTTATTTTAGTGGCTTGTTTTAGGCTTTGGTAGACAAGGATGAACTGGGGGTTCAAATTCCTTGAGGCTTAGTGTGCTCCACTCATTTTGGACAACTATTTATAATCAATATTCCACAAAACTGACATGATGGTGATATTGCCAGTCGCCACATTGTGGCTGAGAAATATGATGGTTTTTTAACACTCATTTAATTTTGGCGACTAGAGAAATACATATGAGTCAAAGGGATACACAAACTGAGTGTAGAACCCTCTATATATAGTCAAACAATAATATAAAATGACCTGAACATTTTTTTAGTCTAGGTAAGACATAAAAGTCATAATAAGGGTAAAAAGGAAAAAAGCCGAAAAAAATTCTAATAAATTAGACTTTAACTCCAACGCTCCCCTTCAAGTTGGCACAAAAATGTCAACTAAGTCAAGCTTGATAACGGAGTCTCGGAGAATGGATAGAGTGACATGTTTAGTGAAAACATCTGCAACTTGAGTGATCACTGGTCCCCATAAACAATCGAGTAATAATACCTCAGCTAACCTTTTCCCGAAGAAAGTGAACATCAATTTTTATATGATTTGTCCTCTCGTTTAGTACAAAGTCAGAAATGAGTTGCATAGCAGATTGATTATCACAATATAATGTGGATGGAGAAGTCACTGGAAACCTGAACTCGCCAAGAATCGATCATAGCCAGATAATCTCACACGTGCCAAGTGTCAGTGCTTGATACTCTGCCTCTGCTAAAGAGCGGGAGACAACCATCTGTTTTTTGCTCTTCCAAGAGATAAGATGAGTCTCTTGAAAAATACAGAAGTCCGTAATCGATCAACCATCACACGCGTTGCCCGAGAGGAGATTTTTCGGGGGAAGAGACTCTTTCTTTTCTTTGATTGATGGCCTTTTGAGTGTCTATTCCTGAGTGAGGTTGGGCTGTCAGGCTTATGATTCTCAAATTTATACTCTCTGAAGCTGGAGTAAGATGTCTTTTTTTCCACCCATCGGCGTTGTCGCTTGTGAGTTTGATGATTTTTCTTTAGAATAAGACTATCTTTCCCCGTTTAATCTAAATTTGAATAACAGGCTAGAGAATTGGTCTACGATCTTGATGCATACAACAACTCAAGTCCAGGATAAGACTTAAGGTACCGAAGGATATAATAAACTGCATCCAAATGAGACTATCACGGCTTGTGCATAAACTGACTAACTCGGTTGATAGTAAATGAAATGTCTGGCCTAGTGTTGGCTAATTAGATAAGTCTACCTACCAACCTCTGATAGATAGTCGAATTTCTTTACTCTTCACCTTCATTAGTAAGCTTTAGGTTTGGAAGTATGGGTGATGATGTCGGTTTGCAGCCCAGCATCTGAGAGAAGATCCAGAATATACTTCCTCTGAGAAAGAACAATACCCATGCTGCTACGGGCAACCTCAATCCCAAGAAAATATTGCATAAATCTAAGGTCCTTTACATCGAAGGCCTTCCCAAGGTCAACCTTGACCTGTGCAGTTCCAGAAACGTCATCTCCAGTAATAATAATATCATCCATATATACCAAAAGGATAACACACTGCCCAAAAGTATTCCGTTGAATGAAGCATGTATGATCAAAATGATATCTGGTGAACTCTAAACGTACATCTACAGCTGGAAAAAGACCCCAATAAACTAGACTCTAACTTCAACATCGCACAAGTGCGAAATATTTTGATGTTCCTTTTTTATCGGAAGCACTTTTAATCACATGATTTTATGGTGGTAATGGCGAAGGACAAGGGATGGTTTGGAATAAATGTCGTATGTCAACACGTTAGAACCATGCCTGTAAGTCAACACATATGAACTCATATATTTGTATTACCCTTCCATGCTACATTTCAGAGTATATAGAGCAGCATATTCTGTTTCCGTCCCATGTGATATGTATAGGAATTAGTGTTAAACTAATTATGATTTACCTATAGAGTTTAACGACTTGGTTGCAACTCTCATTATCTCGACACTAAAGGTTTTGAAGTAGCAACCCCTTTTTCTCTTCCTCTTTGTAACCATAAAAGGCTAAGAATTAAGAAGTGGTAATCTTTGTTCTTCTCTGTGATAGAACTCGTGTGTGTGTGTTTTTTTGGGGGGGAGAGAGAGAGAGAGAAGAAGAAGAAGAAGAAGAAATGCTGATTTCGTGCATCTGATGCTGACAATCGACAAGCTGTGAATCTCAATTGAAAGCCATGCCATAATACTTGTCTTTGACTCTTCTCATTTTTGTTCCTGGGTGTGACACATGATGATTTATTGTTCTCCGTTACTTTAGAATTCACTAAAGCAATCTTTCTGATGCCCTCATCGTCATGACCTGTCATTTACTTATTGTTTTTCTACATTTCTTTTATGAGTAGATTTCTATTTTAATCTCTCCTTTTTGAACAGTTATGGGTTCACTGGAGCACTCATTGTCAAGCTTGTTAATCCATGGTTCACTTAAAGCTGATGGAGAAAGTTTCGGAAGTAATGTTAGAAAGCAATATGGTAGCGTTAGCTCTGATGTAGGTCCAGGAGGCGGATCTGGTGGAACTATTCTTTTATTTGTTCATACATTGGCCCTTGCTGATTCTTCTATGATCTCTACTGTTGGAGGACATGGCAGTCTCAATGGAGGTGGTGGAGGCGGAGGAAGAGTGCACTTTCATTGGTCAGACATTTCTGTTGGGGATGATTACCAGCCCATTGCATTTGTCAATGGAACAATAAACACTGGGTTCGTATCTAACTGAAATTAGTGGTTCAGTAGCTTTGATGCATTTATTTCATACATGCTTTTTTTTAGTTATGAAGCAGAGATTTTTCCTTTTAAGGATTTTACGGTAGTTTCTTAGTTGCTGGATCATTGACTGAACATCTACTAAAACTGTGCTTCAAGTGAAAATTGCTGTAAAGAGATGCCATATTGATTTTGTTAGTCATTTGAGCATGAATTTTGACACAAGGAGTGAATCTCAAGGACAATTTTTCCTTTTTGACATTTAATCCCCTTTGTCACGGGCGTGTGCACCTCAGGAGGAAGGTGGATGAGTGGCCTTTGAGATGCTTGTTGGTATGTCCTTGTCCATAATTTTTTGTTTTAAAAAACGGCACGTAAGGACAATACTTCTAGAAAGCTTGGAAGAAATGATGGTTCATGGGTGTGATGTGAGGAGTTTCTAAGTGCGTATTAAATGCACAAGAAACAAAATATTATATTTTCACCCTTTATGCAATAGATGGAATTACTTATTAGAGTTACTATACAATTACTAAGATGTAGGCTTCTGTTGACATTAAAGGATGGTACTGCTAATTTATAATCACATCAAGTCTTCTCAAATTATAAGTGGATGTCGGTTAAAAAATCTTGTATATGAGTCTCATGAAGAAACTGAGTTCTCTAACAGTGCTTTGGACTTGGTACGTTAGCAGGATTCACTGAAGAAAACCAGTGGATAAATTTTTTTTTGTGAGATCATTCTATAACATCTGTTTTGAAGTCCTCTTTTGACCTTTTATATTAGCTGCATAGGGCTGAAGTCAGAGTCAGTTTAACTATCCAAGTTCCTATCACGACCCTGTTAGCTGCAGAAACAGTGGCTTCTCCAAAACCATTGCCCTTTACCTGCAGAACTAAAATGCATTCAAAATCCATGGTTAGAAATGATCCCTTCCCTTTAATTAGGTTGGATTGCATAGGTTGCAGCTAGCCGCCCTAGTCTAAGGACATCTTCTCAGGAGGCATAGGCTATTGTAACTTGTGCCCTCACCTTAGATTTTTTGCATTGGTTTTCTTGAGTTGGTTCTGTTTGAAACTTTTACCTCCAAACCAACTAAAAAGGGGAAAAAAGAAAGTATTTAGAATGATGTTCTGCTTGAGAGGCATGCACACGAGATTTAATGAATTACTTAATCATTTATTTTTCGGCCAAGGGTAGGAGACCAAATGTTCAACTCCGTCGTGATCAAGGACACTTCATTTTAAACTTCCTAGCTCCTGGGCATATGAAATTCGCCCGAATTGCCTAGTTATTCTGTTGGGTGTGTCCTTTCAAGACAATATCTGGTCTCGAATTTCTTTTAATTACTTAGTTATTCCTTTTGAATGATTTAATTTATCTGTTAATTTTTTTTTTCTGGATGGGGGATTGAGGAGCAATTCACCTGTTTGGAATTCTCAGTAAATATTTCTGCTAAGCATGTGTTGATCTGTTTGGGTTGAGATACTGTTCGTATTTGAAAATCTTTTTGTTTTAACAACTACGAACAAGTCTAGATGACTAATGTTCTAAGTTGAGCTTGATGATGTTATCTTTGGAATGGATGAGGGAGCATGCTCTTATGTTCTTCTTCCAACGAATTTCTGGTAGATAGCCTTTTGATACAACCTTCTTGACCTTCTGAAAAGGTGAAGATAGAGAAGCTGTCATGACAAGTTTTCCTGTTTCTGCCTCTGCAAAGGCTGTGTATCTAACTTTTGGATGCACTCGATTTAATCATTTGCTTGCTTAAAGTACATTTAGTGGTTGGTGTTCTTGTCATCACCTATGTAGCTCAGGCATAAAACTTGCGTTACTATACAACATGAGAGGGACACACCAACATGCTCACAGTCCAAAAAATGAAGAAATTTGTTTAGGGACATGTTCAGCACACCAGAGCAAATAAAACTGATGCATATAGAATTATTTAGATTGGCACTATATGCATGAGAATATAGGAAAATTGTTACTTTTTGGTAAACCATTACATCTTTCTTCTGTTGCCATAGCATGAAATTTTAAACTCAAGAATCTCAATTGTTGACAATCGACAAAGCTGGGCAAACATCCATAAGTACCATCATTCATCCCATTGTCCCATTGCGCCTCTTTAAATTGAACATTCATGTCTCTTGCTTTTTTTCCAAGTATAGTATTCCTCAAGTATTTTTGATAAATTTTACATGGACCTTTAATTTGATTAATTTTAAGAACTATACTTCCCTTCATACTATGAGGAAGTCGTATCTTTTCTTCAAACTTTTGTGATATGTTGGTGAGTGTTCAAGAAGTGTTTTAAATGTTTCTGTGATTAAGTTTTTAATATGGGTCCAATATTGTCACAGTGCCTGCTTGAAGAGTCCGTGCTTCTTAGGTCATCACTTCTATATGATAATAGGAGTACTTGAATTCCTTCATAATTACTCCTGCCTTGCTAATAGTGTGGTTTTTGTTGGAATTCTTATTTCACTTCAATATTGGCACTCTTGTACATTTTTATGATCGATAACCATTTCTTGTGCTTCTGAGGATCTCCATGGTATCAGTTGGTTGAGCCCTTTCTTTGAGTTAATCTTTTTTTTTTTTTTTGTCAAATTTTATGGCAGTGGAGGAATGGGTAGAGGCCTGGGCTATGCTGGGGGAAATGGAACTGTCACCGGAAAAGCCTGTCCAAGAGGACTTTATGGGATCTTTTGTCAGGTAGCTTTGCTATTTCATAGTAATATGTAGTTCTTCTGACCTTTTCTAGGGTTTCAAGAGTTGTAGGCCCTGTACAAATATCTAAGAAGGGATGAATGCACACACTAAGTAAACTTAAACTGAAAATGTGGTTGGCACATTTCAAAAAGCTTCAGTTGACTTCTTTTCTCTAATTGATTTTTTTCTTTAAAGATTCTTGCTGTATATATGCGGCTCAGAATCAAATTCCTACATCTTACAACTCTTGCCCCCACACTCTGAAAAATGCAACTTGACCCATGTGTCAATTTTTCAGTTGGTATTTTGAAATTTGCAGTATTTTACTAGCTTTCTTTTTCCCCTCATACAAGTTGGTTCAGGATGCTTTTTGATGAATTCCTTTGACTCAACCCCTTGCCCGTAGCATGCCCCTTATGTAAAGGCTGGCACACTTCTTAGTTGGTGTTGTTATCCTGGACATTGCCAAATCATCTAAGTCAAATTTTCTCCCATTTTATCCCTAAGTAGTTCATTTTTTGAATTTATTCTTCAAAATTATTGTCTTTACCACTGTAATGCAGGAATGCCCACTTGGAACTTTTAAGAATGTCAGTGGATCTGACAGAGCACTTTGTCATAGTTGCCCATCTCATGAGCTTCCTCGTCGTGCTAATTTTATTGCTATTCGAGGTATCCTTGATTTCTACTCTGGTTGTTTTTATGCTGAAAATGATGGCATGGTCTTGTTTAAACTTGGTGATTATTTTTTTTACACGATCTGCAGGAATCTTTTCTGTAAACAATTTTTTTTTTTCTTTTCTGTAAACAATTGCTAGTAGTAATTGCCCAGTTTACTGTTTCATCAAGAGTGGTACGAGGAATATACAAATGTGTCTAATTCAGATTATTTTTTTTCTATCTTCTTAGGTTATTTCATTGGCACACAATATCCACCATTGTGTTTCTTCTATTTTTAATTGTAATTGCTTTGGCAGGTGGTGTTGCTCACACTCCTTGTCCTTACACATGTGGTTCCGAGAGATATCACATGCCACACTGTTATACAGCCCTTGAAGAGTTGATATACACCTTTGGAGGGCCATGGTTATTTGGTTTTATTCTCTTAAGTCTTCTCATCATACTAGCTCTTGTGCTTAGTGTTGCTCGGATGAAATTTGTCACAGCAGATGAATTACCAGGCATAGTTCCAACTCGACGTGGTTTGCAAATAGATCGCTCATTCCCTTTTTTGGAGTCATTGAACGAGGTCCACCTTTAGTTTTACTTCCATGCATTTTCTTATCTGCCATCCAATCAAACATCAACTTGTCAAGCAAAGTGCTATGCTTTGCAGATTATTCTAAACATAAAAGTTATGCTTTCCTTTAGGTTTTGGAAACGAACAGAACTGAGGAATCCCAGAATCATGTGCATAGAATGTACTTTTTGGGACCTAACACTTTCAGTGAACCTTGGCATCTCACTTACTCTCCTCCAAAACAAGTTTTAGAGATTGTGTAAGCTCTCTCTCTCTCTCTCTGTGCGTGTGTGTGTGCAAGTGTGCGTGCCCGTGCGCGTGTATGTGTGTGAACTGATCCAGAAGTTACCTGTCCACACTTTGTCTGGAGCTTATATATTTTCTATTTCTAGTCTTTTGTATTGAACCATTTCCAAATTAAATGATCTGTCCGTAGGTTCAAATTATACAAATGGTTTTTTAGAATAGTTCGATAAAAAAAGGGGTGGGATTGTGACTGGCCAAGCGAACAAAAATGCTTCTTTTCTATAGTAGATGCTTTAGGGCCTCTTTCCTTGCTGTTTTTGTTTCTTTTTTTTTCAGCCTTCTGTTTTGAGGAATTGTTTATGTTCATATTCTTTCTGAAAATTTTGAGTTTTTCACACTTATTAGAAGAAGTTATTTACACTTTACACTTGTTCCAAAACAAAAGAAACATCAGAACCACCTTCAAATCTTGTTAGCAACTTAATAACGTGTCTGCCCATTTTTGACTAGCAAAATCCTGGGGCAGCCCTTTCAACATCGATATTGGCTCCATTTTTTCCATCATCTCCATCTTCAAGGTTCCAAGTTTGACTTATATCTCTGTTTATCTCCTTTCTTCTTGTTCACCATGCTCGGTCCACCTAGCTGTTTGGTGATTTATGCCAGCCCCAACCAGACCACCCTCCTCCCCTTTCTTGTCTTCCTTTGTCTATCTTGCTTTCTTCGGTCTCAAACCTCACAATAACACCTACTGATCAATTTTTTTTTTAGTCGAAGCAAAAATGTGTAAATAGACATATCTAAGGACAGCAAGTTTCATACAGAACCTGATCTTGTCTAACGATTCTGACCGACGACTTATAGTCATATATGACAAGACTGTAAAAAGAAATATATGACAGACTGTGAAAAGAAAAAAAGGTATACAGAGTAGTAGTTTTTTTTTTTTTGGCATTAGGAGACTATTGTTTGGGCATTCAATGGAGAAGAGAAAGAGATTGAGATGCTTCGATTAGAGAGAGAATCCCGTCTGGTGTTGGGTATTATTCAGTTGAGATTGAACAAAATTAAGGGAAAAGAGGGGGGGGTGATGGTTGAATTTGGAATGTGAAGAAGACAAATTGGTAAAAAAAGGAAGAACAGAAACATGCATACACAAAAGGCCAGATTTAGGTTTATTTTTGAAGCATGTTTTCACTATGTGGCAGATATGAAGATGCGTTCAACAGATTTGTAGATGAGATTAATGGTTTAGCTGCTTATCAGTGGTGGGAAGGATCAGTCTACAGCATTTTTTCTGTTATTGCATATCCACTTGCCTGGTCATGGCTGCAGTGGTGCCGGAAAAAGAAAATACAATGTTTACGTGAATTTGTTCGATCAGAATATGATCATGCTTGCCTGAGCTCCTGTCGTTCACGTGCTCTCTATGAGGGGCTTAAGGTTCGTTTCTGTTTAACCTTTAATATAAATTCTCCAACATCCCAAATATGGCTTTATTGTTCATCTTGTTTGGTAATGGAATTTCATAAAATTCATGTGGAAATTTGTGGAAAACTGGAAACAGTCACAATTGTTTGTTGCATCATTCTTGATATGGGTTGATTTCCTCATCAGAGAAGGGTGCCAATAGTAATTTTCATGAAGCATAAGGAAATAGTAGATAAAGAGGTAGGAGGTCATGTATAGCAAATCTCTGAAATGCAGAACTTATAACTGTTTATACTCCATCGAATTTTCTTTCTAGTTCTGGAAATTTGCTCTAGGAAAATTGTGGCTCAAAGATTCCAAGATATTCAAAATTTGTTGTTTTTTAATTATTTCTTTGACTGGAGAGAAGTGGGGAGCAGAGGAAAAAGATAATAAAGGAGACTAGGAGAAAATTTCAATGTTAGTTGTCATATTCAGAAAAAAAAAAAAGCAATGTGAGTGAGTGAGAATTTTATTTTTAATTTTTTGTTTTTCTTACTCTGTAAATTTCTCCTACTTTGGCATGAGATCTCCTCTTTGAGGGGGATATTTATATACTATTGTACGAAGGATGTGTTGTGGCATCTCTTATTATTGAACAGCTGATGCTAATAAGTATTTTTGGGTGGTTATACTGCCACCTTTACTAAAATAGATGAAAAGAAAATGGTTATCTGTTAACAATTGTGTTAAATGCATTACAGACCGTGAGTTATTTAATAAGCCCAAATTGTTGGTAATCAAATCACTATTCATTGCTGATTATTTTTTAGCCTCCTTTCCTGACCAGTTTGCTAGGCTGGCTTCCTGTTTGATCCTGATGAGATCAAAGTCCATTTAAATGTGAAGTGATGGAATTGTAACTTGTGATAAGCTCAATTAGCTAAGCAATGTCATGGTCACTGTTCCAAATAATAGTAAGTCCCATGCTCTCATATAATTAGAGTTTTTTGAAGTTGACAATGTTCTCTGTCCTTCGGCAGGTAGCTGCAACCTCTGATCTAATGCTTGCACATGTGGATTTTTTCCTTGGTGGAGACGAGAAGAGAGATGACCTTCCTCCTCGCCTTCATCAACGATTTCCATTGTCTTTAGTTTTTGGAGGAGATGGATCTTACATGGCTCCTTTCTGTCTTCACAGTGATAATGTTCTGACCAGCCTCATGAGTCAGGTTTGCTAGTCTTTACAGATTGAGATACTTGACCATAGAGTTATTCGATACATTAAGTATTACACTTTTGTAGCTTTGTTTCTTATGGAATACATTTTGATTGTTCTTTCCACAATTTTGCAGTCTGTCCCACCAACAATTTGGTATCGATTAGTGGCTGGACTGAACGCACAGCTGCGTTTGGTTTGCCGTGGACATCTGAGGAGAACTTTCCATCCAGTTATCCGCTGGCTTGAAACACATGCAAATCCAACTTTAAGTATTCATCATGTTCGTGTCGATCTTTCTTGTTTTCCACCGACAGCTGGTGGTTATTGCCAGTTTGGCCTTGTCATGTCTGCTATCAAAGATGAAAATGCGCCACCATCAGTTGAAGAGCCAAATGGAGTTTTGTTAGCTGAGAAACAGTCACGGTAATATTTTCACGTGTTTTTCCCAAGTTGTTTTGCTACCAGTTTGATAGAAACACTTAGAGGCTTCATTTTTTCCATTACATAATACGCAGTTTGCTTGATATTAACGAGAGGAATGCTCCGGATCATTTGAAAACCAATGAACCTTTGATGATGCCTAAAAGGTTTTTTGGAGGGACGTTAAATACCAAGAGTTTACAAGCGCTGGAAGAGAAGATGACTTTACATTATCTTTTTTCTTTTATTATTCGTAGCACCAAGCCTGTTGGTCATCAGGTACTCCTAATGCTTAAGCTTATGGAACGGATTTGAATAGGAGAATCACTTTCTATAAATATCTATTTAGATTTTGAGAATGCTTCTCTCTGTTTAACTTATTCTTCTGAACCATTGCAGGATCTTGTTGGTTTGCTCATCTCGATATTGCTTTTAGGAGATTTTAGCTTAGTCTTGCTTACATTGCTTCAGCTATACTCCATTTCGCTGCTGAATTTCTTATTGGTTTTGTCTATTTTCCCTCTCGGCATACTACTTCCATTTCCCGCTGGAATCAATGCTTTATTTAGCCAGGGGCCTAGGCGATCAGCAAGTCTTGCACGTGTATATGCTCTGTGGAACATCACGTCTTTGATAAATGTTGTAAGTTGCTCCGTTTGTATGCCTTCAATTTTAAAAAAGGTGATATTTTCTTTGAACTTGACACTGACGCAGAAATGGAAGCAATAGGGTATTGGACTTTGCCTTCGGAGCCAGTGGCATCATCTCTTGGATCTACTTTTCGACATATCAATTGTAGCCTTGATATTCTTTTTATTAACTGCTTTCTGCATCCTCACTAAATGATGTGAAATTTGTGTTTGTCCTAACACCTGGACTTTGGATTCTCAGACATTTACCTTTGTTGATACAGGTTGTTGCATTTGTATGTGGATTTGTTCATTACAAGACTCAACCCCCACCAACTAACCAAAATCTGAACTTTCAGTCCTGGAATTTTAGCATGTAAGGAGCTTTTATCATCTGCAGTTGAAATGTGATCACCACGGCAGTATTACTTGCCGTAGTGGTGCAGTGCCTGTAGTTTTCATGACTTGGATGTTGTTCACATGCGTGTGGTTGTGATTGTGGGTGCAGGGACGAAAGTGGATGGTGGTTGCTTCCTTCTGGATTGGTGCTATGTAAAATTATCCAAGCGCAGCTAATTAATTATCATGTGGCTAACCTAGAGATTCAGGATCGCACATTGTACAGTAACGACCCTGACAGATTCTGGCAGTCCTGACACATACCTTCTTTACTCATTGTTATGGTTCTTTTTCATTCTATGTATACTTGTAAATATAACAGGTGAGCTAGTGGTAAATAAGTACGAGAGAGGAGAGGGAATCTACAAATATGTAGTTGATGTGCTGTTCTCCAATATAAAGTTGCTATGCCTATTCTTTAGAGATTTCTAAGTTGTGCCTATGCTTTGCTTTGCAAATTTCTATGCTCTCTCTTTTCCACATTTTAGCAAATGTGCTATTGCAGTCCCTTTATTATGGTGTGGGTATTGTTGTATCAACCGTCTAAGCCTCTGAAGCTCCTCCATAGTTCGGATGTGCCTTTCATTCATGACAAAAACCAAAGGGCGCAACACAATATGTATGCTGTAGCTTTCTTGACCTGTTGGTCTCTGGTTGAGTGTTGTATGTGTAGGTGGATACAACCGTTGATTGCTTTGCTTGCTAGAAGTTTGCTTGAGATGATACATGATGAGTTTTGTATAGTAAATATGCTGCACTTAAGAGCTTCAATGAGAGGTGGTTGAAATTCCGAGGCAAATTTGACGTATCATCTGCTTGACTCGATTTGGCTCATTTAAACCCATGCTTGCTACTTTATCAATTAGGATGCTATTTTTGAGATTAGTGTTAAAAAGTTTGGTACATAAACAACTTGGATGACGATCCACCTGTCAAGACATCTTGGATGACAAGGTTTTATTCTAATTTCAAGTCATGAGTGGCACAATTTTGTTAAAAAAATTTAAGACAAAAAGAGTCGATTGATATAATTAGAGAGTTTAGTGGTTTAGTTGACCAAAAAAAAAGGTTTCGGAGTTTGACACAAGAGTTATAGTTTGAGGATTATATGTGTAATTTATTCAATATTTAATGAGCTTAATGGATTTATTAATCTAATGATTTATGTTAAGATGGTAAACAAAAGTCGTACATTTATCAAAAATTAAAAAAAAAAAAGTCATATAAAGAAACTCAAGAAGTAGTTAAAGTGATAACATGAATAAATTGTAAACTCAGAAGTCTTGAATATGAATTTGATTATTTTTTAGGATTAGTAGGGGTGTTCAAATTTTCGACTGGCCGCAAGTTCCTACCCTACTCGATCATAGCCTACCCTACAAACCGACTAGCCGCAAAAATTGGCTAAGAATGCGAAAGAGTTTTTATTCTTCCAATTAAATCTGGTAGGAATGCGGAATAGTCATCTATTTTCGCATTCCTACTCTACCCTACCCTCACTAATTAATTAATTATATATATTTTTTATATTATATTTGTGGAACAATTATGGTGGATTGATGTTCATACTTTCTTGTGTTTTATTATAATTGTTGTTATAATTATTTTAGATTTTAATGTTATTGATTTATTGTGTTGTTAAATTGGTGGATGTTATTTAATTAAATTGTTAAAATGATCCAAAAATTAATAGTTACAAAAGTATTTATCCGACTTCTTACTTGACTTCCTACCTGATTAATCGGGTAGGAAGGCGGAAGTTGTCGGGTAAGGTAGGCCAAAAAAAAACTCTTCAGCAAAGTATCGGGTAAGAATGCGGAAGAACATATTTCCTACCCATAGAGTAGAATGAACACCCCTAAGAATTAGGTCACGAGAGATTTATCTCTCATAAATACTTTAGTCATGATGTAGCTTGTATTTATCCAAAGTGAAGAGAGATTAGTCAAAATGTGCATAAACTAATTCAAATACCCTGATCATTGAATAAAAAAAATGTATCGGGTAACATTGTTTTATTTTTATTCCTTACCGAATTCAGAATCTTTCTGTGCTAAGGGTACGTTTAGTTAGAAAGAAAAGAATGAGAGAAAGTGAAAATGATAGAAAGTAAAGTACAAGAAAAAAAAATGAAAAAAAATATTTCTTCATGTATGTATTTGGTTAGCATGAAAAAAATTGTGAGAAAGTTTTTAAAAAAATTCAGTCCATTATTTGGAAAAAAAAAAGAAAGTTATAAGATTTTTTTTAATTATCTAAATTACCCTTAAGTATATTAAATCAATCCAAATAAGTAAAAAATATTTATTATAATTAAAATTTTTTAAAATAGCTCCTAATCTAATTCTGGAACAAGCACCAGCACCACTTCTCAAAACTAAATTATATGGTTAATTAAATTTATATTAAGATTTTTTAAAATTAATAAACAATAAAATATTTAAGAAAAAGAAGGGTAACATTAGAAGTTAATTAAAGATCACAATGTTCTTGCATTTCCTTGTGTTTTTTACAAGAAAAAAAAAGTTAGTTAGTTGTGAGAAAATCTAAATATGAAAAAAAAATATTATTTTCATCGTTCTTCATTTCATGTTAATCAAACATATAAATTTTTTTAAAATTTTCTCTTTATTACATTTTCTATCCTTACTGAAATTCGGAATCTTTCTGTGGAAAATGTCAAAAATGTGACCAGACATGAAACAAAAGCAAGCCCTTTCACCAACCCCAAAAAAAGAAAACCCACGTTCCCCAATAGTAGTAGGCCAATACATGGGAATAGAAATCCTATACTAGTGGGATTAGAAATTTTATAATAATGGAAATAAATTTTTATTATTATATACCAAACATTAGGATGCGTATTACTAAATAATGATCATTCGATTCTCATACTTCATTACCACCTATCAAACTCAGTAATAGTGAATATAATGATGATTTTATGTTTTCACTGATAAGTAATATTATATATTAATTATAAAACATCATCAATAAATTCTACTATCCTATTGATTATCATTAACAATTATATCCAATAATTAATATTAAATAAGTGAGATGTATTAATTGTATATAATATATTTTATTTAATTAATAATATCACGCATCAATAAACACTTGATATCAACAATTAGATTAAATATTTACTTCTATCACCCAACTTCCCAAACCTTAACTCCAAGGAGTGTGTTTGGTATGTATTTTTTGGAGGGGTTTGGATTAGATTGTTCAAACTCGGGTTTGACCCAAATATAAGATTCAAAGTTGAGATTCAACATTCAATGCTATTCATACCCATGTTTGGTATGCACAGAAATATATGATTATTATGATAATATATTTGTACTAGTCATAACCCGTGCCTGAAGACACGATAAAATATAAAATTCGAGAGTCTAAAAAATTAGTCTCACTATATTAATTTTTTAAAAATATATTAACTACAAATTAATTAAATATTAAATAATTAAATATATATGATAGAAATGAGTGGTGTTATGTTTTTAGGAAAAAAATATATAAATGATTAAACATGTGATAGAAATGAGTGATGCGACGTTTGAGTTTGACAGATAGATGATGGGTGAGGTAAGTGATTGGTGATAATTTTGAGAGAAAAAATATGACTAGGATAAAATTCAAACACACTCTTGTTTTATTATATAGATATAAATGACTATTTTACCCTTTAACCAATTTGTATATATATGAGGTATATAAAATATATAATGGTATAAATGTCATTTGTATGTTAAATCCCCAAACCCACATATGAAACCCACCCCCCCTTGGGTTTCATGAAACCCAAGAATGAGAGTTTTATGACGGGGCCATGACCGGCTCGGGTTTGAAATCCTATCCATACTTTACACATATCAAACATCGGTTTAAGAGGACCATGTTCTTAAACCCCCATATCAAACACACCCAATGTGTGTACCATAGATGGACTCAAAAAATTGATCATTGTTAGTGTTCCGAAATCAGCTAATTTTTTTTAAAAAAAGTGCCACCGAGGATTCAACACTCCCGCCCCCTGAGTTATTCGTGAGTTCGGATCTCATTGTTCCTTTCTTTATATAAATATTTTTCAAAAAAAAAATATTTGTGGTATAACAATCTACTAAAAAAAGAATAAAATAGAATTCACTTCTTATCATAGAGGTAATTATGCATGACATGACTAAGTGGTTATGAGTTTAGTAGAGCGCATTTATTGATTTATCTACCTATTAATGGACCATTACATTATGTGACAATGTTGATATGGTGTAACGGTTACATCCAATTTTTTTTCATCATCTAAGGTCTCATGTACTATACTTTTAAGTCTAAAAGACCAAGATTTTTTATTAAAATTTTTAATTTTAAGTAATGTGATATAGTTTTTTTATCAAATAAGTGAATCCTATTAATATTTAATAATAAAAATTGTGTTAAATGACTTGAGATAAAAAAAATATCATAAAATAAATAAATTTTATTGATATTTAATAATAGAGATTATGTCAATCATTTAGAATAAAAACTTGATAAGCACTGTTATTTATTATTGCGTAGCATTTTCCATTCTTCAAGGCCATAAAATAAAGCCCAGCTGAGTGGTCTGTGGGTCCCACTATTCCAAAAAAAAAGGCCCTAAAAAAAAGCCAAGTCAGCTTCATTGTCGTTCAAAAAAAAATTCATCTGTAACTGACAACCTACTCTCTCTCTCTCTCTCTCTCTGAGATGGTGAAGCAGAGGTTGGAAGCTCCGCTTTTGGTTGGTGGCGGAAATTCCAACCAGAAGAGATGGAGCAGAGCTCTGTGGCTCCTCTTTGCACTCATCATAACCATAATAGGTGATTTTTTCTCTCAATTTGATTCGACCCAAGATGTCATGCTCTTATTTTTTGTCATCACCTGAGAAGAGTTCTAATGACTAATTACACTGATGAAATGAAAGTACAAAATTCCATATGGTAACTGGTTATGTGTATCTGGGTGATTGGGTTCATATGATCCAGTTATTTTTCTCCTCGTAAATTATCAATAGTTTGGTGGTAAACTTGGATTGTCATACACTAGACCTTGGATCAAGCATTCTACCAGATTGATTGACTTGCTTATAATTAGATATTTCACTCAATAGGTCTTGTGTCAACTTTAGGTGATAAATTGGTGAGACGGGATAAAAAAGAGTAGTCATATACTCCATGTTACCTGCGTCTGGATAGGTGATGTTTTTGTAACACAAATTCATGACACCTTGGTTAGGATGGTGTAGTCTTACCATGCCAAAACCCATCTTCATTGGTGAATCAGTACACGAGTTGAACTTGAAATTCTGAAGAATCAGGAAGGAAAGGATGAAAATTTGATGTTTTTGATGAGCTGGATCCAACTGAGCCAAGCCCAATCCATGGAATAAGCCTAAATCTGTTAAAAAGTAGGTCAAGTCTAGCTCATGAATTTAGTCTAATTCAGAATTCAAGAGACCAGAAGTTCAGCGTATGTGGGGAGTAAGGATCGGGATAACTATTCGAAGATTAAGACTATTTTTAATTGTACATATCCTTAGCTTTAGCTATCCTCTCCGAAAGACTAGTAACCTACCCATGCTCTACACATGAGGAACACATCTCTACATCCTACACACAACTATTTCTCTTATAGCTACATCTCTACACTAGAGCTTATTTTTGCTTCCTCTCTCTTCCCTGCTACCTTATTCTAACCGAACCACTCTATATCTATGAGTTGCCTATGTTACTTTTGCTCCCTCTCTCTCTCACCTGCCACCTTATCAATAAAATCGTCCGGCCACCGTTGCAGCCTTCAAAGTAAAGTAGGTCACCTGACGGTGTTGATCTCTTCTTTATGTCACTTTTGTGCATCATCAATTTTTATTTTTAAGTACTAAGATGATTGTCTTGATTAAGATATATTGTCTCGACTTTAGCTCTAGATAAATTAACCAGTGTTTTCTGAAATTTACAAGGACTCTAGGTAAACGGATATTGTTCGTTGCAGTTTTCCTCTCAATCCCAGTGTGAAATTGCATGGGAGACTTCCTGCAATGATTAGGGATAGTGATCCTCTGGATGATGAACCTGAAACAATCAAAAGGTTAGGAAAGCAGCTAGGTGAACACCTAGCTCGTCTCCTCCGAAGCTTAAGTCAGTAGGTATTGGAGGCTTTTGCACAGTATTTCTCTCAACTTAGTTTGCGTACCTTTATTCATATTTATGAGGAGTATTTATACTTGGACTAGCCATGAGTGCAGAAGCCTTGAGTCACATCTCAACATTTAATGTTTTGCATTCTTATCCACGCATAATGAGTGTTTTCTACTCGGATTCTCGTGACTAGTTTACTCGGCTTATAAGATGATTGCTCGGGACATGCCGAGCACTTATGGCTCTATCCTCGGTCATTTAAGTACATTTGATCGGTGCTTGAAACCTATTCACATGTGTTTACTGCTCGATACAAAAGACCTCGGAGTCTCCCGAGAATATTAGGTCGACGCAATAGTTATTAATGCTTCGTAATGATGATTGTCTGTGTGGGTCTCGAGGATATAGAGACTCATTAATTGCTCTGTCATAGTCACTCAAGTCGTCATTAATGAGTTGTCACGTCTTCTTTAATGCTGGGTTCAATCTGTGTACTCAGCTCCTCTAGGCTATTACTGCTTGGCACCTTCTCTCGGCGTCTTTTGAGTTGCATAACAGCTATATCTGTTCACGTATCTACTTGGGATTACTGAGCCGCCTAAAGTCCCGTCAGAAATGAGTACATAATTTACCTGACTTGTGTCCCTCCCTGTAAACTTTATCGATAACCAATCATCAAGCGTGTTACAATTTACTCTTTCTAAAACTAATCGATTTTGTGGGAGATTTGGCTGGTCCCTGCATATGAAATCAATGTAATTCTATGGGAAATGTCCAAGTCTAATTCTTCCATGTTGAGTTCATTAAATTATTTTCTATTTATTTTTTGCTCGAATGAAATAGCTAATTTTTCGGTATATCTATATATGCTTACTGTTTTTAGTGAATTTTAAGTAGTTTTCCAATGTTATATGTCTGGGAATTTATTTCACCTAAGATTGGTCATGTTGTTTGCATTTCAGTAGTCTGCCTTACATTAAGAGGCAGCCCGAGTGTCTGGATGGTCAGAGATGAAAATAAGCATAATGGGAAGTTGCAGTTTGAAGATGCTGACATTGTTCAATCAGAGCAAGCCGTGGTGGCTTCTGATGATGGCCGTTGCTCTGAAATTGGTGTGTCGATGCTTAGCCAAGGTGGTCATGCTGTTGATGCTGCTGTGGCAACCGCGCTGTGCCTTGGCGTTGTCAATCCATCTGCAAGTGGCATTGGAGGTGGATCTTTCATGGTTGTTCGATCTTCTTCATCATCAACTACCCAAGGATTTGACATGAGGGAAACAGCTCCCTTAGCTGCTTCACAGGTTCCTAACACACTCTCTTAGAGACATAGTTTCTAAGATAAGTAACCATGGTCCGGTTGGACCTTTAATTCAATGGGTCCAATTATAAATCTACCGAAAACTCACTTTGATAAAAAGACCAGAAGGATCAAATCTTTACCAATGCCTTTGCACAAGAGCGTTTGTTATAAAACTAGATGCAGTCCCTCATTCTTGAGGCGTTTGATGTATTGGTCTGGGTTTATGTAGTTGGTATCATGACCACCTCCAGACCAAATTCGGCTGACAGAAGGGGTGACGTATGGATTAGATTAATCGCTAGCATTTGTGAGAAAGTTCCACGTTTTCAAGCAACATCAATAGAATTGGCCATCATGGAAGTGCAGTGGTGTGTTACGATCTAAGTAAAAGGACCCAGACTGGATGATTTCCATCAGTCTTGAGACTTTTGGCTTATTGGTCTAGGTTCCTATCATAAACCCTTTGAAATTTACCTTTACAAAATGTGATATTGAGTTTATTTGAGTCTTGTTTGCTGTCAAATAATGATGTTATTGTCAATCAACAGAACATGTATGAGAACAATCCTGATGCCAAGTACGATGGAGCACTGTCGATTGGTGTTCCTGGTGAGCTTGCTGGCCTTCATGAAGCATGGTTGAAACATGGGCAATTGCCTTGGAGGACTTTATTCCAACCAGCAATAAAACTTGCTAAAGAGGGATTTGTGGTTTCTCCATATCTCGAATCAGCCATAGCTCATTCCGCGAACAAAATAATGGCTGACCGCGGCTTACAGCAAGTATATGCACCAAATGGGAAATTGTTACGAGCTGGTGATACATGCTATAGTTTGGAACTTGGCCTCAGCTTAGAGACAGTAGCAGAACAAGGGCCACAAGCCTTCTACAATGGAACAATTGGGGAAAAGCTAGTTGAGGATGTGAGAGAGGCAGGTGGAATTTTGACTATGGAAGACTTGAGGAATTACAAAGTGGATGTTATGGATGCAGTCTCCGTGAACGTGCTCGGCTACACCATATTAGGAATGCCACCTCCATCAAGTGGATTACTCGGGCTTTCTCTGGTGGGTGTTAAAATTTCGGCCCTATTTGATTTGCATCTTATATACTATTTTCTATTTTCGGAAAGAGTTTTTAGAAGAAAAATTGTTTGGCCCATTTTTTTGGTTTTTGTTTTATGAAAACTGAGTAGATTTAGAAAACAAATTACAACTGTCTTATGTATTTTTGAAAATAACTTTTCCAGAATTTAAAAAACACCACCATACTTCCACCACCACCAACACACTCCCACCAACCCCACCACCATATTTCTGTTTTCGTTGTTTTCTGGATTATGTCAAAACAAGTTTTAATGTTTTCTATTTCGTAGAATTGTTTTTGGAATCATATAACCAAACAAGTTGTGCGACACAAAAAATACAAAAAATAGTTTTCTAAAACCCTTCCCCAAAACAGTTTTCGAATGTTGTTTTTTTGAGATGCAAACCAAACAGGGCCTTCAGCTCTTGACATTGTGCATACATCCTCATCACTTAAACTCTGCTGGAGCTTGCCGGTACACCAGATCTCACTGGTTCATTCGATCACTGTGTCCATAATGGAGTGTGTAATCCTTTATACGACCTAGTATGGCTAAACTGTTTCGTATGTTATGTTGCTAATACTGGGTCAGATAGATGACCTATCAACCCATCTAATGAATGGAATCGCTCTGCAACTGATGCAAAAGTAACCCGAAAATCAGATGATTAGCGTAATCGAATATGGTATTCTTCAGGTCATATATGCTGCAGTTTAATTGTACTAATGCGCATTGGTGAAATACAGGTTCTAAACATCTTGGATAGCTATGGGAGTTCCCATGCTGCGAAGGGATCTCTGGGTTTACATCGCTTCGTCGAAGCACTAAAATTTATGTTTGCTGTCCGGATGAACCTGGGTGACCCCGACTTTGTAAATATTAGTAAGACCATGTCTGACATGCTTTCCCCTCGCTTTGCCAAGAAACTTCAGCAGAAGATATTCGACAACACCACTTTTCCTCCTGAATACTATATGTACAGGTGACGATTGCCTGAAAATTGCTCTATATTGTGCTAGTGTTATACCCAATGGTCATGAATTTAAAGCTTTTAGTCCTTAATTTGAAGGTGGAGTCAGCTTAGAGATCATGGAACCAGCCATTTATGTGTTGTGGATGCAAATCGAAATGCTGTATCAATGACAACCACCGTAAACTACGGTTTTGGAGCTGGGTTGCTCTCTTCTTCCACTGGTATTGTGCTCAACAATGAAATGGGTGACTTCTCAACGCCAACAGAACTATCTCCTGATCAACTCCCTCCTGCTCCAACTAATTTTATCGAACCAAACAAGAGACCCTTATCTTCCATGACGCCTATCATTGTTCTCAAGGTATAGGAAAGGTTTTTTAGGACAAGAAATAGTTTTATCCCAATCCCACAAGTGAAAAGATTATTATTCTGTCCTATACTTGATTCCCAAAATTCAAACGTAGCCCGTTCTTAATGCATTGTTTGTGCACAGGATGGTCAATTGGTTGGGGTCATTGGCGGTAGTGGTGGTTTATACATAATTCCAGCAGTGGTCCAGGTTTTTCTCAACCATTTTATCCTTGGAATGGAACCTTTAGCTGCTGTTCAGAGTCCAAGAGTCTACCACGAGGTTTGTGGCTTGATTGAGAACCTATTCATATTTTATATGATAAACCATATGTTAATTCAATCTCAATTCTGTGCAGCTTTTACCTAACGTGGTTAGGTACGAGAACTGGACCGTGTTTGATGGTGAGCATATAGAGCTCTCCAACAAGAAAAAGCAGTTCTTGGAAGAGAGGGGTCATCAACTGGAGGCTAGACCAGGGGGAGCTATCTGCCAGCTTGTTGTTCAAAACCTTCAAAATCTGATTGATATGGGTCGGAAAAATGGGAAAGTGCGTAAAGACGATGTATTCCGAGGAACACTTACTGCTGTTAGTGATCCTAGGAAAGATGGGAGGCCTGCGGCTATCTGATACTGTAGTCTGTAAGTTTCTTCCAGTTGCTATACGCAAGGGAAAGATCTCGTTCCTGTTACTTCATTGAAATTGCTTCATTACATTATATAAGCTAGGCTCGCGATTCGTGCTTGTTGAATCGTTAGGATGATGTAGAAGAAGAAAATCTCCCGATTTATGTATATTATTGTTATGGGGGTAAGGTTGTAACAATTTACATGGTCTATGAATGGCTTTCTTGTATCCATATACAGGAATATTAGAAATTTTAGGGGAAAAAAAACATTTTACCAAAGGTATGCTGCGGGTTTTATTTAGTGTTCATTTTTAACACAGCCAGTGATGGTTTGTGTCTACTTCATGTTTAGTGTCTATTTTTTATGCAGCCCTTTGCGTGGGTAAAGGAGGAACATCACATTAGATAACGCAAGACTTAACAGATACTCAAACTACATTCGTTTCTTATAGGTTGATGTCTATTGAGCTTCTAATCAAGCCAAGCACAAATAGCTCAATTTTGTACATAGCATACTACACTTGTTTATCGAGCCAAGTTCATAAATTCACCAAGTTTACAATGTATTAGAGTTTGATTTGTCTATCTAATGACTAACTTTAAAACGAGTTTCTAAATGAGCACAGAGTAGCTTTGGTTGGTTTTAAGGCCTTCAATAGCAAAAGTGACCGAGGAAGAGTCAAAAAAACACAAAAAAGCCACTGCAAAGCAGTACAAGTCCTATTTATACTTGTTGCTAAAACTCACCTCAATAATGTTCAAGAATACAAAATGACAAGACTCTTCAACCTGGCGAGAGAGCTGAACAGGTACTCAGAGAAGTTAGATCCACTGCGATACCATCATTACTGCAAAGGCAGGTAAAATATGGAGCCCCAACCCCAATCATCTTTGTTTTAAATCATCTTTGCTTTGATAATATTTCAGGTTTGTGTTGAAACAATGTCGCTACCATAACAGAACTAGCAATGATGCCAATTTCTTCTGGATGCATTGAGAACACTCGGTCAACTGCAAATGTTGAATCACCTAAATGATAAATCGTAATCAATTTATATAGCTCTTAGTACCTCCATTTCAATGAAAACTATGTGCATGCTTATGCTTAACTCGTTGTCCAGAAGGGCACTATAACAACACATATGGGATGCAGTTGAGTCTCGGAAAAAAGGAATAGCTCGGCATTGTAAAAGTAGCAGAGGACTCAACTCCCTAAGATGCTTTGTCCAACAGCTGTATCGGAGTCAGAATGTTAGACTTGCTTGTCTCAACAATGCACCCATTCATGACCATTTCCTCCAGCATAAAGTGTGCTTTCTCCAGATGGAACATGATGTCCAGCTCACACTGCAAATTCAAGATTATAGTAAATCAGATAAACCCAGAAAACTTCCATGTCAGAGAAACATGGATCTATGAGAAAGAAAGACCAAAAAAGGGTGGAGGCAGGGGTAACATGCGTCAGATTTTTTTTAACAAAACAGACGAGAATGTACTTACAACGTTACCAAAATGGCGGTCCATTGTTTCGACTACCAGATGTATGAATTCCAAAATTGCAAGCTCATTCTGCCAAAATGGAAGACAAGGAAAAAGAAGGAAATTCTTTCAAAAAATAGAAACTTCTGTTATATGGTGACAGGCAACAAGATGAGCAAACTTAAAAGAAGCAGCAGATTTTTCTAATAAAAAGCTAACATATGCAGGTTCTACTAGTTATTTTTTGAGATCCATACTCATCGAGACCAAACAAACACACCTCTTATCATCTGATGCTCAACATAAAAGCCTGATTACAGGAATTGATAGCACTTGGAAAGCTTGGAGGTGGTGATATGATTTAAATAAGACAAACCAAACCAAAGTCTTATGAGTCCGTCTTCACCATTCATTTCAATCATGCGCTATACGCTCACTTAAGTTAAATATTTTCATATCTTTTCTTATTATTTTGTTTAATGTTAATTTAAGTTTACCCCTACTTCTAGTCCCATTAAGAGAATCTATCACTTTAGCTACTCTGGGTCTGGGTACATAGAGAAACATTGGTATTGTTGCAACTTTTTCATGTTACATATACATGAAAAAGTTTATTCAATATATCCAGAATAGAAAATAAGATATAAATTATCTTACTACTGAAGAGCACCAAGCTCTGTAGTAAGGACCGTAACAGGAGGATGTCAGCTCTGAGACCAACATACAACCATCAACAGCAGAGCCCTTGAAACAGAGAAAACTTCAACCCAGAACATCACCTGAGATGATGTTTGCATAGCTGGTGGAAATTATCCTAAACTTGGGATAGTCGATGTTGAATATAGACAAGTAATATTCCAGAAGAAGACGCCAAACATCATTTTCCACTTGTCAAAAGACATTTCCGAGTTCTTTAGTTCTAGTTTGTCTATGGCTCAAGGTCATTCAAATTTCGAATTTAAAAAATGCTACCTTCAATATGTCACACCACAGGATTAACCTTGAGATTTTATCTTACCAACTTTCAAAAATTTCCCAGTCTCTTTGTTTATGCAGATGAGAGATGCTAAATCACAACTGCTCACAATATGTCAGAAACACAATCCCGAAATAAAGAATGAGTATTACTTTCTGGATAATTGACTAGCATAGACAGTTCGGGATTGGAAAGCGAGGACCACTCACTGTAGATATTAGCTATATTACATATACTTTTGCATATCCAATATAATTCAGCCATAACATTGGACAATACATAGACACTGTTAATCAAACAAGTATTTGTAAGCTATATAAGACATAAAAATTTAGCTTTTTCACAAACAAGAACCAGCTCATAGATGTGAAAGGGAGAGCACAACTAACTTCTTCATTGTCAACTCCAACCAAAAAGAACAATGACGCATATCGCCTGTATACAATTTTGTAGTTCCGATGCTCGACAAACGAACACTGTTCCCAAATACAGAAAATCACAGAGTTATATAAATGCCTGCTGAAATAGTTATCAAAACAAAACATAGATGTAGGTTCACAAAGATACAAATGCTTACAAATTATAGAAACGTATAATTCTCATGTGATTAAGAAGCAAATAGTACAGCAATTAAGTCCAAAAGATTTAAACTAAAAGAATATATACATAAAGCAGGATTCAAACATAAAGTCACACTATTGTTTTGGATAATCGAGACAAATGAAGCACAGAAAACCACCTAAATAACTAGGTTCTAGGAAGCCATCTCCGCATATATATATTAATTATAAGCAAAACCTGTTTGAAAGCTTCACTAGGCAACTGGTTCATAACTATAAATTATTTGATCCAACGGTTGCCTACAAGAAAAATCCTTCAATATCTATATAATTCCGGATCTCGCTCAATGTATAAGATGCAAGTGTTCTTCCATACAATACACAAGTAATCCGCAAAAAAGACAGCCAAAGAAGCTGCAACGCATATAACAAACACTTGAATAAAAGCCCACGAATCATAAAAAATGGTCATTTTAAACAGTTTCTGGAGGGAAACTCCACAATCGGATCAATTAAAGAAGCATATCAATTGAAACAATTTCCATCAAATCACATTGAAGACAAAGATCTACGAAACAGTCTTTGAATTATCAGTTAGCACATTTGTACAAGCCGCTTAAGGGTAATCTGGGGCTGATGATTCTAATAACAGTATTCGAATAGGCGATCAGCGACTTAATACAATCCGCTGATGAGTAATTTAGAGTGAATAAGCCTATTAGCTCGCCATAGTAATCACGAAACACAAACACAATTGCACAGCCATAAATAAGATTGGAAGACCTGTTGTTCGTTACGAGCGAGGCATTTGCGGACGATTTCGCCTTCAAGGGCTCGTCTTTCTTCGAGAGTGAGGTATTCATAGTACTGGGCAAGACGGGTCTGCCCTTGCTTGTTCACCATCAATATGAATCTGATTCCCATTCCTGATCAACCAATTCTGTGTGTGTGTGTGTGTGAGAGAGAGAGAGAGAGAGAGAGAGAGAGAGTTGTGATTTATGATTCAGCTGGTGGGTAAAGGAATTGACCAAGGTGTATTTGGCATTTTTTTGGAGTGGTTTGGATCGGATCGGATTGTTCAGAGTTTGACCTAAAAATAGGAGTTAAAGATGAAATTTAATATTCAATGTTATTTAAATTCATATTTGATATATAATTATTATAGTAATATATTTGTATATAAATGACTATTTTATCCTTTAATTAATTTGAATATATATGAGGTATATAGGATATATATGAGTATAAATGTCATTTATATGTTAAACTCTCAAACTCACATATGAAATCCCTCTTAGTTTCATGAAATCTAAGAATGAGGGTTTCATGATTGGACCGGGTTTGAAATTCTATCCCTACTTTACGCATACTAAACATGGGTTTAAGGGAGTTTACTCCCTAACCCATGTTCCCAAATTCCCCCAAACTCCCATACCAAACACACTCAAAGGGTACTTAAAATATCAGAAAAAACCCTTATAGTTTCTAGAATGTCATTGATACCCCAGGGCCTTTTTTAATGGGTAAAATCGTAGTTAAAATAAACTATTTTGGACTCCTAGTTAGGATGTAAATTTCAGAACCACAAGTTTCAATTAATCTCAAATTTTTTGAGATTTGAAAACTTGAACTAGAATTTACAAGTTTATATCTCACTCCTTGTTCAATCACTAAACGTACTCATACAAGTTTATTCTTCATTTTTCAGTACTTTTTTTTTGAGAAAATCTCAAATTTAGATTCATTTTCTATGGAAAATCATCATCCACCACAAATTCCCGTCGGACTGATTAAATTCAAGTAAATGCCATGACAATGTATGGTATGGTAGGAAATTAGTTCAAAATGAATTAAAGAGGAAATATAATTGAAAAGAAGTCAAACCTAACATTGCTCTTCTTTTTTACTTCGAAAACTGAAATTGAATCTATCCCAAATGAACTGTGTTAATCAAATTTGGACTCATAACAAAGTGCCTTCATAATCATCCCAATAGAAAAAACATCTTCTTTCTGTCACACTTGGAAGGAACTACAGCCGCATAAAACATAATGGCATAGCATGACTAAAATTTTGCAACGAATGCTTGCAAATTTATTGCTTCCTTTGATAGTGCTATTACACCCATACAGTCTCTCAGTATAAAGATTTAACAATATTAGTAGGCTGCCTTTCCACGTACTCAACTCAACTAAGTCTTATCCCGATTATGTTGGGGTCGACTACTTTCGGGAATGTACTCATAGAATGCAAAATAACCACAGCAATATTGCTTGTACACATTACTTGTATATTGGAAAACAACAGACTATAGGCATGTGGAAAACAGGACTGAGTTGAATGGCACCTAAACAAGAACAGTAGCAACTTATATAGGACTTGTACAATGTCACTTAGTACTTAAGTATCTGTATTTATCAAATTTTTGTCCGTATAGTTATATCCTCCAACAACTGAGTTGGTGGTTCTTCCTCCTCGATGGCTTCAATGACATCTTTTGAACCCAAAAAGCTCGGTTGATTTGTTGAAGACAAGAGTCTTGCCCACATCCTATCCGTTATCACAACCCTCTTTTGCATCTCAGTAATTCTCTGCAGACAGGATTTGGCAAGGAGTCCTTTGTTAGCAAGACCAAGGAAGTGTTTCTTTTTCAGGATAATAAGAAAGAATTTCAGTTGGAAATGAAGGAATACAGTAGTTCCCGTAACACTTCGAAACATTAGTAAAATTGGTAAATAACATCTGTTTTACTCAATGGATCGACTCACATTGAACGGTATGTAAGCATTTCTGCCATTGACTGACCCAACTGTAAACCCTGTGTAGCCTGCCATTGCTCCATGAACCGCACTTTGAGCAAGGAGTGTGCAGTACACATTATCAGATGCAATGCTAGGAACAGCCCGGATCATGTACGTTGGATCTGCCAAGAACACAAAAAATGAAAGTGCAACACTTGGTTAGGACATCCATCCCCAAATTATTTGACAGTTGTTATATATATCAAAGAAACTGCAAATTACCAACCTATATATTTGAGATTGATGGCCATCTTCGTTTGTTTTGAGAAATAATCCTGCAAATAAAATGTACAGATTTATCTTCAATGATTTTGATGTGGATTCGAACATTGGATTCCCAAAGATTTCTAAAAATTGTGTGATATAGGTTGGATTGAAACCAATAAGGGCATCTGAACTCATACCTTGATCCTCTGAGATATCCACAACCCAACATCCTGGAGAAGCTTGTTTCCAGAAGCATCCTTCTGATCAGTAGACCGCAAGCTCTCACAAAGAAGCTCCTGTCCTGCACCTTCAGCTATGACAATAACCATGTGACTATTTTCTTTGAGTCGTTTCTCTATATATTCAAAAAGTCCACCTGCTCCTTCAAGATAAAAGGGTGACTCTGGAATCAAGCAACAGTCAACATCTCGGCTGGCAAGAGTTGCATACATTGCGATAAACCCTGTAAAATCAAGTTCACTTTTAAATAAATCATAGGAGCAGGGCGAAATTCAACAATAGCTAAGAAAACAGAATTCACATTTTAGATAAGACATCTATTTCAACCAGCTGTGGAGCTTCAAACTACAGCCACTTCAACAATGCTCAAACAATTGCTCTATACAACTTACAGCTACACCAGGTTTTTCCATGCACTCGCACAGTAGTATACAACAATGACGTGCAGGTGGCAAGATGAAAACGACTCACACGTTCCCCAGACACAAAAACAGCAGAGTACCAAGTAGTGGTGCGAAACTTACCACTGTAGCGACCCATTAACTTCACCAGACCGATACAATTATCACAACTTGTAGCTTCAACATGGGCTGCATTAATAGCACGTTGAGCTTCCTCAACGGCAGTATCAAAGCCAAAAGACTTGTCAATAACCTGCAAAAAGAAGAGAGAAAACACCCTAGTCAACACTGAAGCTTTGTTATAATCAACGATAATATCAGATAGAAAATAATTTGAGCCATAGCGCCTGGAAAAATTACTGGAATATCATTATCAACGGTTTTGGGGATCCCAGCAACTGCAACTTTGAGACCACGTCTTCTAATTTCCTGCAGAATGGAGGATAATATAACTTGTATATCACAATTGCAAGTAATACTATACTTTCAATAAGAAAATGTGCATTTAAGATCCCAAAAAATGGGAAAGTGAAGAACCTTATCAGCTCACATGCAGATTATACAAACACTCAAACTAGTGACAAATTTTTTTTCATCAAACCAAATGTACCTCAAAAATCACAGCTGCTCCTTGCTGCGTCCCATCTCCTCCAATTATATAAACCTAAATACCAAAATGCATATGGATTAGTAATCAATTACACTGGTTCTCTATGCAAGAGAACAAATGCTTAAAAGGAAGTCTTAAATTATAATTAAGACATCTTTCTTGCGCATACCTGATTAATTCCCCTGTCCTGAATGCTGTCAACTATTTTTTTCGTATTATGACCCCCTCTTGATGTTCCAAGTGTGGTTCCACCACGTTTATGGATATCGTTCACAACCTTGGGCGTTAAAGTGATTGTATTTCTAGAATAAAAACCACGGTATCCTCCCTACAGATCCACCAATCTCATTAGCTGGTGATGCCACCACATAAACTCTTATGCCATGCTATTTAAAAAGAAAGGCAATATGCATGGACTTATCTTTAGTTATGTGAAAGGATATAAAATATTTACCGACACTAAAATAAACAATGAAAAACATAGAGAAACAAAAATTACATGTTTTCTAACATACATGTTAGAAAGCATACCTAGTTATGCCATGCAAGCCAAAGGAAAACAAATAATGTTTACAGCTATCAAGTGCATTGGATGAAAGTCTCTAAGCGGTTGTCTAGAATAAGTACCAGTTAATACTTGAAATTATTATGCTTCAATCACAGCGGAAGGCAATGCTACCATTGGGAGCAAAACAACACAACTAATGCTTGTATCAGCAGTTTCCTTGGTGCCTGGATTCTTTGAATAATTTAGCACAATTATTTTTATGCAATACGTACATGAGAAGAAAACATAAGAAACCAAACTTTCCCTTGGAAATAATTTCAAAAGGCATCTTGGAATTTTTTTTCTTTCCAATTGAAGTTCAATTGGATTCACACTTTTGCTTTCAAATTCAAGACGATATTCCTAATGGCCAGGTAAGCATTTCCTAAGTTTCCTCCACTCAATCTTTATCGAGGAAATCCAAGCAGAAGTTAGCAAAGTTGAAGCTGTGACAGAAGCAAGATGAGGAAGCAAACAGAATGCTTGAGTCATATTGAACTGCTGGATGTCAAGAATTATTCACTTACCTCTATCCCCAGGACTCTCGTAACGCCATACATATGGTACAGACCACATACTATTTCCCTGATCACAGTATTGATACCAGGGCATAATCCCCCGCATGTAACAATACATGCACGCACTTCATCTGACTCGAAATAAACCTGAAAAAAAAACAATAAGCTTGTTAGCATCAAGCACAGTATAAATAGTCCTTCCAACTTTCAAATGTAGACCACATTAAAACTTGCCTTTTGACGGGGTCCAGCGCGTCGAAAATGAGTACCTCTTGGACTATTCTTGTGAACAACAATCTGCAGTGAAGGCAAGAACGATATTAAACACGTACAAAAACAAAAGATATTGGCAACATACTTCTTTTTGTAGTGACCTATATACTTGCTACCTTAACCTCATGAAAAATTCCAGTTGTTGAAGACTCATCATTAACAATCTCCCCTCTTTTCGCTGGAACAGAGGGAAGCCAGGCCTGGCCTTGGAAATGCAGGCACCAACTTCGTCTGATAATCAAATCTGTTGGTACCCTCCAGACCCAAGTGATGGTAGCATAAATGTCCAGGCCGACTCTCTCCAGGTCCAGGCACATTAGCACTCATATTAAAAAACAACTGAATCTAGAGTGACAGGTGCTATAAGATTTCTATTTCCCAATACCTGGGAAATGCACGAAAATGCTTTCAACATGAACGGAAAGGCACGCCATGAAATGCAAGGAAATGAAAAAAAAAAAAAGAAAAAAAATAGCTGACCTTTTGGGCTACAGTATCATCATCATTGACAAAATACTGCCTGGCGAAAACAAGTTTAATCTCATTAGTCGGTGCAAATGAAAATTCTTCCAGAACAAATGTTAAAATTCTCTACTACACTAATAGAGCAAATTCACAATTACTTACTCAACAACAGAGTATGCAGGATTGTCTTGCAATGGGTTGGGATAAGTCTGCCACAACCAAAAAAAAAAACACATCAGGAGAGACACATTAAACTGAAAATCCGTTCTTATAAGATTGTATAGACGTCGAAATACGTTTCAATTCCAGCATCCTGTCATTTAAACAAACAACCGGAGCAACTATACGTCGGTTGGTTGTCCGTAAAACCATTCACCAACCTTGAATAATACCATGACCAGTAAGGAAACCTCAATGCTCCACTTAATTGCTAACAAAAATGTGGGAAAAGAGGATTAAATATTTTCTTGGCCTTCCTTCAGTGTTCTCAGCAATCAAGCAGAGGATACATTTCATTTCTCCAATCAGACAAACAAACATAGTAGTTCAACAAAAGCAGACAAACAACAGCAATTGAACCTTTGAGAAGACAGAAGAAATGGGGAAGGTGGGACAGGGGAAAGTAGTACATATGAAAAATCAAAGCAATTTTTCTGAAAACAAGTTTTCAAATTACATGGATTGATGTTTCATATACAATAAAACATACGCAGATGCTAACTTTGAAGACCCAAGACTCAGCATTTCTACTTTTGAAAATAAGAAAACAAACTGGGGGAGATTGATCAAAACACAAAATCAAACAAATATGAAAATACAAACTTTATATTCACCCACATACACACACAGATGAGACAGAGAGAGAGAGAGAGAGAGAGTACAGGAAGGTCAGGAATGTAATCAGTCAAATGAGGAACGTCCTCGAGAACATAACCAGCATCACCAGTAACAATCTTCAGCTGAGAATTCCCTTTATTTCCCATCACACTTGGTGAAGAATTGCTTAAGAACTTCACAAACCCGTTCCTTGAATCCAAAACAACCGCCTTTGAATTTGAATTCGAACGATCAACCCCACACCCACGTAACTTCGAATTCAAAATCGATGATTTACTATTAATCAAATCCATTCAACACCACCCCACAAAAAACCTTTGAATTTCACAAGCTCAAAAATACACATACCCATTGTTTTTATGTGTGCATATATTTATATATTATTATGTGGGTTTTCACATATGGAAGATTGTTTTGACCAGGACCACCACAGAAGAGAAAACTAGAGCCTTGCCCACGTTTTCTAAGTTTCTAAGATTTCTATGACAACGTTTGGATGGAAAGAAACGGGTGGCGTGAATTTTCCTCAGGTCTATATGCTGTTTTGAATGAAACTTTTTGGGCAGAACGGTTGACGGAAAGTTGGAAGTTGAATAAGGAAGGAGAAGGGAAACAGAGGAAAAGGAGGGAAAGGAGGGTTTTTTGGGAATTTCCATTGAGATTCTAGATTCTGTGAATATTATTATTATTTTATGTGTGTGGGGGTCAAAAATGACGTTGTGTTGTGACTGAATTAGTTACTTTGACTTTTATGAGCCTGCTTAGTGACGACACATTGCCTTGATTCATCAAACTCTACATGTTTTACGGCTTCTGAACGGTTGGAACGTGTGGACAATTCGAATGGCCAAAGAGTCACCATTGGTTGAATTTGGATCATTTTTAATAATTGGTTGTATAAATAGGAGAAGAGTAAGGTATAAAAAAAAATGGGTGTTGTACTTTTAAATTTTATAATTTTAATAGTTATTTTTATAAGTCATTTTATAATAAATAAATTTATAACTTTTATGGGTGATTTACAATTTTTATGGATATTTTTATGATTTTTATGGATATTTTTACCACTTCTGTGGTACTTTGTGATCGAACCTAAAATATTAGAGTCGACCACAAGAAATTAAAAAAATAATAAAATTAATAATCACAAAAGTAATAAAAATACCCACCAAAAATTATAAATAACGGTATGTTATCGATTTTTTTTATTTTTTGGTATTATATACTACTGTATAATATAATTTGAATGTTAGAGATTTGAGTTACGAGGAATAAGTTTATATATATGTATTAAGAGGGATATAATTCATGTGATTATATATATTATATCCTATCAATTATGACCAAGAAATTGAAGATTGGGCATATGCTTGGTATATCCATCCTTAAAGCTTTTGTTTAACGATTCTGTAAGAAAGCATGAACCGGTTTTAAAATGGTGGATGGAAAAATCAAATGGCTAATTTGCCCTTTCAAAGGACAGAACAGTCAATTCATCCTTACAAACATTTTCCCAATTTTCGGGACGCAGCCTGAAAGTTCCGACCATTATAAAATCCCTTTTCGCCACCTTTCTTGTTTTTGCTTCTTCAACAATTACACACGCAATTAAACTCCGTTTCTTTTGCCACAAGAATAATAGCATTAATAAAAAATTAATAATAATAGAGTAAATATTTAATATAACGGTTGCTTGTTTATCATATTTTTATTGGACGATGATATTATGTAAAATTAATAACATACTTTCATAATTATATTGAATACTTTCTCAATAAGAGTGGAAAAAACACAAGTCTTCAATCATAACTAATAACATAATTAAAAAAATTAAAAGTAGAGATTACATAAATATATCAAAATTTTAATGAGAACAAAATAAATTTTATGGGTAAAATAAAAAAAAAAACTTCTAAAATTTAAGAATCAATGGCCCCTTAAGTCCGGACACGAGTCCTTTCCCTATTGTGAGGTTTGTGATGGTTATGATATATGGATGTTTTCTCCAATTAAACCCATAATGGACGTAATATAACCATTAGCAAACGTTGTCAAGAAAATAGGATTTGTTTTTATAAATTTGGTTTAAGGATTAAAAAATAATAAGTAGATAAATTACATTGAAATAGCAATTTCTTCTTTATTTTCACTCTAGCACGCGAAGGAGAAGACTTTTTTTTTTTTTCTTTTTGTTAGTTTTAATTTTGGCAGGGCTCAACCAGAGAAGCAATTCATTTAAATAGGTGGAGTGGCAGTTTAAGTGGTAACATGAACGAACTGTAAATGTAGACATTTTGAATTCAAATTTTAATAATTTTTTGAAACTCTCAGCATAAATAATTCGCCTTTAACCGAAATAAAAAAAAATTAATCAAGATATGCTTACACTGAACTAGACACCCCTACCGTTAAACGAAAAGGGCAAGGAGAAGAAGTCACTTTCTAGGGCGGAGAGATTAGGTCACAAACCCACGGGGATTAAGTGACGTTTTCACCATAGAGCAAGTTGAAAATACATACAAATGAAGCAAAAAATCATAAGATTCATGCATGAGCGGTGGGCCCTTTTTGGTTGGTGCATGCTTTCTAACTTTTGTTTGTTTGACTTAATTAATGGTCTGTATCGGGCCAATACGGCCCAAAAGCCGACGAGTTGTGCCCACCCATGTGAAATGTAGGACAGGGAGAAAAATTTATCGCCAAAAATGACTTAGAATCAATAGTTTATTATCTAATTGAGGTGACAGGGCTCTTCCTTAAGAGAGAGTCGAGAGATGGAGAAGAAATCTCGAAGAATCGAGTAATACTTAATATGCGTTGTGTGAATGATCATTTAATTTTCTTTTTATTCTCACGAACATGAGCCACACTAATGTTTTTTATACTACACTGAGTGGATAGTTGATCGTTAGAGAACTTTGATTCGCCCAATCAACAGGTGGGGGCGTCGTGCTTCTCTTGTGTGACAATACTGCATAGCGTCTAATTAACATTAGGTTAAATCAACGTTCTAACTCTTGTTTGAACACCGGAAAATTAACGACATGGCTTAGGATGACTATTCGGAATACTAAGCCCAATAAGAATAGCAAATCGGATAATTGACTTGAGATAGATGTAAGTGAAAGGGATACAAACTAAGTGTAGAGCCCATGTATATATAGTCAAATAAAAGAGATACAATAAGGACAGAAAGGTAAAACAAAGATAAAATAAAACCCTAATAGATTAGACTATATCTCCAATACTCCCCCTCAAGCTAGGCGCAAAGATATCAACCAAGCCAAGCTTGACAACAGAGTCTCGGAGAATGGATAGAGTGACAGGTTTGGTGAACACATCTGCAACCTGATCACTAGTCCTCACAAACAATGGAGTAACAATACCACAGTTAACCTTCTCCCGAAGAAAGTGAACATCGATCTCTATATGCTTCGTCCTCTCGTGTAGTACAGAGTCAGAAGCGAGCTGAATAGCAGATCGATTATCACAATATAATGTGGATGGAGAAGTCACTGGAAATCCCAACTCGCCAAGAATCGATCGTAGCCAGATAATCTCACACGTGCCAAGTGCTAGTGCCCGATACTCTGCCTCTGCTGACGAGCGGGAAACAACTGTCTGCTTCTTGCTCTTCCAAGAGATAAGATGAGTCCCTCGAAAAGTACAGAAGCCTGTAGTAGATCGACCATCACACTCTCCCCCATAATCTGAATCTAAATAACAGGCTAGAGAATCAGTCTGAGATCCTGATGCATAGAACAACCCAAGTCCAGGACAAGACTTGAGGTACCGAAGAATATGATAAACTGCATCAAGATGAGGCTGACACGGCCTGTGCATGAACTGACTAACTCGGCTAACAGCGAATGAAATGTCTGGCCTAGTATTGGCTAGGTAGATAAGTCTACCTACCAATCTCTGATAGACAGTCGGATCTCTCAACTCCTCACCTTCAGCAGTAAGCTTCAGGTTTGGAATCATGGGTGATGATGCCGGTTTGCACCCCAGCATCCCAGTATCCGAGAGAAGGTCTAAAACATACTTTCTCTGAGAAAGAACAATACCCCTGCTGCTACGGGCAACCTCAATCCCAAGAAAGTATCGCAGAAATCCAAGGTCCTTCACATCGAAGGCCTTCCCAAGGTCTACCTTGACCTGCGCAGTCCCAGAAATATCATCTCCAGTAATAATAATATCATCAACATATACCAAAAGAATGACACACTGTCCAGAAGTATTCCGTCGAATAAAACAGGTATGATCAGAATGACATCTGGTGAACCCCAAATGTACGACTACATCACTAAAGCGAGAGAACTAGGCTCGTGGTGACTGTTTCAGTCCATAAAGAGACTTACGCAGTCGACATACCTTGCCAGCATATTCCCCCTCACCACGAAAGTCCGGTGGTGCATCCATATAAATAATCTCATCCAGATCACCGTGAAGAAATGCATTCTTCACATCTAATTGATGAAGAGGCCAAGAGTACTCCGCAGCTAGAGAAATAATCAATCGAACAGTAGTCAATTTTGCCACGGGGGCAAATGTGACACCAAAATCACGACCTGGTACCTGAGTAAAGCCCTTCGCCACAAACCTAGTCTTGTGACGATCAATAGTACCATCCGCAAGAAACTTCAGGGTGTAAACCCAACGACAGCCAACAGGCTTCACCCCTGAAGGTAAAGAGACAATATCTCATGTATGATTACGCTGAAGAGCGTCCATCTCCGTCTGCATGGCAAGAACCCATTGGGGCTCCCGCATAGCCTCTGAAACAGAACGAGGAACTGGCGTATCTGATAAGGCCATGCTATAAGCTCGAAATATAGGAGATAGATCACCATAAGAAACATAAGCAGAGATCGGATATAAAATCCTGGCGGTCCAACCATAACGATCAACTGGACGGCGATCACGTCGCGGATAACGACGCCCTAAATCATCATCCTCCACGGACAATGTCTCATCAGATAAACTAACTGGCTCAGTACCTGCAAACTCATCAGTACTAACAACAGGTGCATCAATATGCTCAACGAATGGAGACGGATTACCTGCATCGCCTGAGGTAGAGGGGACATCAGCAGGGGGATGAGAGCGAGGGCAGCGAACAAAAACCTGCAAAGGAAGAGAGATAGGTGACTCTGTACGGACAGGAATGACTGGCTCTGGAGAATGAGAGACTGATGACTCTGTAGTAATTGTGACCAATGGCTCTGGCTCCTGTGGTAATGGAAAATCAAAGGGAGTATCATCAACTGGAGGGAGAGACACAGGACTAGAAGAAAAATAAGGGATATGCTCAAGAAAAGTCACATATAGACTGTGATACATACGTCGCTTGATAGGATCATAACACCGATACCCCTTAGATTGATGACAATAACCCACGAAGACACAACGAATTGCTTTATCATCAAACTTATGACGAGTAGGAGATCGATCCTGAACAAAACATGTGCAGCCAAAAACACGAGGGAGGACCGAAAAAAGTGTCCGCTCAGGGAATAAGATCTGTAAGGGAGTCCTATGCTGAAGAACACGATTCGGTGTACGATTGCACAGAAAGGTGGAAGTCAAAACTGCAAAATGCCAATAAGATTTAGGTACCTCCATACCTCTAAGCATACAACGTACCATCCCTATCAGACTCCTATTTTTCCTTTCAGCAACTCCATTTTGTTCAGGAGTATATGGACAAGTGAGTTGCTGGAGGATACCCTGAGAAGAAAGGTGAGATACTAAGGCATCAGACACATATTCTTTGGCATTATCCGATCGAAGAGCACGAACAATGACATCGAATTGTGTCTTAATCATCTGGAGAAACTGAGCAATTATCGGGAGTACATCAGACTTCCTATGCAAAAGGTAGACCCAAGTACAACGGGTATGATCATCTATAAATGTCACATAATATCGAGCACCTGACAGAGCAGTAACAGGAGAGGGCCCCCAAATGTCAGAGTGTATTAGGTCAAATGGCTTGGGTGACTGATGCATGCGAGGAATATAACTGGTCCTAACATGTTTTGATAGAGAACATATAACACAGTCAAGTTTACCATCAACACAAGCATAAGCAGAAAACAACATACATAAATATTTAAAATTTGTATGTCCAAAACGGTCATGCCACAACTTAACAGTTTGTGACGAAAAATCATAACGACAAGTACTAGGTAAAATACTAGCATGCAAGCTAGGAATAGATAAAGACAAAGCAGGTGCAGGTAATGTAGGTGGGGGTGGTGTAAGTGGAGGAACTGGTGAAATTGGAGGTGAATCGCCTAGATAATACAATCCATCTCTCTCATGTCCCCTGATAATAATCCTCCTGGTACTCAGGTCCTGCAAATAACAAGAATCAGATAAGAACACAACTGCACAGTGAAAATCTCTGGCTAACTGATGCACGGATAATAGATTCATGGCCAATTTTAGCGCATGAAAAACTGAATGTAATGTAAAGCCATCTGGGAGGCGGACTGTACCCCTACTAACAATAGGGGCATGTGTCCCATCTGCTAGCTGAACCTGTGTATGTAACTGCTCATCAAAAGTGGTGAAGTGACGGGCCTCACCTGTCATATGACCATTCGCACTCGAGTCTAACATCCAAAGAGGAGACGGACTAGTGCGAGCATGAAAGGCACGGGATATACCTGTAGTAATGGCAGTAGCAGAAGTCGGACCCTGAGAAGTGAGGGTAGACATAAGTATATCCAATCGGGGAGTGATAGCATCCATATCACTCTGCCAAGGTGGAACAGTAAGAGCAGCAGCAGCAGGAGCAATAGGTGGTGGTACCTCAGCAATAGCAGCAGTACGACCGCGAGGAGGTGGCTTAAGCTCCGGATGGAGCTTCCAACAAGAAGCCCTGAGATGTCCTAGTCGACCACAATAATCACACTGACGAGTATCCCCCTGTCTACGCTGATCTGGGACACCCTGACGGCGCTGGTCTAAGCGCTGTCCACCCCTCACTGAGGATCCTGAACGAGATCCTGCAGCAGCTGC
>CM042188.1:36561078-36583855 GCA_023539305.1 Ilex asprella | reverse complement strand
ATTGATTTTGATGAGTTGGAAGAAAAGTTAATCCATCAACTTTTCCATCTTTTTTATTTTCCTTCCTTACCAAATATGATGTTTTATCTATATCTCCAAATTTTCATCTTTCCATTTTTTTATCATACCAAACGGAGCATTACTAAAATTCTCATCAAGAATATAGAGCTTCTCATCCCAAAATGCGTTTGGATTGGAAAAAAATTACAATTTTACAATAAATATTTGACAATTGAAGACCAAAAAATGGATTAAAACTCAATAAAAGTGAATAAAAATATAATTAACAAGTAGAATTTGCATATAGTTGAAAAAATTAATCTTAGGCATCAAGACCATGGAAAATCAAAATTTTAAATTAAAATTGAGAAGTAAATAAATAAAAAATTGAATCTAAACAGTGAATAAAACACATCACATTCTCTTAAAGTCTCAAATTACACTCAGATTAGATCATCAAAGCAATAGTTGATAGTAAGATAACATACCAATAGACTTTTGGTCTAATGATACTTATTGTTTTGTGAAGACTTTGCTTTCTTGATGTCAATCTCCCTCCCCCCCCCCCCAAAAAAAAAAGTAGTAAGATAACATCAAGTGAAACTAAGCACTAATACAAAAAAAGAATCATACAAACAACCAAGAATTATTGCACTTTGAACTCATCATCTTCAATATTGTTTACAAGTTCTACTTTCATAAGATTCATGATAACTTGCAAAGAAAAAAATAAAAGCAAAACACAAAAATAGAGGGAGCTATGAAAGTTGTAGAGAAAAACAAAAATACCAGTAGGTTCTGTTATTGAAAGAGAGAAGATTTTTCTTATGTTATGAATATGAAAAGTCTTTTTATGGGTAATACTATGTATTCATTGTACTTATAATTACAAATATTTATTCTTAGAAAGAGAAGGGTGTATAAGTTAAAGTGGTAAGCAGGATATAATTGACTTTATATAATTAAGTAGGGATAGAATAAGAAATTAAAAGTTTTTCTCATTAGCTTCTTTTTATTAGTAGTACAGTATAGATAAGGCAGGTGAGATGGAGGGTATCACAAGGTTAATCCATTCGAAAACATATATTTGTTGTCGAGTATATGATCATTTTCTTATCCTGCTATTCTCTGTATAATCCCTCTAGTGATATTCAAGTCATATGCTTCTAGCTTCCCAACCATTTGCCTTATATATGGAACTATTCCTATTCTTTCCTCACATAATCATTCCATCCACCTTCTATTGTTCTCTCTGTCTTCACCTTGACGTTTCCAGACCCTGACAGAACAATTTTCTGCATGTAAGTAGGTAGACTACGCGTGATACTTATGCTACACCCTTTCTAGTAGCTTAAGCTTTTAGAGCAAACGGTGATTTAAATTTGACAGTAGTGTCATCCCACATACAAACATTTTCCTATTCTCGTTTACTTGCCCTATCTCGAAGAATCCTCAAAATTTGCAGAGTGAGATTCTTACTCAAGCAGAATCCTTTGACCAAAAATCAACATGCCATTCTTTTTTGCACAATTATGGCCGAAATAAATGAAACTCCAACATCTCTACTCACACTGTGAATTTGAGTGGCTGAAATGGCATTAAGATGAACCAAGGAACCCAAGGGCTGATCCATGAGAATTCAGAGTGGACCATGAATATCAGAATATGTGACTATTGTCTCATAGATCATTTATCAAAACACAAGGATAGGGAGGAAAATCATATTAGATCAAACCAAGTGAATGTCTGCTTAAGGGCATGCCAAAAACTAAGCTGGTTAGGGAAGGAACTTAGAGGAGTTGGGAATTGGCAGAAAAAAGTACATGAAAATTGTTGTACCTTTATGTGTGGAAAGTGTTACTAGAGTTATTCAAAGGTATTAGTGTGAAGGTGTGTCTTGTGCAGTCGCCTTAACTAGAGCTGTTTTGTGGCAATTGGCCAAGGTTATTCCTAAGGTTGTGGTATTGAGACGAATTGGTCATGATATTGCAGAACAATATCAGCTGATAGACTTAGAATACTAAATAAAAGAAGTAAGACATTGTCGGGAGATATAGGCCATGTATTTGATTCACCAAAATGATATTGACCCTATAAATGCCTTGGTTGAGTCATCCCAAACAAAACACGTAAGACTTGTGGGAAGTTACCATACTGTGAATTAGTTTGCAATACTTTGTGGGAAGTTACCATGGGTTTTTATTTTGGGTAGTCAGAGTTATCTTAGAGTGATGCAGGAGTGGGACGAAATATTAGAAATGATCAAGGAAAATGGATTGTTAGCTTGTATGAGAGGATCGAGGACACTACTAGCTTACAAGCGGAACTATGGGCTATCTGCAAAGGACTGGAGCTTGTTCAAAAGAGGAAAATCACACAGATCATAGTGGAAACCGATTTGCTTGAAGCAATGAAACTATTGTCCGTGGAACTAGAAGACACTCACCCGAACAAAGGTATTATTTCATACTGCAGAAGACTTACAGAGCTGAACCACATTCCCATTGTTCACACCCTCAGGGAAGGAAATCAGTGTGTTGATATTCTGGCTAACATTGATGTTTAACAACTAGATCATTTTGTCGAGCTTGATGGTCCCCCTCCACAATTAGCGAAGAATGTGTTGGCTGACGTGACTGGTGTAGCATTTTCTAAAACCTTTATTTAGTTTTTGTTTTTAACTTTCCGATGTATCAAAAAAAAAAAAAAACATAAGTCATGCAATGGCCAAATTTGAAGGGCGAAATCGGAAAAAAAAGTTTAAGACCAAAGTGATAATCAGGTGATACTTTAAGGATGAAAGTGTAATTAACCCTTAAAATGTCAAGAAAAGATCCTTATGATCAAGGGTCCAGATTTCATCACATTAAAGATCTCTCACGTCGACGGACTAAATTGCTGATACATATACAAGCCGATCAGTGTAAACTTTGACCGTGTTCGGTGGACCCCAACAACAAACGCACCTGGCTACTCCTCGCCTCTTCTCTATTCCTAGTCTCTGGATAGTTAGGGAAGAGGTAGAAAACACAAACTATTTTTCTAGGGTTTCCCACAGTGATCGATCATCATCGTCATGTACAGAAATGCAGCTTCACGTCTTAGGGCTCTCAAGGTGTGTAATAATGTCAAGCTACCTTGGAACCCTAGTTCAATGTATTCCTTGCTTATGTCTTATGTTCATTATATGTATATGTGATTGGGGGTTCTGATTAGTACTCACTACTGTTATTTGATTATCTTATGAGTGCTCTTTCTAATTTGAATATGTTATTCTGGGTCTGATTTTAATTCAGGGGTGAACTGTGTGCTTTGTTTCAATGACTGATGTGTTAATGTTGGGGGCTGTGTTTGCTTGCTGAGAAAATGTGGGATAAATGATTTTTTTATTTTATTTGAGAAAATAGCAATTTTTCTGGTAAAATATTCGGTTCTTTGGCAAGTTTTCGACTGTACTAATGTTGGAAGCAATGCAGAGGAAGATAAATATTAAATATTTGAGAGTGAAGATAGCTGTTGCGGTTTGAATAGTTAAAGGGATTTTATAGCATTGAACTGACTTGGGGATTCAGGGTTTTTGGTGATACTTGGAAATTGCTGCATTGTTTAGGAAATGTAATGCCAGGACTGTTTCACGTGACAGTTGTACCTCCAGGAAACAATGAAAAAGAAAAAGAGAAATTAAATGAAGAAAGAAAAAAATTCTAAGGAGTAAGGATAGATAGTCCATGCTCCCATGCTCTTTATATTATTGAGGGTAGGATGATCAAATTGTTTCAACAATTGATTTAATTAGGTTTTAATTTGGTAGTAGATCATTCCTACAGTCATATCATTTCTTTTTTGGAAATCTGTAGTGTTTATATGCGACATTGTGTGAACAGGACCGTGCTAGCAGTAGGGTGGTGACTAGGTTCGTAAGTTCAAGTGCTGTTGCCACCAAGACCTCTTCAGGGAGTTACTTTAGCTGGCTGACCGGGGAACATTCTTCGTCACTCCCTCCTCTTGACTTTCCACTCAAGGATGTTATCCTCTCGCCACCACTTCCTGATTATGTTGAACCGGGAAAAACTAAGATAACAACTCTGTCAAATGGCTTGAAAATAGCCTCCGAACCATCGGTGGTACGAATGTATCTTAACTACTACCCTGTTTTTGAAGCAAAATTTTCCATTATCTTAACCAAGTTATCATTGATCGGTTTGTTGAATAGGACCCTGTGGCCTCAATTGGGTTATATGTTGACTCTGGATCAATTTATGAAACACCGTATTCATTTGGAGCCACACATCTTCTGGAACGACTAGCTTTTAAAAGCACGAAAAATCGGAGCCACTTGCGCATTGTGCGGGAAGTGGAGGCAATTGGTGGCAATGTGACAGCTGCAGCCTCTAGGGAGCAAATGGGCTACACTTATGATGCTATGAAGACTTACGTGCCTAAAATGGTAGAGCTGCTCATTGACTCTGTGAGGAACCCAATTTTCTTAGATTGGGAGGTCAATGAACAGGTAATTTCCCCCCCCTCTTGTTGGGCATTGGATACAGCGCTACCAAATTGTTTATGCCATATAAGATGTTTGTATTGAAAAGACATCCTACACTTTACAGATCCTGAAGGTGAAAGCTGAGATCAGCGAATCCTCTAACAACCCCCAACATTTACTTCTTGAGGCAATTCATTCTGCTGGTTATTCTGGTGCATTAGCCAATCCTCTTATGGCCTCAGAATCCGCACTCAACAGATTGAATAGTACAAATTTGGAGGAGTTTGTTGCTGTGAGTGTACAGAAACTAAGTTGTTGATGATTTGAGACCTTTTTTTTTGGTTTGCATCTCTCTTTCTTTTTTGTGCTTATAATCAGCTTTTTGAATATTTCAGGAAAATTATACTGCTTCTCGGATGGTCCTTGCAGCATCGGGCGTCGAACACGAGTTTCTAGTAAAAATTGCTGAACCACTTTTATCTGACCTGCCTAGTGTGCCTCGCCCTGAGGAGCCAAAGTCTGTATACGTTGGTGGTGATTATCGATGTCAAGCTGGTCAAGGGGTATTTGTCATTAATTTTTCCATATGGCATCTCTTCTTTTGTACTTCTATCTACTATGCATTTTCAATTTTCTCACAAAGTTCTCTTATATTCTTATTTGTGACTAGACAACTCATTTTGCTCTTGCCTTCGAAGCTCCTGGTGGCTGGCTTAATGAAAAGGAGGCTATGACTTTAACCGTTCTTCAGGTATTGTATTTTGTTGTTGAGTTTCTAAAATGAAAATGATTCATTTGGTTAAACCTATTACCCCTATATTTATACCTTTAGTACTGTGTGGACAGGATCTTTACGCCTCCTGAGTCTCTGTATCTTTCTTTTCCTTCTTGTCTGTGATGCAATTTGGATGGAAGTTATGGATAAATTTTCTTTTTTTTTGTAGATGCTAATGGGGGGAGGTGGATCTTTCTCTGCTGGGGGTCCTGGTAAAGGGATGTACTCAAGACTATGTAAGTTATACACATGCTTGGTATTCCAAGTGTCTTTAACAAACCTGTAAATACATAAAAGCACATCCACATGACTTTCACATCCTAGTTTGCACATCTAATTATTTGGCATTATTTGTGTAGTAAAGATGCATCTATAAGTTATTAATCTTATTGGATATCACATATTGTCAATCTCCATTTCCAGTCCTTCTATTCTTGTTTTAGTTACTACATGAAAAAGCTGGTCAAATAGTTTTCTCATAGTTTTTCAGCTTAGCATTCATATATTTGTGCTGATTTGATGAACAGATCTTCGTGTCTTGAACGAGTATCCACAAATCCAATCATTTTCTGCATTCAGCAGCATTTACAATAATACTGGACTATTTGGAATTCAAGCTACCACTGTAAGACACCTATTTGAATCTCCAGTTATTTGGATGGTCACAACAAAATGTTTTTGCACTTGCATTAAATTTGTCTTTGGCGTATGGTACCTGTAATTTCACAAATGCTGCATCTCTTTTAAACTATTGTCTTACGTGAGTTATTTCAACTCGTGGTTTACTTTAGGTATATAAAAATAATTTACAATGTTCATTGGATTTCTTCTATTTGTTTATTCCTTTTTTCATGTTTTCTGGAGTTCTTTTATGTAACTAATCGGATTATGTAATGTATTTTTTACTGAATTCATTTGAAGGGTTGAATTTGTACTGGATCATTTGCAGAATTGGTGGTAGTGCTTTTGATATTTGTGTCTTTTTGTTTACATTTTTAAATATATTTTTCTACTATCATGATTTGCTTTAAAAAGTACAGACTGTCTTCTCAGTGGAGGTGGTTTGTTCTTTCTTGGTGAAGGTCTTATGGCTTTTGTCGGTTTGTGCCTCCAATTAATGTGCGAGACTTAGTTGGAGATCCAACAAAGATAGAGCTTTGATAAGATAAGTGCTGGCCGGTTCTTGGAATATGATTGATGATGCCACTTCTTGCATCAGTTTTATCTTGAAAAGGCTTCATGCATAGAATCAAGGTGGTTGTATACTTTCATTTTTTTTTTAGTTTTTTATGTTGAGGGAGGGAGAGAGAAAGAGAGAGAGGTTAGGCTTAATGGTGGCATGCTAGATGTTCTTTTTGGCCATTGGTATTTAGAAACTACAAACGGAAGTTTGAGAAGGTAAATTGGTTCAAGAAGAGTTTACATTTTGACTGAGCATTTGGACTCGAAACAGGTGCCAAATGACAAATTTTATTGCATTCACTGATTTTTTAACCTAAGGTCATTCAGGCAGGGAATTTCATCAAGAGTTGGCCAAAAATATTTGGAGCCATGAGAAGGTTCTCTTGATGCACCTATGCAGGACTTGTATAGGTGGAGAGCTCCTGCTATTTTTCTCCTATTTGATATCCTTCTTTGTTTTGAAATTTAGAGGTGTTCACAATGTCTGCAGTGACTTTAAGGAATTGGTCAGTAATGGAGAAGACGTTACTGTCAGATTGAACATATATGTTAGAATGCTGATATAAAGGATTGAAGCAAATATGTTATCATATTAACATATGCTTTGTTTGTTTCATAAGTGGGTATCATGATGGTCATGCTTTGTAGTGGTTGGACACTAAATAAAATCATAGCTTGTGATATAATTTAATCATTTTGGCCTAAGCAGAGAAGAATTCCAAATGGAAATCTATTTTTATGTTTTTCAATAGTATGAGTTATTAAAACAAGATGCCATCTCTTCCAACTCTAGGCTAGGCTTATGATTTGTTTGGTGGGAGGGAAGAAAGGAAGGTGGTGGGGGAAGGTGGATGGGTGAAACGGATGGAATAAATGGAGTGATTGATTGTTTGGTAGGAAGGAAGTAGGGATGCTGGTGGGAGCATGATAGGAATAAGAGTAAATCCTAGGCACTAACCAGCTTCAATCTCATCCGTACATCAAAACATATATAAAATTCAAGAGGCAGAGGATAAAAGCCCCCATTGATGAAGTTATTGTAGTGGCTATAATACCTATGAAAAGATGCTGCTACGACACTAGTAACACTACCATGAAAAGTGCTATTATAGGAGGAATCAAAACTATTGCTCTCATTATACTTCTTTTGGAGTTCCTGTTTTGGAGGAAAACCTGTTCAAAACTTTAACCTTTGCATGATCCATTGGTGCTCAAACAATCACCTCCAACCTCGACTCATTTTCTTCTTGATGACATTAATTTCCTTAAAATAGATCTGCATTTTGCATGTTGACTCGTAACCTCTGCCTCTTAGGTAAGTCGAATGAGTCATATATGTGTGAGCATGTCATTGCATTCCATATGATTTCACATAGCAATCCTATCATCTTTCTCAGAGTGCTTCAAATTCCACAAAGTCTTATCAAATATGATCAATGTTCATTCCCCCTCCTATGTTCATTGAACACTTTTCAAGCTTATTCCTTGTAAAAAAGAGAAACAGAGGGAAACATGAAGTAGGGTGCTGATTCAAGCAAACCCATATGTTCTCAAAGGGACGAATTAGCCAAAGGCAGATTTCTTCAATAAGAAAAAGCCTGTTACATTTATTTCACTGAATTATTGCTGCAGTTGCTGCATGCGAAGTGCTATTCGTGTTTTAGCATAAAATTGGTCCTATGGAGTTCAAGTTGGAATGTTAAAAGACATGAAGTTCACTTCATTGTTTATCATATCAATTTTACTAAGTTACATAAAATCGGTTCCTTTTTGAAGTGAAAGATTTAGAAAGTGTTTATTTTGTCTCTTGAGATCATTGTGATGAAGAAGTCAGTATAGTCCTGTTAAAAAACCTTCTTGTGGGAAATGTTAGACAATCCAAGGTGTTGTGACTCGGTATTTACTATAGACGTTGAAGGTCTTGGTCTTATTAGCAATAAAACAAATAATTTATGGAGAAATATGGTGTTGGCATAATTTTGGGTGGTTTGGTTGGAAAAACATGAGAGTAATTTTGTAGATAGGGTGACCCCATGGGAAGATTTGTGGGATAAGATTGCTTTTTTTTGGCTTCTCTTTGGGTGTCAACGTCTAAAGGATTCGAAGGAATGCCACTATTTTTAATCAAAGAACATTGAGCTCAAGTGTGCGAATGCCAATGTTACGACTATAATTTTAGGACTTAAATAGAAAGTGCAATGCACATCCTGTGCTTAGAGTTGGTCATTGATATTTTTGATTTGAGGAGGCTTCATTTGTGGAGGTGTCAATTATGCATGCCAAATGAAGACACTCAAATCTTTTAAAAAAATTGAACTCTTCTTTACCTGAAACATGCTGCATTACCTACACACAACGCTTTGATGTGGTTAATTATGCATAAATTAGCTTGTTGGCAACAAGCATCAAAGGTGAATACTTAAATGGCTATCTGAGTGGAAGTATCATGATACCCTGTAAAGCTTTTACATTTTGTTGAATTTCTCTCTTTAACCCTTCTCCTAATCTTTCTCGGAGTAACTAGCAGTATTTTACTATTCTAGAATCTAGCTATTGCTTGGCTAGATATGTTTCCACTTTATGGTCCTTATCTATTTGTTTGTTTGCATTGGGATTCCTTTAACTGAGGAGGCACACTTCTTTTGAATTCAGGGCTCTGATTTTGTACCGAAAGCAATTGATATAGCAGTTAAAGAACTTATTGCAGTTGCAACCCCTGGAGAAGGTTTGCTATCTCATGTTTAACTTGTCTCACCACCTTTCTCAATTTAATGTGGGGTTTCGTTACCTATACTTCCTTTTTCCTGCAAAAATGTGTTTTCTTATCAATCAGAACAGATGGGCCAAATAGTGGTTGGCGCGTTTATTTTGCAGTTGATTCTATCTTTGTAGCCTGTTGTTTGATTCCTGCTCTTCCTACAATCTTTTTCCTTCTTTTCATTTTCCTCTCTTTTTACCATCTTGCAGTTGACCAGGTACAGCTAGACCGTGCCAAACAATCAACAAAGTCTGCCATTCTTATGAACCTTGAATCCAGAGTATGCAAACTATTTTCCATTCAGTTACCCCAAATTTGAGTTTTGCTATATGTTTATGACTTCATTTCTTCACAAGCAAGCATAGTTGGTCCATTGTGGTTACCGGTAATGTGTATCTTGCAGATGGTGGTATCAGAAGATATAGGTAGACAAATTTTGACATATGGACATAGGTATGTCTCTGTTAAAAATAGTTTATTTGTTTTTCTGAATACATATTTTAGTATTCTAATGGTGATGACTGTATCTGTTCATTTGTACATATATCTATTATCTGGTCGCGCCTGAACGTAGATACAGGGTTTTTGGTCATAAATCGTAGTGGTTTTGAATGTTAAATTTTTGCTGGATCACTTGTACTGTGAGGAAAATCCTGTGTAGTTCCATGGAGGCTTCCGGTACCGGTTGGATGTCAATTCCAGATCCTGTGAAGATACTTTGCATGCTTTGTACTCTTTTAGGAGGTTGATGATTTTCTGTTTCACTACCATAAATGCTAATCACTTTTCATTCTTAGGCAACCTGTGGACTACTTCTTGAGGGCCGTGGACGAAGTTTCGTCAAAGGATATTTCTTCCATTGCACAAAAGCTTATTTCTTCCCCACTCACAATGGCATCTTATGGAGATGGTAATTTCCCTATTCCATGAAAAAGGTTTTCTGTGTAGGATTCCCCCTTGAATTCATGAAATAGTTTTCCTCACTTTTATCTGTGTGTGGCAGTTCTCTATATCCCAACCTATGACACCGTTAGTAACAAGTTCCATTCAAAGTGATTTTGTGTCCATCTGACAACCTGGGCAAACAACTTTAGGATCACTTGCTATTCTTTGGGCATTTGCGGATCTTTTGAGCTGTCTTGCGACTAAACACATGGAAAATCAAGAAAGTAAAGATGTTCCTCGTAGAAACAATAACTAAGGGAGATCCTTGGCAAGCGTCGTTTTGACGCCAAATATATTTTTATATGCATTGTATTTTACATTGGCGATTTCTAGTTTTGACAAATGTTGCTATCGCCTTCTTTGATAGCATAATCATAATTATGATTTTTTTGCTTAGATGTAATGGTGTTCAATGGTTCAATATGCCTTCTTGAGTAGGGCTTGCTATTGCTTATAAATATACCCATTCAAACTTGAACATTGTATGCATATGGTTTTACCAAGTGAGAAATTTCCTTTTTGTTATATGGCAAAACCTAGAAGTTTGTCATTTTACTAGATGGTGAGGATCATTTATCTAGATGGAGGTTCTAGAGCCTTTGTTAATTACTCGTGTCATGTCAAGATTGTATTATTGTCTGTAGTGTCACTTTTGTGTCGTATCGTGTTCGTGTGACACAGAGACCAGAAACCACATATTTGTGGATGACTTCATAGGAATAATCGATCCAATTTTATTGAGTGGGTGACAGGTCAGAACCCTGCTTTAAGAAGTCTATAAAAGTAATCTATCATATTATTTTCTTAAAAATATTGACTTTTAACATTTGACTTTTAATTTTCACAGAATTCCTCGTTGTTTTACTTGAGTCCCAAAATTAGAGAAGAAAATAATGTACTGCTGATGATAGGGTGTGTTTGTTTTGCTGATAACAGGGGTATTAGAAGGTGGAATGTAAAATAGTATATGGAGTTCATTTATACCTTGTTTGTTATGTTATTATTGATCGATCTAGTATAAAATTTTAAAAATAACACCAGTTCGGTCGGTCCTATAGTGAAAATATATATCCATGTAAGGGGGTTTAATTAATATCATCGGGGGGATTTGTATAATAATGAAGGAATACACGAACTTATAGTGTTGCAAAGGTAAATTATAGCATTATCCATTTCAATGTTTATGTATTACACCCAGACAAGGGTATTAAAGTCAATTGATATGAAATATCATTTTTTCTTTTTATTTGGGGGGGTCACAAAAAATATGAATTACTATATAACTTTTTTTTGTTTAATTTCTTGGTCTAAATAGATGTGAAGAGCATTCAAATTAATTTTAAATGCAATCATTACATTTTGTGGGATCTATGTACATTGTAAAAAGCTCAGGAAAACGTGGTGTAGGATGGGAAAAGACAGTAAACTATGCCTATGAAACTCACGGGACTGGAATGGATACTCTTATCCCACTTGACTAATTCCTTGAAATAAGTATGCCCAGTATGTTTAATTTGACTAGTGGAAGGAGATGAACCGAGGTCAGAAGGATGGAGTGTGGGAGAAGAGAAGGCTAACATTAGATGGACCTACCCTCATACTTCCCCCTAGCATTTGGGTTCAGGAGTCGTACCCAATTCACATGACAAAACCTTCTAGTCCTAACCTCCACCTTATCCTGTCCTCTTGTAATTAGTCTTTGAACAAGCCTAAATAGCTACCAAATCTCTTCGTATCTTTTATTTTATTTGCCTTTGTACCCCTTCACATCATAAGCGTAGTTCATCAACTCGAACGTTCAAAACCTCTATACACAAAGGTCATTACTCAGTTTGATTCTATTAATTGAGGTGTTCGGTCGGAGAGATGGAGCTAGCTAGCATCATTGGTTTAAGATGACTGTCCTCATATCGAAACTATCACCTCACCGATGTAAACTCGACATTTTTTTTATGTATAAAAAGGCCAAATCATTGCTCACGGCTTCGTCTAACTTATAGTATATCACAATTTGTCCATCAGCAGCATATTGCTTTGGACTAAATAGTGAAAAGCAACGGCCATGCAATTACATCATTTTCGTATAATAAAGACTTTTTTCACAGTTCAGAAAATAATGTTCACGGGTAGTCTAATAGTTACCATCCTTTTTATTAGACCTTAAGCTCGTGGATTCGAACTTCATCGTCGTCCTCCCTATAATTGTGTCTCTTAAGATCATAGATTCGAACCTCATCGTTTTCCTCCTTATAATAGTGTCTTGCCAAAAAAAGAAGATAAACAACCAAGTTTGTACAAGTTATTCACAGTTCAGAAGGTGGTTGGTTCTATGAACATTGGTGTTGGTAAAACAGTATTAGTAGCTGTACCATCGATAAGAAGGGAATATGCTTCGAACAACAATCCCTACGTTATGCTTTCGTCATTGCAAGATCTGAGAGTACTGATCAAATATATACAATCTTTTTCAAAATAATTTTATATCTCGTCCAGTATATTTTCTCTTTAATTTTCTTTTTAGTGGATAATTCGCCACAAATAAGTGAATAACCCACTTGTACACATTGTGTCCTACTTAAATACATGATTGACGATCCATCGAGAAGAGAATTGAAGAAAAACGTTGCTACGTGACTTTTTTCTTAGCTTGATCTTTGACACTTGGATCAAAACAAACAACTTTACCTCCTCCTTTGAAGGAGAATAGAAGTGGAAAAGAGGTAAGAAGAAAAAAGAAGAATAGAAATTACCTGTATTTTCTCCTATACCACTTGTTTTTTTTTTCCTTTTTAAGTTGTCGACTGTACACTTGAAGCACCATTATACATAATGCCTGTTCATTAACAGAAGACTGAGATTGAAATAACAGTACAGGTAACATGCCAGAAGAAAAAGGTGCAACAAAACAATTTCCTTTTCCAGAACTTGATGCAACATTTGTCCTTATTCATCTTGGCATCACTGCATTGAATTCGGAGGCAATTTGGTGACCTTCCAAAGTCATTTCGGAATAATAGGATCCATATAGGTCTTCCTTTGTGGACACATCTTGGACAAATGCAGCAACAAAATGCTAATTATTCCAACCTCTATTTGGACATTCCAACTCTCTCTCTCTCTCTCTCTCACACACACACACACACTATCTTCACACACAAATGAAAACAGGAGGGATGAATACCATTAAAAAAAAGGTGTTTAAGCTGTGTGCGTGGGTCCAGCACTGGATTAGTCAGTAGTCAACTTCATGGATAGTCTCAACCATTTCGATTCCCTCAGACCCTTTGGTTGGACAAAAAGAGAAATCTAATCAAAGGATGTTCACAAGTTGAATGATTTTGGCCATCTGATTCATTTCATGTTTCACTTTAGAATGTCCTCCTCATATATTATTCTTTCTGAGAATGGTATCAAACAAATTTGGCCGTCTGTTTCTACATATATTGTCTTTGTACATATATTGTATGGACCTTTCATTTATTATTGATTGCTAAATGGTTTTAGATTCAGATCTACTCTAATTTATTTTTTTAATTTGTACTCAATAAAAAAATTTTCAAATTCAGACTCGCTATAGATAAGTGGGTCCCGCATCAATATATAGTTGTTGATTTACTATAATTTTTTTTTTAATGAAAAGCGTATTTTCAAATCAAATCCGCATGATGGGGTGTATTTTACTCAAGTGCAGTATTTATATATGTAGAGATTGTATTGCCAAGGGCAGTATAGATCATATACCTGTATAAGAAATTGCACACAACACATCTAAACAGTCACAAGTCATTTTTCCTGTCCTAAATTCTGCTTTAAGATGAGCTAATGGGTGCTTCTTGTTGAAGTTTTCGTGATTTTCTATGTGATTTATATAAGATTTAATTACAATGGACTGTGGTGGCCCCATCGAGTTTTCCCATTTGCCTTGCATATCAAGCAAGACCTTCTCCCTCTTTGTGCAACATTCACGACAGAGCATCATCATCAGCCATGATCAGCACTCACTCGAGCTCAAAAACCCATCTTAGTTCCTATCAATTTTTGGACTTGTTTACGGTACTAAAAAAAAAATTCGGTATGGTATTAATATTTACTATATTTGTGGGTAATTTTACTATATTTATGGGTGTTTTTACCACTGTTGTGGTACCGAAAAAGTGATAAAAATAGTTACCACAAACATTGGTACAAACATCTACAAAAGTGAAAAAAAAATTATACCTAAGAAAAATAATTAAAATAGTTATCACAACAGTGATAAAAATGTTTAAAAAAATGGTAAATTTTTTAGTTATAAAATAACCCACAAAAGTTATAAAAGTATCAATTGAAGTAGTAAATTTTGAAGGTATGATACCAAATTTTTTTTTATCGATAATGTAGTCAAGTCCTCAATTTTTTAATTTCTTTTTCATTATTTCTTTCGAAAACATACTATTTCTCATCCAACTTATGTTGTGAATAGGGTTTATTACCTGCACCATTATTACAGTTTTTTTGAGATTTACTTTTATATGGTACGATGAATGTGACTCTTGCCTTGGAGAAATTTTTCGTCAAAAAGTTAGATTATGAGATCAAGCTATGGATTTTGTCGGAAGAATTTCAATTAGTTTTAGAACAACACTGTTATGTTGAATAAAAATTCTTATTAAGATTTTCATTCTAAATGATGTGATACAGTTTTTCATATTAAAATAAATGAGTCTCATTAATATTCAATAATAGAGATTATGACACATCAGTTAAGATGAAAAACTTTTTAAGACACTTGGTAAGAATAAGATTACCGATTTTAGAAATGTCTGTTGTTGTAATTATCTGCTTGATCAAAGCATGAAATGGCAAAATTTTCTCTGATTTCGTGTTTAATACTCAAAGTTCATTGCCAGATACAAAGAGAACAGTGAATTTGTCTCTACACAAATTTTTTTTATACAACTTTATTGATATTGATATCAGCTTTTTACTATGAAAATACAAACAATACAGTCTGTATCATAAGATATGTCTTAATTAAATAAGTATTTTTGATTTTGTGCCTCCCTTTGTGTCCTGTGAAGGTCGTTCCTTAGTCCTTAGCTTTTGCTTTACTAGTCAAATAAACTTCAAACAAAGGTGTGGATGGCCTGGAGCTTTATATATAACCAACTGCTCTCTCTCTCTCTCTCTCTCTCTCTCTCTCTCTCACACACACACACACACACTCATAAACAGCCTCCATGCTATACATAAATTAACAAAGACTTAAAGGTGGTATAGAGTGTATGAGTCATCTTTTCCTTTATCCCATTGGCTTCGGTTAAAGTAGAGGGAATTCTGGTGTTTTCCATGGTTAAAGCAGGTTTTATAGCTCCATCCTACAACCACAGTTTCTTCTTTTTCCTCTCATCTTCTATTCTCTTTCTCTCTCTTGGTCTCACAAATTTTTTATCGGAGAATATTTCCTCTTTTGGGTATATTTCTTATTTTTGTTCCAAGTTCTTGAATTAGATTGAATTTTTCTTAAAAAAGTTTGAAGCTAGCAAGCTCTCTTAAGAGCTTGTTCTTAATTATATCTTGTTTCAAGTTTAATTTTTCTTCTCTTTTATTTTCTTTTCTTTTCTTTTGCTTTTTTATCAACGAATTACTGGTTGAATTTCTAGTTATTTCTGTTAATCATACATATTTGAAGACATAAAACAAATTCTGAATATCATTTCATGTAGTTTGAATACTGATTTTATCGCCATTCTAAGTCCTAACAGTCTCAACATCTATTTTGTTCACAAATTGTAGAAAACTTGATTGGAACATAAAAAGAGGATTATCATATACAGAGGTGAAAAAAACTACCGAAGATTATCAGTAAATAAGTTGATAGGAAAGAAGAAGAAGCTGTTGCAGAGAAGTTGGATTGGAATAGCGATGAATAAGAGCCAGTTGGGCTCCATCAGCGGCTCTGATCTCATTGATGCAAAGCTTGAAGAGCATCAATTGTGTGGATCAAAACGGTGCCCCAGTTGTGGACACAAGCTAGAAGGAAAGCCGGTACGAATCATCTTACTGGTCATTGTATTCTTATCTTCAACAAGAAGTTCAGGATAAATTAGAAGAATCAAAACAGGATAAGAATTATGCTTGGATTCTTGGTGCTTAATTCTGGAATTGAACTTATTTGAGACAACTTCCTTTTCAAGAACCAAATTAAAATTAAAATAAAGGGTCTATACCTATTCTCTTTTGCTTTTTTGGTATTTGGTTTTTTGTTGGTTATTTAGTTTTCTTTTCGATTTTGCTAAATATGTATAGTTTTTCCAGGACTGGGTTGGTCTACCAGCAGGAGTGAAATTTGATCCAACAGACCAGGAATTGATAGAACACCTTGAAGCAAAAGTAGAAGCAAAAGAATCAAAATCTCACCCTTTGATTGATGAATTTATCCCTACTATTCAAGGGGAAGATGGAATTTGTTATACTCATCCTGAAAAGCTTCCAGGTAAGGAAAAAGCTCTCTCTCTCTCTCTCTCTCTCACACACACACACACACACACACACACACACACAGCTTCTGCAACAATTCAATAAGGTAGGTTTTACTATTTTACTCTGCGAGTTCCAAAATGGAACTAAACCTTCACGGGTTCTAGGGTTTGTTTTGTTTTCTCCTCTTGTTTGTTATGACTTTCAGGGACTTCATTCATTGTCTTACAAGTCACAATTGGTTACACCTAAGTTAAACCTAACTTTGATTTTGGTAACTTTAATATTTTTCTTTCAGGAGTTACAAGAGATGGATTGAATAGACATTTCTTCCACAGACCTTCTAAGGCATACACAACTGGAACAAGAAAGAGAAGAAAAATTCAAACCGAATGCGACTTGCAAGGGGGAGAAACAAGGTGGCACAAGACTGGAAAGACGAGGCCGGTGATGGCTAATGGCAAGCAAAAGGGCTGCAAAAAAATTCTAGTCCTCTACACAAACTTTGGAAAGAATCGAAAACCCGAAAAGACCAACTGGGTGATGCACCAGTACCACTTGGGACAGCATGAAGAAGAGAAGGAAGGAGAGCTTGTTGTTTCAAAGATATTCTATCAGACTCAGCCAAGGCAGTGTAATTGGTCTGAGAGGAGTAATATTGGCATTGGGGACGGAAATAGTGAGCCTAATAGCAGAAGAGACAGTGGCAGTGGGAGTTGTTCTTCTAGGGATTTAATCTCCCATAGGGATGAATTTTCTGTAGCTGCAATATCAAGTTACAGTGCCATGGAGATTCAACAGCTGAAGGCTGACCATTTCAGCTTTGATCCATTTAGGAAAAGCTTTGATGAGGTATGTCTGTATTCATCAACATTTTTGCAAACCATTTTCATCCTCCTTACTATAAATCCGAACACTAGGATATATATGCCTAAATCTACTCCATTAATGTGACATAAATGATAAAGGTTTAACTCGCGAAAATAGTATCTTCACAAGCGTAGTAAGTATGTATACATGTAACTCTCCTAGTTCTTAAATGATGAGATTATTGTGCAGTGAATTGGCCTTTTTACATTGATTGGAGTCTGTAGGCTGTTTGAAGTGAATATTTTTTTTGTTGGTTTAAAGCATGCATATTGGTATTTTTCTCTTCTTTTTTGGTAAACCATGCTTCTGTGCACTTAATATATATCTTCATAATGTAAGAATCATGCAACAACAACTTAATTAGCATCATGACGTTATTTGGACTTAATTTACTGATTTATGATTCATTATTATTGGATTAATGATCCACCGCTAATCTAACGGCTACATGATGATGACCTAAAATTGAATTACTCTCATGCTTGTGATAAGAGAAGAAAACAAAAAAGCTCAAGGGTTGCTTTTTCACTTACACATTGCTTGTACATACAGCATGAAAACTATACTGAACTTGCTTGATGACAAATGCCCAACTAAATTAAGCTTGTTGTTCACCCACCAAAGAAAAAAGGGAACCAAGGAAATAATAAACTAACTAGAAGAGAGAACTATGAAAACATCAATGGAAAAACAAAAGAAGAATAGAAGGGGCTTGACAATGGACTAGCCAGCTGCTAGCAAAATGTTCATAGATTTTTGTTGCAGGCAGGAATTGGGGAGGCTTCAGTTGCAAGGGAAACTTCGGCAGCGGTCACGTCCGAAGAGCTTGACACTCACGTGACCCAAAGGCCACATCACGTGACCCATGAGCACCATCTACAGCAACATCAACATTCACCTCATCAGGTTGCAACTACAGCTTTTCACATCAGCGGACCTTCACACTCCATCTCTTCCATTATCTCTCCACCTCCCCTTCATCAGACTTCTATTGTTCTTGATGAAGACTCCTTCCATGTCTCTAGAATGATGCTCCAAAATGAAAATTTCCAGGTAAATAAGCAAGCAAATCTACTTGTTTCTGATCATCATAACTCTCACAACCAAGCTTTCCCTTGAGGATGTCTAAAATGTGGTAATAAAAAATAGTATGAAATGAGGGTGTGATTACAATTTACTTCGGTGAGTTTACTACAAAATGGAGGAGTTGTGACCAATTTTAATATTTTAGAACTAATCCTAATATTTTAAGATCGATTCTAACATTCAGAATAAATCTTACTTTTTTTGGTTATAATTGACTTTTTTGAGCCATATCTTGACCTCATAATCCTTGTTTATTTATAAATTTTGGTACATTACCGAGTTAGGTATTGTAGTCTTCCCATGAGAGGCAACTTAGTTATGAAATTTAATTGCATCCTAAGGAAATGGACACGTTTATGGAACCACCCAGTATTTTTTTGGTACCATAGACCAAGAAATAATTAGTAGACATAGATTTTCGATTAATTCATTTGAAATCCTTGATCATGACAATAATAAAGTACAATAATATAATAAAATAAATAATTTTACACGTATCACATCGTCATAGCATGAGAAAATGATCGTATACTACGGAAACTTGAACCCTAAGATAATAGGGATTGTATGAGTCAGTGACAGTACTTTTAGTGTCATCTAACCTGCCAACAAGTGATAATATTATTTTCACTTTGGTATTCTTGCAATTACAGACAATGCATGAATATATAGATGATTATGCTTTTGTTTTGTTCTAAATGACTTTATATCTTTCGGCAGCAACTTCAGCAACAGCAACAGCAACATCATAAGCTAGGAGGGAGGTCTGCATCTGGATTAGAGGAACTTATAATGGGCTGCACTTCAACTGATATTAAAGAAGTGAGTATGAACTTTTGAACTTTAATTTTATGAACATAGTTTAGGGAAATTGTTAAGACATGTAATGAGATATATATATATATATATATATACATATAAAAGTATTATCTGCGAAGATATATAGCGCAAAAATATATAGGATTTCTATAGACCTTATCTAATATAGATATCATTGTATGTCTAAGAGAAATATCAAGTAATAGAATAGAAGAAAAGGTTCTAGGATTGAAAAGGATAGAAATTAAATTCTACCTGTTTATAGTTCTACTATTTTCTAATTAAAGAAAGGAACTAGAAATCTTTGCCTTTTTCTGTTTATTTCCTTTCTCTTTCCATTCATGTTTTCGGTGATTTTGAATGCCAAACATGATATCAAAACTGTGAAATATGACACCATGGTGTAGAACATCGGGTACAATCTTCGAATCCTATAGCGTATATATGAGTATGAACTTTTCTTCTTCTTTTGTTTCAGTTTTTCGCCCTTGCGGAAGTGCATATATACAAGCAGCATTTATTTTTCAGCATTTATTTTTTCTAAATATATATTCTTACCACTAAACAAAGAGGTTGAAGTACATAGAGGGAAAATGTGCATTTAATTTTATTTTTTCCTTTATTTCGTCTTCTTGCAAAGTGGATACATTTGTTCCTTCCATTAAAAAACCAAAAAAGAATAACAAAAACCCATTACTCTTTTAAAAGGAACGTCAACAAGTTCATTACAAAAAGGTGTCCAAAAACTAAAAAAAGGAAGATGGTGACCCAAAACTTTTCTCATGTGTGGCCTCCTAAGAAAAATTAAGCTGCATGCATGAAAAGAACAACATGAGACTGTGTACACAGAGAAGAAGCACAAAAGAGTCAAGTTACTTTGGTTGTGACTTCTTAGTGAAAAAATATTGGGTGTAACGGTGACATCCGTCATCGTTATCACGTGGTCTTACCATTCTTAATTGACTTTTTATTTTCCATACAAAACCTCATCTTCTTGTCTAATAACAGCATGACAAGTAAATTTTTTTAATTATCCTTACACTACTAATAACTTATTTATTTTTAGGTATCGTATTTGATATTACATCTTTGGAACCCTAGACTTGTTCAAACTCTGCACTTCCCATGCTTTTTACTGGTATTGCAGGAGTCGTCTCTCCCAAATCCACAAGAAGCAGAATGGCTGAAGTACTCCACCTTCTGGCCTGACCCTGACAACCCGGATCATCATGGGTAGGAGCAAAAATAAAACACAATAAATAAACAAAACCCATAGAGATAAAAACATCATCATGATTATCATCATTGGTACTTGAAGCCTTACCTCAGTTTCTTTCAACAAGGAGGCAAAGAGTCAAGAGACCACCTGTACTGTTCACTTTTTTTCTCTCTCTTCTAAATTAATGAAGACCTACATGAGTCTCTCTGACATGGCTCGACCAGACCAACTGTACAGCAACTTATGTCTACACAGAAGGAAGATGAATGCAGAAGGAAGAAGAGAGAGAGAGATAAAAAAAAGCCAAGAAAGGCTGACAACTAGAAGGGGAAACAAAGACCCAAAGCAAATCCATCTTGCATGAAAATCATCGCCAATATGATTAGAGTATCATCTTTGTTGCTATTCTTACTATTATTTTTTGTTTTTAGCTTTTTCTTTTGTAACTCAATAGACTGTTTTCAGTTTTCACTAGCAAATACCATAGATTTTTGTGCAAATTTCAACAAAAGACTTGTTACTCTGTTACTATATGTTTCAGCTTTCAACAAAAGAAATGAAAAAAATGCTTAAATGCTTATAATATACAGTCTTGGTCGCTTACTTTTCAGCTGCTTTTGATTTTCTGTTATTATATCCCAGAGGGTCATTCCCACATAGCAGACGTGGAAGGGTCCCAAGGTAGTTTGTGGGTCCCACCTTCTAGGCTCATTTTCTCTCCTCTTCACAACTATACTTGATTTTCTTTAAGCTTAAGATTAATTGTAGATGATCCAAAATAAATATTTATTTATTTATTTTAACAAGGCTCCCATGTGCAGATTAAAATTTAAGTCAAGCACGTGCAAGTTTTTGAAGTATCAAAGTGACAATAAAATCTAAATATAAGATCTCCCGATCTAATATTACGTTAAACCACCGCATTTGTTTCTATGATTCGTTGCCTCTCGGCAAGGGCGTTTATTTCATTTTGTTAAATTATTGTTTTCGGAATTTTTGCAACAAGTTCACATTTTTAGTCACCAATTTGTTTACTGTTGCTTGTGAGAGCGCTTTATAGCTTTATTCTATTCCAGAAGCAGCCTTTTTCCTTCAGCATATATATATATATATATATAGAGAGAGAGAGAGAGAGGGTAACGTGCATGGTGTATCTTTTCCTATTATGGGACTTGCGTGAAATAAAGTTAACTCAAGATGGAGGGGAGGGAGCTTCATCGTAGTTTCTGAAGGGAATAAAGACAGAACAAGGAATGAGTAGCCGGACAAGAATAGGTTTTAAATCTTGAAATGACTACCATCCATCTCCTGCCTCAATCCTCATTGCAACTCATTTAAATCTTGTCATTAAAAAAAGTTTACCCTACGTGGTATATCTTCTTATATTAATAAAAGTATCTCAGTGACTTATAAGCAACAAAACCTAATTTCTCACAAAAACATGGGCGAAGGTAATACATCCGGAAATCCACGAGAGCCGTTGTTTCTCACTACGAATGACAACAGAGTTACTACTTAAATATAGGTAGTAGTTTACAACCATCGTAAAACTCAAATATCTAGCATAGATTAGATAACCCTATGTATGATATATCTGTACGATACCGCAGTTACCCCCCTGCACCACCTAACCTGATATTCAACCCTGGGAAACTCATATTTTTTCATTTGGAAGCCCATGTCTTTAGGGTTCATTGATATCTTGGCAGTTTTGTCAGTATTGAGGATGAAGATGATGACAAGTTCATGATGGTGAGCCAGAGAAGTCTCTACAAAGGGGGCGAACGAAGGAGAGACCCCACACTAATTTTAGCTAAAGAGGAGGCTCATTATTTTTCCTTAGTTTTTTTTTTGTTTTGCCCTGTTCGCAACAAAGCACGTAGCGAAGCTTAAGGTCAGCATGGGCCAACAACTAGCTAGAGGTGTTAGTTGACCCGAGTCTTTCAAATTTTGTTTCAGTTACTTGCTTGTTTTAAGGGTTTGTTGGCAAATATCTTCCAATCCCACATTGTATTCAAGATGCACTTAGTTTCAAATTCAATCGATTTTGACCAAGTCTAACTATACATCGTTCACTTCGTTAAATTCCATGACAACCATAATAATTCTGATCACGTGATTAGGAGTCACTTTCTACCCAAGTCAAGAAGGGATTTCTTATGTTTTTCTCTTTGGCTT
>CM042188.1:36548376-36559869 GCA_023539305.1 Ilex asprella | reverse complement strand
TCTCAATATATTATGATGATATCATTAAATATAAACAATTATAGTAATGAATATTGACGGTAAAAGTTTATATATTACATGGGTACAAACTTTAAATGATTTAAAAATAATATTTCAAATGTGATAAGATTTATAAAATTAAACAACAACATTTAAGGGGTTCAAATATAATTAATCCTTAATTTTGATATAATATTCTCATTTTTTTTTGCTGGCATTTGTAAACTTATTACATCAATCTATTTTTCCATTAAACCAAACACAAAAGTGAAAACTTAATAAAAACACTTGAGCAAGAGTTGCAAGTTCGGTAACTCGAATTCGACACATCACAATAGATGCATATTTAAGTATAAATTCCACCAGATATGGAAGATGGAGCTTCTTTACCATTTCCTACAAAGTATTACATATGACAAACAGAGACCCGACAAACACCCTCAAAAACCGTTGTTAAGAAATAAAAAAGCATTTAAACAATACTTGCATAGAATATTGTAATACATTTTTACAATAATGAGTTAGATCCATTACATGTAGCAAAATATTATATAATTATATCTAGACAACCTTAATAAGCAAAGAGCGAATCTATGTTCTGCTACCCCCAAAAAAGAGATTCTACTCTTCATCCCATCATAAATTTTAATTCCTCTGCCACTACTACAATTAAATATTCACAGAAGCGTCACTTTCTGCTTTACGAAGTGATGTTCCATTCTTTTCTCTCTCTCTCTCTCTCCTCCTCTCCGAGGGAGAGAGGGAGGGAGGGAGAGAGAGACAGAGCACCACCCAAATCATACCAAGAAAATCACAACCACTTACCATAAAATTTCTTCATAATTTAACTTTTTCCTTTTTCACTTCACCGTCTCAGAGAGCACCAAAATCCGCATTTGAAACACCAAAAGGATTCGGGTCAACCCGCTCCAAAGGATTCTCCTTGCTTAATTTCTCAAACATCTTGGCCCTCACGTCCCTTCCTGACTCGACCCTCTCCATCACTTGCTCCTCCTCACAACCGTCCTTGTCCCCTAGATCAAAGTGACCAAATCCGAACCGGGTCATGGCCCGAGTCGGAGTCGAAGGAAGGCTACAGAATCCGGATCGGTTTATGGGTACTCTCGGCGACCCGACCCCTGAAGAACTTACCTGTAAACCCCATGAAGATGGCATAGACTTGACCTTGTTCAGCTGTAAATGACGCAGAGAAACCACCATTTCGTCAATCGAGTTCGAACCCAATGACCGACTCAGTGAGTTCGTATATAGTGGAGTCATCGGCGGAGACTCGGTCGACGGCGAAACCGATTCCGGCGACGAAATAAAAGCTAACCCCTTCTTACAAGAACCCTCCAAAGCCAATCTACGAGGGGACCCATCGTATGACTCGTTCCTCGGACTCAGTCCATCGTATGACTCTGTTCTCGGACTTAGTACGCGGAGCTGGTCCGGCGAGTGAGCGAAGAAACAGACCCGCCTTTCACAGTTCAGCCCATCTTTACAGGGTTGCGTACGATAGCGAGATGGGTGGAGCCAACACTCAAATACGCCGTGGGCGAACTCACACGAGTCCCCTCTTACACAGTTACCTCTGCGAAAGTCCGGACAAGCAGTGCCAGAATAGTGGTACTTACGTGGGTCCCTGCGGCGAGCCTTCTCTCCGGGATGAGCGTACGGACAGTCCGTCCAGTCATGTGACCTCCCACGTGCGCAGTTTCGAACCTTGAACTCGAACATCCGGAAATGATCGCACCGGGAGAAGTCCACCGGCAGATCCAAATCATCAACCAAAACGTCGTCGTTGGAGTTGGAGTAGAGGTCGAAGTTGTCTGTATTTGACGGGAGGTAACGTGTGAGGGCCGTTAGAGAGTCTGGGGAGAGGAAACGAGAGTAGTCGTCGGTGTTATTGAAGTTGGCATTACCGTTAGGGCTAACGGAGAAGAGATCGGCCGTTGGATGATCTGTGAAGGTCCATGGAGGGACGTGGACCGTCGGATAATGGTTTCTCTCTCCGATCATCATTTTTGGTTGTTCTTTGAACTGATGGTGTGGTTTGGATTGGTTTGTATATAAACTGCTTGAGTAGTGGAGGGGTTGATGAGTTTTAACCATGGTTAGGTTAAAAAGGGGGAGGTTTTTACCTCTACGACGGTTAAAGTGAATGAGAAATGATAGGACGACAGCGTAACAGGCAATAAGGTTTGAAAGTCTCGTAGAATTCTGACACGATGACATTGAGACAGTATTGATTAGGGTTATTTATACTTTGCCCTCTGAAAATTTCAAAAATTTTAATTTATCTCTCCTACTTAAAAATATTTCATATTATACCCCTCAATTTTCATGACATCCAGTAATTTCATTTTTAGATATATTAAGGTATAATTTCACCCCATTAAATTTATTATTTTAATAGGACTAAAGTTTTTAAAATTAGAACTATGCATGTTTTTAAATTATGACAAATAGTTGTTTCTCTCAAATTATTATTCGTTTAGTGAATTAATCTACCAGTGTGCTATAACTAATTCATTCAAGAATTTTGAATTAAAATTTTCTATTTATTAAAAATAAATAATATTATGATTACCATGTAAAAAAATAATTTTCATGGATTTTACACAAATAAAAATTTTAATCTTAGTGATAGTTTAGCGAGTAACTCCCCATTGAAAATAAAAGTCTCGTTACATCACAATTTCACCCCTTCAAGAAAAAATTATGGTTCATATTTAGTATTTGTTCAAATTTTCAATTACCTGCAAATTCTGATCCTATTATATTCTATGGATCGACTACCCGAAAAATTGAGTAGGTTAAAAGAAGTTTTTTTGATATTTTGCATAAAATCGAGTAGGAATATGCAATACTTACCAAATTTCTGTATTTTTATCCTCCTACTTATATATGTTAATTCCTAAAAATTAAAATCTAAAATTTAGAAATCTTAATGTTTTATTGATGTTTATGATTTTTTTATATATGATGTATTGATATTTATTGCTCTCTTGTTGTATTTTATTGTAATTGTTTATGTATTATCGAAATTTATTGCATTTTCTTTAGTGTTATGGTTTATTGTGTTAGTTAATTGATGCATATTACTTAATTAAATTATTAAAATAATTAAAAATTTAATAAGTAAAAAATATGTATTCACTCGACTTATTACCCGATTATTTTGAATGAAATTCGGGTAAGAATAATACACTTGATAGGATAGAGTAATGTAAATCAAGAAAAAAAATTTCTGTAAAATATCAAGTAAAAAAATAAAATAATATAATTTCTATCCGTAAGATAGGGTAAACACTTTTATACATTATTATTGATACGTAGTGTCAGTACTACACCAAAATATTTACTCATAATGTAGGCATGTCAAGATTAAAAAAAATGTAGGTATGCCAGGGTTAAAAAATTAAGTCAATCCAAATGTCATAGTGAATTGGGTCAGTTAATTAAGTCAATAAATTAGATCATAATAGCATTGCTCATCTATAAATAATGGACCCCAATAATTGAATGGTGTGGGTAAAAAAGTAATTGACCAATTTAATAAGAGAGACCAAGGGGACACGTAGAGGGTGAGTCTTTACTTGGCATTGAAGAAGGCATGTGCTGTGGATTTTTCTTTTTATTTTTTAAATTTTCGTTTCAATAGTAAACGGTGTTTGAATTAGTTCACTCGCATTCCAACTAATCTATTTTCTAATCTGGTCAAAATCAGATTATTTATTCCAAGAATGACTCAAGTAATAACACAGATAAATTATAAATTCAGACAACTTGAGTTTAAATCTTGACAATTTATTGAAATTAAGTTATGATAAATTTATTTTTTATAAATACTCTAATTTCTATATGAATAACTTACATTCGGCTGAACTGAATAAAAAATTAATTAAAATATATATAAATTAAGTCAAATACTTTTCACCATCGAAAAAAAAAAGTCAGACCATCCCATGTGCTGCAGATCTTCCGCGAGAGAGTAGCAGATAAAACTTGCATGACTTTAGCTGAAACCTTTTGGAAATTTGACTGAAACACAAAGCAAAGTTCCAAGGAGTGTTTTTTGTTAATTGTTTGTTAAATACCAGTAGGTTCTAGACCCTACTACGTGTCCTCAATCTCTGGACCTCTGATTGCGGTATGTAATGCCTGTACACCAAAGTTGTTTCTCACTGCGCCATAACATTGGCCTATTCTAGATTTCTATTCATTATTTTAACCCAATTCATCCATCTTACAATAAAATTATCATAATTAAAGTTGAGTAATTCATACATATTACGAGTCCTTGAACTACATATTATATACATCAGTCGAGAATGAGTTATTATTTTTTACACAAAACGGGTTGTCCTAACTTGACATGACCCACTGTACCTATTATATAAATAAGGTATTATATATATATATATATAATAAAGTGTAATATAATTCAAATTTTAAAAGATAAATAAAATATTTTTTATTTTTTAAGATTAAAATTTCTTTAAATTTTATTTTAAAATTAATTCGACGGCTAATATTAACACAAAGAGTGGCAAATGGGTGGATTGGGTTGGTTATGAGTTGTGATAAATTGGGTTGGGTTAAAATAAATTCAATTCATTTTTCACTTACGTAGTAATTGAATTATAATGGATTGAATTTATAACAGATTGAGTTAAACCCATTAACCCATAAATTACACACACACACACACAATTACATCAAAATAAACACACACACTACTACATCAAAATACACACATACACATATACTATTACACTAAAATAAACACACACAATATTATATCAAAATACACACACACTATTACACGAAAATACACACACTAACACCAAAATACACACATTGTTACATCAAAATACACGCACAATATTATACCAAAATACACACTAACACCAAAATACACACATTGCTATACCAAAATATATGCATACATGCACATACATATTATTACACCAAAATATACACATACTATTATACCAAAATACACACACACACACACACACTAATCAACAAAAAAATATACACAGTGTCCCACACACAGTGCTGCTCGCAAACACACAATCTTGATACAAAGTGACATACAAACACTTACACATTAACAAAATAAAAATACAAACACAATTACTGTTCCATCTAAAAATACAAACGCATAGGATATTTCATACTAATAATTCACAGCAATCCTTCATCGTAGCAGGAAATAATCCAAAAAATTGAATATGCTATAAGTCTCAAAAGCAAAAACTAAACAAAAAGTTGAACCACGTTCATAAAAGTCACAAAAAAATCTTACATATTCATTGGCAACATCATTATTAGACTCCACACCAACTTCCCAAGATTCATTCCACGTCATTTGAAGAGCCACTAAATTCAGAAATTAATTTTTCAATATCAATTGCAAGTTCCTCCTAATCATCTAAAATTTCTTGAACTGCTTAAAACAAGTGCATAACATTAAATTATAATGTTGTAAATTTCAAAACAATTAATTACAATATTAGCATGAAATTGCAAGAGTTAAATTTACCTTCTAAACCATGTAACCAATCTTAAGTACATAATAATGCCCCTACATTCCCGCAATTCATTCTAAATGGTTCAATCCACATATTGCAAGGGTGTTTGTGAAAAAAAAAATTGTTGCATAAAAAGACAGAAAAAAATTTGAAGCCAAAGCCCATAACCAACGACTATATCACAAATTTCAACCACTCCAAACTCGACCCACAAGGGCTTGTCTATCCTGCTTGAGAAAGTAAATGCACACCCAGTTTCCATGAAATTGAACATCCAACACTATTCCATTCATAGAAGACCTCTATTACTCTCTTCATTATAATAAGAGTAATTATTGTTTTTAGTACCATAATGGGAACCTTCTTCTGTTATCTATCCGACCCACATAGAAATTTCTTCACCTTTCACCAAATCTTCACTTTATTCTGCATTCACAAGAAAGCTGACCACTTGGGTGTGTCATTAAACCTCACTTTACACATTAAACAATCAAGAATGATATATGTGAGTTTTCTTTATTTTCCTTTTTTAGCTAAGTTCCTGGGAATAAAGTCTCCAATACCATACCAATGGAGAAAATATTGTGGTAAAAAACTACGTTATGGAGTGAACTTTGCTTATGGTGGGACTGAAGTGTTCAATACTCTGTCATTGGACCCAAACACCCCAAATTTAATAGAAAAAATAGGCCCTTAAGGGTAAGTTTGGGGTGATTTTTTAAAAATACTTCTAGAACTTATAATTTCTTACAACTACTTTAAACAAAAAAATTGTGTTTGGAACTGTCCCGCCACCGCCCCACCACCACCATTACCACCGCCATCCCACTACCATCAACACTACCATTCCACCACACAACTACCTCCACCACTGCATCTGTCACAACAACTACCACCGCTCCAACATCACCACTATCACTATCACCACCACCATCCCTACTCCCACCACCACCACCACATCATCCCTACTACTGCCACCCCATCACCATTATCACCCCCATTGTCACACCACCAACATCCCTACTACTATACCACCACCGTTGTCGCCACCGTACAACCATCGTTGTCGTCCCACCATCACCCTTACCACAACCATCGTCATCTCATTCTTATATTTATTATCACTACCACCATTATCTCATTAATATCCTTGCCACCCCCACCAACATATTGTTACCCACCACCACCACAGGCAAAATTTTTAACTTAGGTCCTATTAATATATTTTATAATAATATAAATAATTGTCAACAATTAAATTATTTAATTCTTTTTCTTTTCTTTTTTGAGATTCAAAAATATTAATTGAATTTTTAAATCCAAGTTTTATACAATAAAATTCAATTAACAAAAGTCGAATCCTCAACCAAATATAATTAAGTTAATTTTCTATTGAAGATAATGAGATAGAGAATGAAAATCTAAACTAACTAACAAAATAAAATTTTTCGGAACATATGTAAAAGTTAAAATTTGTGTAAGTTAAATGGTATTGGAATATGTGAAACATGTTTTAATATTGCAGAGAATCAAAAAAATGTTTTAACTGAAAAATTTTAGCAAGACAATTATAATTATAATTAGTTTCAGATAGTGAGATACTTCTACTCACTCTATTTTATAGTCATTTTTATAAGCTTTAAAAAAATAATTAAGTAAAAATTTATCCTAAATTTGAAATTTGAAGTAACCTCAAATTTAATCTAAAAAAATATAAAGTTATAATTTTTAACTATTAGTTGATAGACAATGAATTACACACTTTTTTTTTTGATAATAAGATAGAAATTTTTTTTATTAGTTGACAACACATATTTTTCATATACCATAAACATTGGACAAAGATAAAACACATCAGCTCAAATTTTAGGGCCCTAAATATTTTTGTAAGAAATTCTAAATTTTTTTTAATACTATTAATTGTATTTAATCTAGGGACCTAATTTTGATACTTAGTAAATTATGGTTATTCGATTTTTAGTAAACTTATTCAATGGTAGTTTTTCTTACTAATTTAATGGTCAAAATGCATTTAATTCTCAAATTAAATCCAAAAATTAAGCTTAATAAAATTGTACAAAAATTTAATTTGGGGCTCCAAAATTTTTGTCCCATTTGGGGGCCTTAGGCAATGGCCTAGTGCATGGGCCGGCACTGACCACCACCCGTCGTCAACAACTACTATCACTCACCCCCACCACTCCTACCACTACCACCCTTCATCGCCCACCACTGCCGCCACCCACTCCCACTCCCACCAACCACCACCAATCATACTGTCGTCCAGAAACATCCGTCGTCACTCATCACCACCTTCATCACTACCTACCACCACAACTTACCACCGCCATCACCACCACTACCGTTGACACCCCACCACCACGACTAGCAACAATCATCACCATCGCCCACCACCACCAGCGCCATCCCACATGGCTACCACTACTACCATCATTGTTGTCATCCATAGCTACCACCACCATCACAGTTATTGCCACTCACCACAACCATCACCGTCTCCTATCACCACCACTGCCGCCCACTACCTCTCACCCCCACTACAACCGATACTTAAATTTCTTTATCTCTGCTCTATATTTGTGATTTGATTTTAGATGTGAATACCAATATGTTTATTGTTGACTTTTTATTATTATTATGTGCCTTCAGACATAGGTAATAACTAGTTTATTGATATAAAGCAAGAGAAATAGATACATCTGTTTGAAAGTAATTTCCATTTTATTAAACTAAATTTTGAGGCAGTGCTTACATTAGTACAGGCTAGGTGCTGTCAAGGGAAGAAAACTATCTTCTTCTTGTGCATAACACATTTTATTTAAGAGCTTTAGAACCTTGATCTTGATCCTTCACCTCAACTTGGCCTGAAAGTACTGTAAGTGGAAGAGTAAAAAATAGATAAAAGAGAACTCTTTAGGGAAAAGTTTAATAAAAATGAATGGAGCATGATTGTGGGAGAGACGGAGATCTTGTTGACGAGGGAGAGGTGGTAAGGCTTCACTTCTTCCAGGTTGATCCTCACCTTGCTCTTGCTGTACAGATCATATTTGCTGTGCCACCCACAACAATATTAAACTTGGTCGATAAGAGGAATTTTATAGTTCGATAATGTTTGAAGTTTTACATCATATTTTTAGGTGACTACTTTAATATAGACTGTCATAGCCAAACTTTCACTAAACCATGAGACCACAAATTAAGAATAAAAACCTACCAAAAGTTGTTATGCATTAAGAATAAAACTAGGACACATTAGTTAACTTATGTTGTTATATATATATATATATATATATATATATATCCTTAAGATTTAAATCATTACAGAGAGTTAATCCCTCTGAAATACATTCTGAAATTAGTTCTCCATAGGTATAATTTTCATAAGGGATTTTAAATGCGAATCCTTATTTTTTCAGCAAATAAACTGGGCAATCCTGAGATAAATTTTTCTTTCCAAAAATCATTATTAGCATCTGGTCTTAGTAAAACTTTAGCTAAAAATACATCTTTATACCATCTAAAATGGGTTAAAGTAGGACATCGTAAATTCATTAAAAGTTCTTTACTTTTATCAGTATTTTGGAAACCAGCTCCAACAAAATGTTTTAATATGGATTGTATTAATGTATATACAGCATCTTTTTGGGTATTTATAGCCCCATTAGCATCTGTTGTTATTTTAACAGCGGTTAAAATTTCATGTTGTTTGTTTGGGCTTAAATAGTTATCCCACCAGCCTCTCAATTGGCCAGTAAATCCAGCAGTAACAAATTTAGCAATTGTAAAGTCAGAATTACGATTAGCTTTACACACAGAAGCATACATAAGAATTTTATGTAAAACTTGATGAATTAAATATTCAGATATACCATCAATATTCCATTCATAAATAGAAGAGGCATCATAGCCACTCTGATCAATAAAAAATCTTTCCTCATATAAAATATCTTGAGGAGTTGATCTAGGATAGTAGGCCCCTAAAGGAGGTGCTTGTTGATATGTATTAGTTTTTGGTTTTGAATAGCCAATTTTATTTATTTCTTCAGTTTGCATTTGTCGTAAAGAATCTCCAAAATTTTGAATATCAATATCAGATTCTTCAACGACTTCATCAGCTATTACATTTAGAGATAAGCCTTGTAATTTATTTTTGAGTGCATTTATGAACTCTTCTTCAAGTTTATTATGAAGATTAAAAGAGGAAGTATCAACCGGTGGTTTTATATTTACCTTTTCGATTTCGGCTTCTTTTAAAGAAGTGGTTTTATTTTTATTCTGTTCAGTTATTAAATTTTCAATTTTAGTTAAATGTTGTCCTATAACTTGTAAATAGACATTAGTGTAGTTGTTTTGTCTGACTGAGACATTAGTCCCTGCATAACAAGCATTCATGATTATTTCATCAGAATTGTTTAAAGTTATTTTTATAGGTTCAGTAGTTGGTGGGTAAATGCTATTTATTGTTTGTCCATCCAAAGTTTCCCATTTATGCTGGAATTGTTCAAGTATATTTAATTGAGTCATAGTTGGAGGAGCATAATATGTTAAAAACCAATTAACAAAAGGAACAATTTTCTTTTCTCTTTCTATATAAAGGTAAAACATTTCTTTATAATGTTTAAAGTTCTTCGGAGCTCATAGTTTTAAAATACCAATTCCTAAATTCTTCATATTTAGGAAGATTAAATTCAGCATTAATTTCTTTTCTATTAACAACAAATTCGTTTTGGTGTATATCCATAAAACTATAGTTGAAATCCGATTTCCTCAATAATCTGACATTTAGTGTCAGTTGGATAGTTATTCCAATAACGGATGTGATATTCCCTTGTTCAATATAATGACCCAAAAATCTAATTTTTGATTGAAATAGTTTCATTTTTATAGCAGACAGAACAAGACATTATTTTTTATAATTTGAATGAGTTTATTTAAATGTTTAAAATGCTGTTCAATAGTATCCGAAAATATTAGTATGTCATCAATATAGACAATGCAGAAAGTATAAAAAGCATTAAAAATGTCATTCATTATGTTTTGAAATTCAGAAGGGGCATTTTTTAGTCCAAATGGCATAACATTCCATTCGTAATGTCCAAAAGGTACTGTGAAAGCAGTTTTATACCTGTCTTCCTCAGCAATTTGGATCTGCCAATAACCTGACTTTAAGTCAAACTTAGAGAAAATCTTAGCGTTATATAAGCGAGATAATAAATCCTTTTTATTAGGAATGGGGTATCTAATCCATTGCAACACTTTATTCAAAGGTTTATAATTTATCACCAATCTAGGAACTCCTCGTTCCTTCTCTGCTGCATTATTAACATAAAAAGCAGCACAACTCCATGGAGAATAGCTTTTTCTAATTAATGATTTTTCTATTAAGGAATCAATTTCCTTTTTACATAGTTCCAAATACTCTTTATTCATTTGGGTTGGTCTAGCCTTAGTGGGAATATCCTTTTCGTTAAATTCCTTGATATAAGGAAGTTTTACCACATGTTTCTTTCTATTCCAAAAAGCAGTAGGAATAGTATCACAAATCTCCCTAGTTATTTTAGTTTCTATTTGCTTTATTTTTTGAATAATTTTTGGTGAATTAAGTTTATCAGCTAAACTTAAGATTTTAACTTCTTCTTTTAAAAAGTTTAATTGATTCTCTTTATAGATCAAATCCTGTTTTATTTGATTTATCAAATGAGTTTGAGGTGGAATTATAAATTCAAATAATATTTGTTGACCATTTATAGTAATCAAAATTCCTTTAGAATCAATTCTTTCAATTGGTTTTATTAAAGATAAAAACGGTGTACCCAAAATAACCAATTGATTTAAATTGTCAATAAGCATAAAAGTTGTGGAAATACAAAGACCTTGGTTACATACCAAAATATTAGAAAGTTTAAAATTTATTTTTAATTTTGAACCG
>CM042188.1:36522820-36537028 GCA_023539305.1 Ilex asprella | reverse complement strand
AAAAATGGTACTCACTTTGAATAAAAATATGTTATTTATTTTTTTAACCTTTAACTAATTACTTATTTACATTAAACACCTAAACTCAAACTCATATACCAATTGGTGAAATTACATTATATGTTAACATTATGTGTGTGTTTTTGTATATTAGTGTCTTATTTTTTATTTAAAAATAAAATAAAAAAATATATATGTATTTTTATGTGATTTGTGTTTGTTAAAACACGACACATACAACATAGTGACATGATATATAATATATACACTAATCTGAAATAGGGATAAAATAGTAAATTGTATACGTACATTGTTTCAATCCTTCTATTTTTTTCATCAATATCAAACACAAAAAATTAATCATTTCTGATGTGGTTTTGAAACAGCTTTGGTTCTTTTTTTTTGGTAATCTTCTTCTTTAAGAAAAGGGGATGAGAATGGAAGCATTTTAGACGTCAGCTCTAATGTACTGCTGTTGCACTTTGCTCATGGACATAAGCTTTCGAGTTGAACCCCGTAATTTTTGTCTTGTGCATAACACAGAAACATACATGTATCTTTGTTTTCATAAATTACCGGTTTTCAAACTTCTTACTATCTAATAAAACTATTTGTTCTCTATTTTTTGGTTTGCTTAATGTGGAGTAGTTCGTCTCTGTCTCTGTCTCTGTCTATCTCTCTCTTGTGTTGGTGGGGAGGGGCAGATCATCTCTGTTATTAGTGAAGGATGTATCCCATTTTCAAGAAGCTAGCATGGCTCTTCCAAGCAGTTCCTTAATCTTTGACAAAGATCATCTGTTCCCATCAAGTAGACATATCCTTGAGACATTGATAAAAATCTCATACATTCTTAATTTATTTTTTCTTAATTTAAATCTTAGCATCTGCAAAGACGGTCCACTAACCTTAATACATGAACATTTAAACCACACGAAAGTCCCAGACATCAGTTTGCCACCAAAACTAGTAGAATTGTGGCTTATTTAGCATCAAATAAAACACTAAATTACATAAACATGACAATTTCCTAACTTCCTCCTTGATCATTAGGGAACATAATACATTGGATTTGGGAGTTTGAAGGATCGTGTGGCTACTGGAAAACCCCGCAAGTCGCTCCATTGATCTCCACAGTTTCCATGAAGCGTGTAACCATGATATATCAACTCACTTCTCTTATGGGATTTGAATACAATGGCTGTTTTATCCATATCAAAACGTCTCCTGTTTCAGTCACAATGGAAAGGATCAATCTTCAATACTAATGATGCTGAACCCATGTTTTTGCCTTCCTTGGGGACGCTTTGACTTATACTTTAATCCCCTCAACTATGTCCTGTCTTTCATGCTTATCCCGATTGAAACACATGAAATTTAGATGAATCATAGTTTGAGTGCTCAATTATCTCTCATTATCTTCTCAATTGTAATGTTTTTCACATTACACATCTAACTATGATGATCAATTTCACATTGTTCAGACAATGAAAACGTTTACTGTACTACACAAAATGAGTAAGAGAATTTTCATAAACCATTTAGATTTTTTACCTCATGATAAGCTTTTCCCATTTGCTGTATCCTGCTTCTAACAGACTTTTCTTTGTAGCATTCCTCGAAGATTCTTTGCGGCCAGTTAACAAGATTAACTTAAATCCCATCTTTTGGAGCTTCTTGTACAACGTCAAACTTGCATTTATAGGAGGCTCACCACCATGATCTCTGGATGTAAATCAACAGTCTTAAAACCACCAAGAAGGAATTGAATGCACCAAAAATAATGTTGAAATGCACCAGTTTTATAGCAAAAAGAGTAGGGGAAAGTAGGAAGATTATGAGGAAATGCTTTGGACATTGACAGATCTTATCTTACAAATTCACTCTGGGGCTACTTGGAGGGATCTGAATGCATCAGTAGTTACAGTGTGGTGGAACGGTATGAGCAATGCAAATTTACAAGATATTAAACATGAAGAAAAATTCGTGTTATAGTGCGGTGTCGTGCTTTGGTATCTTCCAATTAAGTGACGATAACTTGACGTAATCTTCCTCAGTCAAGTCACTCACCCGAAACCATAGAACTCATAATACCCAACATTAGACAGCAACGTCTCGTCAATATCAAAGACCCAAGCGTCCTTGCCGTGGATGGAAACGTTAACCTCTTTTGCAAACTCCAACGCATTCTGGGCGAAAACCTTCAAGTCCGACCAATAATGGTCGCCGGTGATGTACTCGTCCACGAAATCCAAACACCTGGCCGGAATATGGGTCCATGATCCGGCGTTATCAGTCTCGATGGAGAGTCTCCAGCTGTCGCAGTACAAAGAGTTGCCGTCGTTTGGAATTTTCCGGCGAATGGAGATCGGATTAGAGGTGAAGGAGTGGTGGGTTTTTGGGGAGGTTTCGAGGATTGAACGGGAAAAAGTGGTCGATGTGAATGTGATTAGGAATAAAACGACGAGGCATTGGGTGGAAGCCATTACCGGAAAGTGGAAACCCAGAACGGGCTCTTTGTATAAAGCAGTTCCAGCTACAGGAGAGTTATGCAGATTAATAATTCAATATATATAAGCGGGAAAGACTGATAGCCACATAACTCTCCGGTAGCCTTTTTTTTTTTTTTGATTAATTACACTAGAAGTCCCTAAAATATAAAATTTATTTTATTTTAGTCTCTAATGTTTCCATTGCATCATTTTGATTCCTAAAGTGTTGAATATGTTTCTATATGGTCCTTCAAATAGACAACGTCCAAATTGCTAACTATTTTGTTTCATAAACTTGTCACATAATACCTAAATATGGACAAAAAATAATTTTAATAACTCTTAAACAAAATATGAGTAACTCTTGACGACAAATATGTAATATGGATAGTTTTTAATGAAAATAAGGATAGTTATTTTCATTTAAGTAGTTAAGTAGTTATTTAACCAAAATTTGAGTAAAAATTCGGTCAAGGGTTACCTAATTTATTTTTTTGTTCATATTTAAGTATCACGTGACAAGTTTATGATAAAAAATAATTAACAATCTAAACACTGTCTACTTGAAGGATCATATAAAAACATATTCAATACTTGAGGGACCAAAATGAAGTAATTGAAATATTTGGGACCAAAATGAGACAAACTTCATATTTTAGGGACCTCCAATGCATTTAACCTTTTCTTTTTAAAGTTACTCTAGCTTTTTTTTTTTTTTTTAAAGAATCGGGTTAAAATCTGGTCCATTGACAGGCCTACGATAATCCATCACTTCTGTAATTTTTACATTTTCGTTTAATATTAAGTACAGTAATCTTGTTATCTACTAAGTTTAGTTTCTCCACTACTTTACATTCCAGTCAATAACGTTACAAGTTGGAAAAAATTTTAAGTCTTTGATCCTTAAGACATAGAAAAGAACTTATAGGTAACATTATATCTTATTACAATTGCTTGAATAGTTACTTTATAAGAATCCCACGTTATTTCAAATAAATAAGGTCGTATGTGTATAGATGTTAAATCCAATTGAACTTTAACATGTGTAAAACCTAAAATTTTTTTATTAAAATCCTAATTAAAGGGTTAAAATAATAATTAATTGTTAAAGTATGAGTCAGAAACGTGAATTTTTATATAATTCAGATTACGAAACAGACTTCACTTTTGAATTCGTCTTGCGAAATCTAGTTACCCAATAAATTCAAAATTCTGATACAGTTGATTTTTTCACGTGTTATAAAACGATTGGGTGTTTTGCGATCATATTTTATTCGCGAGACCTAAAAAATAATTTAAAGTTAGTTCAATAAAAATATACTAAACTTAACACGAGACAAGATTTAATTTACTCGAAATAAAATTGGACCTGTTGAAATTGAACGTGTTGCGCGATGTGGGCCAAATATTTAAAAGTATATAAAGTGAAAGACAAGAGAGAAAAAGAAAAAGAAAAAGAAAAAGAAAAAAAAAGAAAGAGAAAAAGAAAAAGAAAAAGAAAAAAGAAAAAAAAAAGTGAATGAGAAAAAGAAAAAGGAAAAGGAAAAGGAAAAGGAAAAAAAAGTAATTTTTTTTATCTTCTTACTCAGATCAATGAAGATCATTTAGTTTAATTGCTTCGAACTAAGAATTAAAGTTGCTCTACGCAACGAGAGCTAAGCAACCACACCCAAGATTGCATTTTTCTCAAAAAACATCAAAGATAAGAATTTAGACCTAAGGCTTGAGAAACTAAATTCGGGCTTTCCTTAGAGTTCTGATACGTGGGTTCACACTACGAGAGGTAGGGTTTCCCCTATTTAGATATAATTTCAACCTAAAATATGGCATATTAAATGGGTAGACTAAAAGTGTTAGTGGGTCAAATATAGAATTTATAATTAACCTTGTAATTATAAAATTCTATTATAATTAACTTGGTGTAAGTTAATGTTAATGATTTAAAACATGTCAATTGTACATTAGCATGACTTGATATTGAATGACATATCAAATTTAATAAAATTATTAGCTTGTTATGTGATTATGAAATAATGTGTATGTTAAATGATTATTTAACATATGATATTTGTGGTGGACTTGTGTTTGTGTTTATAGAATTAATAAACATGTTGCCATGTTGGACGTAATAAGCATGCTAGTTGTGTAAATCAATGTGCCCTCTAGGTGTTTGTTTAAATGCTTAGGTAAATACATATATGTTAGTTGAGTTGATTATCTTACATAACATGCTTGAAATTGTATTGAAAATGTCATTATATTGCATTCATTATGTAATGAATATTGTAAATCTATATCTATACTACTAATAAAAGGAAGCTAAATGTAAAACTTTTGAATACCTAATTTACCCATAACAAATCTTTAAAGTCATGTATGTCCTATCTATCATTATAGTAAAACCGTGTACTCTATCCCTCTCCCTTCTTCACCGAATAAATGCAAAATCGATGTAACCGCTCTCCCTAAGCCCTTACTCCAATTGTGGCTGGTCAAATTCCACCATCCCCTTCCACCCCTGTCGGTCTAGATATAAGCCGTCTCCTCAGGTATTAGCCGTTGTTTTTGTCGTTTGGGGGCATCCATGTCAGTGGCTTTGTAGTGGCGTTGGCATTGGCTTCGTTCAGTGGAAGTTGAAAGCGCAGTCCTTCTACAGTAACTAATACATAACGTCTCAATCATCAGTTACCAATTTCAATAATTGTTGCCCTCACTCATTTTGCCTCTACGTATTCTGAGTCTTAGTGTATGAATTTGCAATGCCTATATCAGTAATCAATTTGGGTTGTAGCAATTCCTACACACCCAATTGCAATTTGGTCCACTCTCTCCATTGGAAACACACATTCCGCTTGCCTTTCTATTTTGGACCCAGCCCTGGATTTCTTGATATTGCTTGTTCTTACCTTTTGTGTTGATTCTCTTCGTTCGTAACAAAGCTTGGAAGTTTGAGCGTCTTGAGGTTTAGTAGCTTCTTAGTTCTGGAGATCACTCAGGTTGGTCTCTCTCCTTCTCTAATCTTTATTGTTTTATTTAAGTTTTATGGTATTTGGGTTGTTGGTGTTTCACCCCCTTGTTCTTCATTCTGTTGTTGAATTGGTTTGTGTTTTAAACTTGATGCATGGTTCTCGATGTTTTCATTCTTGCTAATTCTATTACAACTTTGAAACAATATGTCTATTAAATTGTTGTTCTCTTTGTTTGTTTTGTTTTCCACAATAAAAAAGACAGTAAGAAAAAGAATAATTGATTCTCCGGAACATTAGATATCCCCATGGTTGACAGGTCACTGTTAGAAACAGTGGAACATTATTTTGTAGCCCTGCATGCTACCCAAAAATGTTACTATTTCAAAAGACATAAAAGTTCAAAGAGACAATTATCTTAGCGCATCAAACCATACAATCAGCATTCGTAGTTTTAAGGGTTTTGAAGGAGAAGGCAGGGGGGACACAAAGATCTGAAAATTCTCTGTCATTACATTAGTGTTAACATAGACCCAAGTTTAGTGAATTTAATGAAAAAAAAATGAAGTAATTCGAGCATTGAGCATTAAGCCTCAACATTAGGAGCTAACTCTCTTGGAACAAAAAAAAAAGACACAATAATCCTAAGTTGAAACCATCATGTCTGTTTTGGTATGCATTTTGACTATGCTAATTGTACTTTGTATGCAACATCCATCAGCACATGAAGTGAAAAAAAAAAGGGGGAAAGAAATCACTTTGATTTCATTTTACTGGGCAGAGAACAGGGGAAGGAAAGAATAATGAAGGAAATGAGTTCTATCCTTCTCCAAACCTAATCTATTATAAACTGAAATCCTTTCAATTGAAAATGAATAGCAATCCTAATTTATTACTAGATTCAAGAGGAAATTCATAAGTGGAATTGATCAATTCACTAAATTAAAGGAACATGGTTTGATGAAATTCATTTATCATTAGGAAGAGGTTGACTGCATTACATGGATATCTTGGCCTTAACTTGATCATGTTCTTTGATGAACATGGCATGAACAAATAAAATTTTGAGACAATTTCAGAAAACATAAAAGTTCAAAGAGGCAATTATCTTAGCGCATCAAACCATACCATTAGCTTATAAGCTGTGAAAAGTTATGAATCTCTATAATTTTCTCTTACAATATATTCAAATTAAAAAATCGATAAACCGTCACATCAAAACAACGGCCCGAAAATTATCTCATTATTTGCGATAGGTCTTTTGTCAAAAAAGAAAAAAGCTCAAATTCAAGCATTCTTTTTACTACAATTAAGCACACCACAGACACCAACTATCTTACTCATCAGTACATAGCAGGTATAAAATGTATAACACATTTAACACTCTCAAATTAAGCATGATCCATTGCAATACATTCCAAATACCAAAAGTAGATTCTAAAAAATAAGATATTATCCCCAGGCAACAACATTCGCATTCAAAATTACAGATGTCCATAGAAAACCAGAATGAGTAACAACCATTTCCTCATAAAATTAACAAGAGAACAAAAAAAAAAAAAAAACTAGACCATTGACATAAAATACACACAAGGTTTTCATTTTCTTTTTCCCTCGTACCTTTCTTATTATGATGTATGGTTGCTGTGAAAATGTGGAAAGAGATATAAATTGAAAATTTTTATTTGTAGATTTTTTCTTTGTTTGGGAATTGAGCAAACTCAAATTGGCCTCTTGAAGATTGTAATAATATTATTCTGATTCTGATTTATGGGATTCTTACCTTTTGGAGACCCAAGTTTTACTTTCTCAATTTCATTGTTCTTGTTGTTGCGAGACTACTCAAGGAGTTATTTTTGTTTGGGCTTTTGGTCTTTACCTATGTGGATCAAGGAACATGCTATATTGGTTGCTCTGTTTGATAATTTTCTTTCTTATAGCTTGCATTTATGTACATTGTGAATTATGCTTTAAAAAAAGCACATTTTGTGAAAGTAAAAATGACCAACAACATTTCAATACTATCTATAAGCAGTCAAAATGATATTGCAATGAGCTATTAATGCATAAGGAGACCAACAAAAGAAAAGAAGGTACAGTTTTATCAGGAAATGCCTCAAAGCTATTGTAATCAAAACATGATGAACAAAGAGAACATAACAAACATATATGGATATGTTAATATAGATTTCTATGCTTACGGGGGTGGAGCGGATGTGTCGATGAGAAAGACAAAGTTTTAAAAAGGAATAACATGTCAATACAATTATCAAAACCTTGGAGCACTATTTTATCCTTTGTGTGTATATATGTAGTTTCATCTTTCTTTCTCTTTCAATTTATTTAAGCTTGTGCTTTCTTTTTGGCTGGTAATCCGGATTATGGATGAAGTCAATGATTGTAGGTAGAAGTAGGAATGTCCCAACAGTTCAATCAAATCAAATAGTGGCTTCACGAACTGGACCAAATCAAAAGTAATTTCATTGTCTAAGCTGCTACCACATATAAATGTATAGAAGAATTATGTGTTTTGAATCCAAATCTTGCTATAATTTTTCAAATAAGCCACTTGAAATCACTTACAGCTACGGGGATGGGGCAAGCCATTGGCAAGTGATCTAGGTAAATGGCCATATTTATGGTATCTTGTGCTACAGGTCTTGAATTTAAGCTAACAAGCATAGTGGAATGCTTGCACTTTAATATATAAGTTGTACACATTGGTCTCTAAAGTATGAAGGATGCTCTTAATTAGTAACTTTTTCATTGGGATTAAGTTCTTGCAGAGGCAATTCAGTCAAAGAATTGGACCTGTAAGAGCCCAGGCAGTCGTTACAACTCCAGCAATTAAAAGACTGCACCAGAAAGGAAGAAAACCTTAAGAAAAGGATGTGTTGTGATCATTGGAGCGTCCTCGAGGTTGGGTCTAGCCACAGCTAAGGCTCTGGCTGAAATTGGCAGGTTGAGTTTGGTTCCTTGCGCTTGCTTAATTCTGGCCCATATGACCTTTGTTGGTGTATACGATGGTCATGGTGGGCCAGAGACTTCCCGCTACATCAATAACCATCTTGTTCAACATCTCAAGAGTAAGTGGGATTCTCCAAAACATGATTAGTCTTTAATAACAGACTCTTGTGTAGCTATTTAGTTCACTTTTGGTTCAATCTGTTATTAGGATTAGAAAGCCAGTCGTGGCATATAATTCATGTCATACTATGTGGCTGTGTTTGGAATACATAACTAGCACACATATTGCAGGATTCACCTCAGAGCAAGAGTCTGACATGAATATCAATAGAGCATAATGTATGGTGTGTAAGGGGCCTGATACAGGTGAGCTCTTTGATGGCCCAAAACTTAGTAGCAACTTCCTCTTTGTATACTCTTGAACACCTCAAGAATGAAGGTGCATAATCACAAAAATCTAAGACACATGCCAATATTTTGAGCCAGAGGAACATTGGGCATAATGATCCCCTCATGCTTTTTTCACCTACAATATTACACCACCAAAGTTGTGGTTAAACAATACAAAATATCGTCCAACAAATTGCAAAGTCTCAAAATATAGAATGAACAAATAAAAATGAAAAAATTGCATTTATTAGATCAGCTAACAAATTATATAATATTGAGTATGTGGAATGAACAAGAAGAATAGGTGGTGAAGGCACAAGAACAGGTTGTTGCCAGTACTTTGCACCATCTCACTGTAGAGGCTATTGATGCGGGAAAGAAGAAACTCTATGATGCAAAGGTTTGGGTGAAGCCGAGGTTGAACTTCAAGGAATTACAAGAATTCAAGTATGCTGGCGATGCCACCTCATTTACCCTTTCAGGTCTTGGCATTAAGAAAGATAGATAATCATGACAGACTATGCCCTCCAGAGAAACTACACTAACATTCTAGCTCAAATCATCCGATGTTTCATGAAGTATCATGTGGTGGGTAATTGCATAACGCTATGGTTCTGCCCCCTCCTTCCTGTTTCTTTCCTATAGGCTCCTTGTGCTTCTGATTTTTAACCAATCTAAAGAAACAAACCAAAATTATCACATGGAAACATAATTAGAATGGAAGCATAAAAGAATAGTGATGCATCATGTTTTATGCTAAATGGTTTCTATGATTATTTAGGGCAGTTTTCAGCTCTGGCATTCATGTCAAGTAGATGTTTTGATAAGTTTTGCATGCTATCTATTCAATTGAAAGTTGGAAGCGAAGTTGCGGCCTTTTAAAATTTGACTTGTTGTTTTCATTTCTGCAGCCTTTCTTATCTTTTTTTTTCTTTTTAGCTTGAAGAAATAGATAAATGCGCCAAATATTTTTCTCTATAATTTAAGCTTCTAATGATCTTATCTTATATAAACTATTGATGTAGCAGTCACAAAGGAGAACAATTGAAGAGAGAAAAAACAGAACAGAAGAAGCAGAAAGAAGAGTCTAAGAGTTGAGAGACAACATATATTCAAAATTATTGCAATCACTCATTTTTTTCATGTCAACAGTAAAGTGATATGTGACCTATATCTCATTCCATGTTTAAAAACCTTGAGTTTGATGATGTGTTGTCTGATAACTCCTCATGTGTTGTTCAATAGGAATCTTTTACCTTCTATTGATTACATTCACAAAATGGAGATAGCCCTTGACTGAAGTGAATGTCAAAACTCATGTTCACCTTCACTTGTGTATGTTGACAATTTGGTTAGGAAAAATTAGTTCACATCCTTAGTATACAAATTTCATCCTTAAAATGATTCATGTTCAACGCACATGGGCATGAACTAGTGGTACCAAAAATAATTACACATTGTATTGCATTAGGCATGAGTTGCACTACATTCATGGGCATTGGTATGGGTGGGAGTGTGTGCATGGTATAAAATCAATCACCACATAGGTGGTTGATCGTGGGCTTGGTAAAGTCGCACCAAGGTCGGGCTGAGTTGCACGAAAAATTAAATAGATAAAAGTATCGGGGTATAACAAGAAGGGCTAGATTCTCCCACGGGTACAAGACCGGCTTACTTGATTTATACACTTTCCGGCGATGCAATTTCAAAAAAGTGTAACTGCGAAAACGGAGCTGCAGGTGGGATGTCCTGAAAATCCGTTGATAGTGTGGTGTCCCATTGACTTTGATCATAAACCATCTCACTAGAAAGACACAAAAAAAATAAATAAATTAGTTATTGAGTGTACATAACACTAATGACGAGGGCTTGGAATGCGCGGACATATACGCATGGTATTGCATGTGTGGTGGAAGTTCGGGATGGAGCTCGGTGTTGGTATTGCTTGCGTGAGTCTCATCTCATGGCATGACATGATTTATAACATTTCTTCAGAATAGACACATTTGAATGAATGCACGAAATGATTATTGCATGTGACATTTCATATGCATTTGAGTTGAGATGTATTCTCTATAGGAGTTACTCTATTGAGCGTTGGATTACTTTTTATGAAAACCATTTTCAGGTACACCACAGGCTTTCACCGAAGGCCCTCATGCTGGTCCGCTTTGATGACAGAACTAAACTGTTGCTCTTATTTTGACGTCGTAGTCCCTTGTATATGTTTACTTTTGGCCTTGTATAATTTTTGTAACAAAAACTTATTTATATTTAAAAGAAATGTACATGAGACTCTTTTAAGACATTTATTCTTTTATAAATGAATGTATGTAGTGATGATGATTATGGTAGTATCCAATACTATGCAATTGAGTATGGATGAATGGACTTGATGTGGTCAATATTGTATGACTGTACATGTTGCATTTTGGGTAGAGCTTCGTAAAAATGAGACTCTGCCCGAATTTTGTTAAGTTATAAATCCCGATAAATAGGGCATAACGGTGTGGTATCGAGTTAAAGAGTCATGAGTAGAACTACCCCACACATGATATGGAGTTGGCGGCAATTGTCTTTGCCTTCAACGCATGGCGTCACTATCTATATATAGAGTAGTTTGAGGTGTTTACAGACCATAAAAGTTTGAAGTACATCTTCACACAACGAAACCTTAATATAAGGTAGCGAAGGTGGATGGAGTATTTGGGGATTATCACTTCACTTTGCATTACCATCCCGGTAAGACAAACGTGATGGCTTATGCAATGAGCCAGAAGTCACGGAGAGTCTTGACCAATATAGCTTCCCAAGAGTGGCTGATGCTTAAGATTATGGGATAGTTCGGGTTACACAATAGGGATTAGACTCAAGACACTTTGGGGAGTCTAGTGACTACGACTTCCCTATTGAGCATGGTGATTGAGTCCCCCAAGAGCAAAATAATGAGATATTGTCCATTAGTAATGGGATACAAGTGACGAGAGCTGAGCCATTTACGCTGATGGTAGTCTTCGGTTCAAGGGAAGGGTTATGGTTCCCCAATCTGTGGATGTGAGAGATGAGATCTTTAGGGAGTTTCATTATTCCCATTTTTCTGTGCATTCAGGTGGCACGAAAATATACCAAGATCTTCGTCACGAGTACTACTAGAGTGGGATGAAGAGGCCTGTTTAAGATTTTGTTAGTCGATATCTTACGTGTCAGCAGGTAAAGGCTGAACACCATAGACCAGCAGAGTTGCTCCAATCTTTGGAGGTGACTGAGTGGAAGTGGGAAGACATGACGCAGTGTGGGTGATAGTAGACCTGCTTAAAAAGTCGGCACACTAATTGGTAGTGTGAATGACCTTCACACTGGAGGAATCCTGTAGGTTGTACATACGAGAGATAGTCCAGGGAGTCTGTATCTATAGTATCGGATCGGGACCCTATGTTCACGACCCATTTTTTGGAGAGTTTACAGCGGGCCATAAGGATGCAATTGATGATGAACACCGCTTTTCATCACCACATGGACGGTTAGTCAAAGAGAACCATCCAGACTTTAGAGGATATGCTACGTGCATGCGTCCTTGATCTCAAGGGTGGCTGGAAAGAGCATTTATCCTTAGTGGAGTTCACCTACAATAACAATTATTATGAGAGTATACAGATGGCATCCTATGAGGTACTTTATGGGAGGTCGTGTCGTTCTTTGATTTGTTGGACGGAGGTTGGAAAAAAACCCTCAATGGGTTCGAATTTGATTACAGACACCTCGAAGAAGGTGTACTTGGTACGAAAACTTCTTCTTACGACTCAGAGTCGACAGAAGAACTATGCCGACAAACGACGATGATGACCTCTGGAGTTCGAGGTCGGATATCATGTCTTCTTAATGGTGATGCTTAAGAGGGGAGTGGTCAGGTTCGGAAAGCGGAGAAAACTGTCGCCGAGATATATCGGACCGTTCAAGATACTCGAGAGGGTTAGTACAGTTTGCATTTCGTCTGGCATTACCACCAAATTTATCTAGTGTTCACGCAGTGTGTCATGTCTCCATGTTCTGCAAAGTACACTCTAAATCCTACACACGTGGTGAATTGGGTGAGCTAGTGGTTGATGCGGATGAGACCTTCGAAGAGGGACCGGTGCGTATTATGGATAACCGAGAGCAAGTTTTGCATGGTAAGATTGTGAGGTTGGTAAAGGTGTTGTGGCAGCACCGTGGGGTGGAGGAGGCGACAGGGGAGCGTTAAGGCACTATGCAAGCTACCTATCCGTTTCTATTCGAGGATGGAGGTACATCTCTTATAGTCATAAAGTATTGAATATTTTTTGCACGTGCATATTGTTATATGTGCATGTGAGTGTAATTTCGGGGACGAAATTCCCTTAAGGGTGAGAGAATATAAAACCCGAAAAAAATTTATTAAAATCCTAATTTAAGGGGTGAAATAGTAATTAATTGTTAAAGCATGGGTCAAAACCTTGAATTTTTATATAATGCAGATGACGAAACGGACCTCACTGTTGGATTCGTCTCACGAAATCTAACTACCCAATAAATTTAAAATCCTGAGACAGTTGGATTTTTCACGTGTTATAAAGCGATTGGGTGTCGTGTGACTAAAATAATCGCGATCAAATTTTATTCACGAGACCCAAAAAATAATTTAAAGTTAGTTTAATAAAAATATACTAAACTTAACATGATACGAGATTTAATTTACTCGGAATAAAATTGGACTTGTTAAAATTGAACGTATGGAGCGATGTGGGCCAAATATTTAAAACTATATAAAGTGGAAGACATTTGCCTTCCACTTATGCAACACTCCCATATGCAGCACTCCCACGTTCAGCAAGACAGAAAGATAGAAAAGAGAGAAAGAGAAAAAGAAAAAGAAAAAAAAAGTAAACTTTTTGATCTTCTTATTTAGATCTACGTAGATCAAACAGCTTAATCGCTTCGAATCAAGAATTAAAATTGTTTTACGTAACGAAAGCTACAAAATCACACCAAAGATCACATTTTTCTCCAAAAATATCAAAGACGAGAATCTAGACCTCTAAGGCTTGAGTAGCTAAATTCAAACTTTCCTTAGAATTTTATTGCGCAGGCTCACGCTAAGAGAGGTAAGGTTTTCCCTATATGGATGTAATTTCAATCTAAAATATAGCATATGAAATTGGTAGACTAAGGGTGTATATTACATTTTAAGTCTTTACTAGTGTAACTAGTGGGTCAAATATAAGATTTATAATTAACCTTGTAATAATAAAATTTTATTATAATTAACTTGGTGTAAGTTAATGTTCATGGTTTAAAGTATGTTAATTGTACATTAGCATGACTTGATATTTGAATGATATATCAAGTTTAATAAAATTATTAGCTTATTATGTGATTAT
>CM042188.1:36499562-36514344 GCA_023539305.1 Ilex asprella | reverse complement strand
GGCCCAAAGCGGACAATATTATGTCATGTGAAGGGTGGGGTGTTACATGAAGTCTCAAGATCCTGTCTTTTATGTGGAGAAGACTTGTATTATATATATATAGTAAGGCGGTGACGTGATGGAGAGAGTTTCTACTATTTTGGGTAAGTACAATTATGATAGGATTAGATCTCTGATGTGTATCCCAATATTTTCTCTCTCGTATTCCTATTTTATCGTCGGAAGATCTTGAGCTAGGTTGGGTTTGATCCTGAGTTTGGACTTGAGTTGGAGTGGCACAGAGAAGAGGACGAAGGATGGACAGGGACTAACACTTGGGCGGCACCCTCTTGGGTGACCCCTTGGGCTCCTTTTGATGACTTAGGCTTTTCCTTACGACTTTGGTGACGTGGGACCCTCTTAATTTATTGGGCCTGAGTCGTTTTTTATCGACTTAGGCCTTTTTGATTTATTGAGCCTAACCCAATTTATTGAACCTAATCTGATTAATTTTGGGCTCATCACTAACTACTGTCACCATCAAATAAGAAACGACCAGATGGACAAAGTGATTTCTATTACTTGAGATGGGATGGTTATTGTATGAAATTGGGCGGTGGTTGCTGAATTTAGTGAAATTCACTTGATAATTTATTATTTTTTTATTTAATGATGATAGTAATGATATTTTATCTGCAATGCGTCTTAACACTTAATGATCGTTATCATGTTATTATTGACACATTATATTGTTAGTCAATAACAACATAAGTAAGCGGAAAAAGTACATTCTACTTGAATAAATTATTGGCTTACGTGGAGTGAGAGCGAGTAATTATCTATAAAATAAAGTATAAAATAATTTTAATTTCAAAAGATAAATAAAATAATTTTTGATTTTCATTGTTGAGATCGTTTTAAATTTTACTTTAAAATTAATTCGACAGTTAATATTAATTCTCTAAATTTAATAGAAAAAATATGCTCCATAAGAGTGTCTTTGAAGTAACTTTTTAAAAATGTTGCTAGAACCAATAATTTCTCAAAAACACTTAAAAAAAAATAATGTTTGGAATCATTTCACAACTATCATCACTACCACTACCGTCACCACACCACCCTTAACCCCCACCCCCACTGCTCCATTACTACCACCACCATCGCCACCACAAATCACAACCACCCCCACCTCCACTACTGTTACCATTACCACCACTACCATTGTCACCTCACCACCATTATCATCACCACTGCCACTGTCATCGCCCATCATTATTACCAACATTGTCATTAATCACTAATTGTTATCACTGTCGTCCACCACCATTATCATCTCATTATTATATTTATTAGCACTGTCACCACAACCATCATTCCACCACCACCATATACTATCACAACCCACCATCGCAGTTACTTACTGTTATTCACCCTCACCACACATACCACTATCAACCACCATCACCCATTGTTACTCATAGTTGTTATTACTATCATTGTCACTCAAAATCTATTCTAGTTATAAAGTGAAACAAAAGAAAAGAGAGAATAGACACAACTAGTACCATCATCACCTCCACTATAATCGGTGCTTAAATTTTTTTTTTCTCCTTTATATTTATAATTTGATTTTAAGTATGAATACAAATATATTATGATCGATAATTTTTTTATCTACTTAACTTATATTAGAAAGATAGTATTAATTCGTATTGAAATTATTTTTTGTTTATTTATATATATATATATATTTTTTGAAGAGAATATATTATTAATTGATGATATGAGAATAATGACGTGTATTGAATATTTTACTGGAGAGGAGGGATCGCGTGGTGAAGTTTCTAGTGACCTACTCTCTCTCTTTCTCCTTTTAAAAATGACTTCTCGATACGTTTTTGCTCTTCTTCATGTTCATCGTCGTTCTTTTCTTTCTCGTTAAGTTATTTTTCTTCAGATAATAAAAAAATTTGAAAGTAGAGATCTCAAATTGAGTTTCAGATCAAGCCTCTTGCTTCGCAATGTCTTCTCCTGCAGAGTAATTTCATTTTCTCTTAATTGTATCTATGTATTTCTGTGCTTTTATTTCCAGATAAATATTCGTACTGTAATATTGCTTCTTCTTCTTCTTCTTTTTTTTAATTTACTGTAGTTCTGACTTGTGATGGTCTGCGCTAATTTGTGCTTCGTTTGTTAATTTGAGTCCTGCTTTGCTGGTGCTTGATGATTGATGGTTGAACTTTTTTTGAAATTGTTGGGTCTTAAATCTGAACCAGATTTGGTGATTGTGTACATATGATTTCTTTGCGGATTATTTGTAAGAGCTTGAACTGAGTGAGTTGTTTTGGAGATGTCTGGCTATGGCCATTACCCAGAGAAAGCGGGGTTAGGAAACTAATTGCGGAAATTGAAGCAATGGGATCAAAATTTAGTAGAGCAGAGAAAACGAATTTGGGAATCCATTACGAGATGGGTAATATTTAGAAAAATAGGTTACTGAAAAAGGGAAAATTCTAAACATGGCATATACACTAGGGTTACATGTTCAATTGAGGGAGTTTGCGATTGGAATATGTTGGATTTTTTATGTCTGTGGAATTATTTTGGTTAATAGAAGCGCCTGTTATGTAACGTATTCTTTATAGCCTGGACTTGTCTAATTGATTTTGGGGTGAGGATCCTTTACTGTTAGAAAATTAACAGCGGAGGTGTTGTTATTGTTTTAATCAACAACACCTTTGCTGTTAATAATTAACAGCAGAGGAGCTGGATCCTCAATTTTGGGTGTAGTTAGTGTTGGGTTTGTCCAAGTCTGAAACTATATTTTGGTAGCTTTGGGTCCTAGGTGTGTGTTCCCATACTCATGATTATGTAATGCCTACACTTGATGTGAGTACTACAGGGTAAAGGCAATTTAATAGAGTTTGTACTGGAGACAAATATTTTCATAAGAGGGGATTTTGGATTAGCAAAGGGAGGATGTTGAGAGGATACAAATGAGGTTGAGTTCAATCTTTGCAAAAATTGACAAGGAAAGAACCATCATGTGAGACTTTCCACTATCCTATGGCTTGTAATGTCGCGCAGATTATCTTACACTAATTATGGGCAGTGAATAACATTGAAAATTGATTTGAGTGATATTTTTGAGTTTACTACAATGGCTGATATTATATATTACTATTTAGTGGTATAAAGCTGTATGTAGTCATGGAAGGGGAGAGTAGTGGAAATTGGCATCCAGAAATTAGGTGGTGGAACTTGAGGCAATACATTAAAGAACGAGATTTAAGATGGAAATATAAATGTGTGGATTTAGACCTTTGGTTGTGTTCATTGTATGTGTCCTTTTCCTTTAGAATGTAGAATTTAAGTTCATTGAAAAGCTAGTGCAAATATGTCGGATCTTTAGACACTTAAAAAGGTCCTTGAAATAGAAACTGCATAGGTCGTTACTTTGAGAAATATAATAATGGAATGAAAAGATTTTGGTGTCATCTAGTTGATGAGAAGAAATTGAGAAGCTTGATGGATAAGAAAAGTTTTTGAAGATATTGGTTGTTACGAAGAAAGTTCACAAGATGATGCACAACTTACAATGTTTGGTATGTGGCAGTCTTTGTCCATAAAATAGGTTTGAATGGTGTCACAGAATAGGTTTAAAGAGTGGAGATGGATGTGTAAACATTGAATTAATGAGTGGAGAAGTAAGCACTTGAATCAACTTAATTTCATTGGAGAGATGAGGGTCGTATTGAAGACATGAATCCAAGAAGAGAGTGGTAGATGTGGTGATAAATTTCTTCTTGAAATCCCATGGGGAATTGTGTTAAAATATAACGATGATTCCACAGAGGTAGGACATTACGGGGTTTTCTTTTTTCTTTTTTGAAAATTGGAGGTTTAAGTTGAAGTCACATTATGGGGTTTTCTTTTATCTTTGAAGTCACGTTGCAGAAGATGCAAAAATAGGAGAAGCAGTAGAACCTACTGGTTTTACCATCCAGGCATAGAGAGACATCAGTGTAGTGATGCTGTTTTGAGGCAAACCTTGTTTGAAATAGAGTGGAGAATCCGGAAACATTGTGGTCTCATAGAATATCAGAGCTTATGTGATATTAAAATCTACAGTTACTTTTGTGCTTCTGTATTATTGAATCAAATAGAAAGATTTGGAAATTGTTGTTCTTGGAAAACCAAATTTAATTGATGCTGTAATTTATAATATTTATTGTTTTTTTATGCCACCAATGAAGATAGAAGTCATTACTTTTTATATGTTTGACTGTACTGATATGCTTGGAAGCTGTGTGCACACCTGACGGACATTGCACTTATCCTATGCCAGCTAATTTAAACACAAAAGGCCAAGGTTGGCCTACTCCTGCGTGTGCGAACTCTGTGTGTGTGTGTGTGTGTGAGAGAGAGAGAGAGAGAGAGAGAGAGAGAGAATTTGAGATGTGAATTCTGTAATTTTATTGGAGCTGTTTTGTCACACATGGGAAGCATAATGGCAACATAAATATCTCTTTCTTTCTTAACTCTTCTATATTTGTTTTTTTTTTACTGAAGCTTTTTTATCATCAGATAGAAGTCTTTATCCCTTCGTATGGATTTTCTACAATTGTTTGTTTGCTTTATGATTTTGTATCGCAGTATGTATGTCTCATGCAATAAACAAAGGGGATTGGTTATAGGCTTATTGTTAATCACCCATATATATCATAATGCATATCTGTTTCTGATGGAACAATTGAGTTTTACCTCTAGTCAATGTTCCAATTCTTTTCTTATCTTTTGTTTCAGATACTATAACTCGCTTCCTCCTATAAGCAAGGCTTATGGGACCCTATGTTTGCTAGCTACTACGGCCTATCAATTTGGCCTCTATGATCCTGCAACTATTGCATTGATCTATAAGCTAGTATTCTCCCGTTTAGAGGTATGGATTCCATCACCCTGAATATCAGTTTTTGGTTGAATTGTATGATGAATGTCATTACTCTTCCTTTTTTTTCTGAACATTCAAGTTGAAGTTTTGATTTAAAATCTCGTGTTAGAGTTCTACCTATACCCGGCCATTTTTCCAGTGGACATGAGCATGAGCTACACATATGCTTCTCATGACATATTGTTATTTTCTCTCCTGTTTTGCAATCGTTGCCTATTTTCATACTTTCCTAGACTTAAGGGTGTATTCTTTCTTGGAAGGCATGCAATGAAGCAAAAACTTCATCACTACAATAGTTATGTCGCCCTGTTGCTTGAATGAAGGCTATTAAGTTTTGGGCGTCACTATGCAATAATCTTGCGGATTAGCGTGAGCAATTATCTACCTCAATGTAGCCATGGCAGGTTTCCCTTGAATGAGCATGCATAACCTTGAGTTTTGGGAAATCACTTAACGTAATTCTTCCTGTGCGAACATCTTTAGCTTCCAGTCACTGAAAGATGAAAATGGATTCTGTAGAATTTATACTCCTAGCCTAGGTTGCCTAGGTCCTAGATTGGGATGAGAGTGACAATTTCGGTATCATCTCATATGTGTATCATCTTGTACACAATATGTTGTCCGATACTTATTGGTTGTATAAAATCTAGGCTCTTAAGGAAAATATATATTGTGGGTGGTGTTCAACTCCCCATTTTAAAATCCATATTCTTTTTATTCTTATCTTTTAATTTGGGAAACCACAAAGAAGCCTTAATGTCAACTTTGAGTTTAAGTTTGACGGGTATAATTTATGAACTCATTTGGATTTTGGTCTATGTATTTGCTTAATCTTCGAGAGGATTGAGATAGTACATATGTTTCCCACTTAGATGGAATTGCAATCCTAGTTCCACTAGGGTTCAAGGTATCAGTAGAGTCTAATCCATCTCGGCTATGACCAATTCAATATCGAAACATGATACACAAATATCACGAGTCACCTATGACTTGAGAGTGAATCAGTAACGATTCGGTAGTATCTGTTTGACTTGGACTCATATTGTTTAAATCGAACGAGTCACATCAGACTTGAACCGGGATCGATTCTAGTGGAATCTTCAACAAAATCTCTAAAATCGAAAAGGGGAAATAAAAAAAGGAAATGGAGAAGAAGATCTTAGACTCACTTGCACATTTTTCAAACCTTAAGTAGCAAAAAATCACAACCAAATTTACCATTTTTTGCAAATACAGAGACAAAAGAAAAATTGAAAGAATTGCAAGACATACTATAAAATCAAAGACATAGAAAAGTCGCATTTGTTCTTTTCTTCCTGAAGCTTTCTCGCAGCGACAACACAAAAGCAGGCAACAGTACTCAGATGTTCCTTCCCACTCAATGTTTACCTGGATTGTGGATTACTTTAGTACGTGATACGGATATGGGAATGCAGTACGATATTTTCTGTATACGGGTAGACTGATATGGTATTTTAGATTACAATTCATTTTGGAACTCTTATTTAGATTATTTTCACCATTATACAACATTATATATCATAGAGTTTGAAAATCTATATACACGTAGTTAATTAATATGTATTTTATATTTGTGCTACGTGTACAATTTGGGACAGTATATTAGTGATCTGGATTGCGAACCCACTCCGTTTGAGATTGACATACCTAGATCGTGGGTCGTCAGAGGTTTAATGAATTCTGGTAACGCCCACTTCCTAATGATCGACTGACTGTCAATGGTGATCCATTGAACAAAACGTCTGAGATCTTTCTTTCTCACTCGCTCAGTCTTCGTCGGTGCATTTACTATTAAAAGCCATTTCTTTTATTTTTTGTCGTCTTTAAAGTTTTTTTTTTTTTTGAAGTTTTGGTTTTTTTATTACTTTGAAGTGCATAAAAGATTATATAATTGAATAAATTTGTACTTTTTAATTTTTTTAATATTTAAAACTAAATATAAAAATTTTATTAGAAAAATTAAATTTAGATTTAACATTCCTTCTGGGAGCATAAAAAAATACATAATTGTATATTGTATTTCTTAATTTTTGAATAATTAATACTAAATGTGAAAATTACATTGGATAGAAATACAAACTTTAAACACTGAAAAAGATAAATATTTCATGTAGCGACCTTATATTTTATTTTCACTATATTTAGTGTGTTAGAGAATATATTTTGGATAGATAATGCATGAATGTTGTTTATATTTTTTAGAATTTTCCATGTTTTTTTTAGAAATTTTTGGGCTTTCTATCTAGTCTTTTGTGCGTATCGGCTAATGCCACACCATGACGTAACGACATATGTGTATCAGTGTCTTTCGAGTTGACGATCAATACTGCGACCTTGAACCATGAGGTCCACCCTTCTTTTCACATAACTTCAGAGATATAATTCTGGACCGGTCAATTCATCTCATTGAAAATGCATGGTTTATCTAAATTTAAAGAAATAAAAAATCTAAGGGGAACATATGTTTCATTTTGAAAGAAATTTAGTGGTTGTAGTAGTATATACTCCATTCACATGCCTAACAGTAATTTCACTTGCATATGTGGTTTAAGGGCTGCATATTAGTCTGCTCCTTATTAGACCAACTCAATATCTGTAGAAATAGTGACAATTAGGCTGTGGACGTGGTACTTTTACCTTTTTAAAGTTGCATTGTTAATTGGCACAATGAGAAAGAAAGGCACACACTGTCTCTCTCTCTCTCTCTCTGACACACAGTCATAGACACAAATACACATTCACACAGGTGCAAACAGTAGTGGGAAATTGATGATGTGGTTACTCTGTAAATTTATATTTTGTGTTCAATTCGCAGACTCTTTTTACTTACCGAAATGCTTTGTTCTATCATTTCTTAGTAACATTTTGGTGACTTCATTTTCATTTTTAGCTGTGGAGACTGATTACAAACTTCTTTTTCCTTGGCCCATTCTCTATCAATTTTGGGATTCGCCTCTTGATGATGTAAGTGCTCCATAAAACTTATTTCAAGAGAGAAAAAAAATGAATCAACTATTGCCAAAAATTTTGATCAACCACCGTGAGTTGTTGATTTGAACACCAGAACTCTCTATGCTTTTTCTTTGGAAATATTATTGGATAGTTGTGAAACACAACATGGGAGTTAAGGTTTGTATGGTCTTACTCTTATCTTGTTTCTTCTTGATGTTACAGAGCAAGATATGGAGTCCAACTGGAGACTGGACCGTTTCAAAGACGTACAGCAGATTTCTTGTGGATGATGATATTTGGTGCCATGTCCTTGTTGGTGTGTGAGATTATCTTTTCTCTTGTTCTGCTTTGTGGTTTGTTCTTTACAAGTGATCTTGTTGCTTTAAATAGATTGATAGATGCACACTGTATGGGGTGGAGTCGGTGGACCGTTCGATGGTCATGTGATCAGCGACTTTTCAAAGTTTATTCTACAATGTATCTGGCCTGTCCGCCCCCCCCCCCTCCCCCTCCCTTTCTCCTCTTCCCTCCCTCTTTTTTCATCCTTCCTCTCCTTGTCTTTCCTCTGTTCCTCCTCCTCAAAGTATGGTGCAACATGGCCTGAGCTTGAGCCATCCCCTCACTTATGGTTGATTGTCCCGCTTGCATGCTTTTAGGTATTATCAGCCATCCCCTGGTTCCGGTCTGCCTTTTTGGGGATATCAATGGTTTTCATGCTTCTCTATGTATGGAGTAGAGAATTTCCAAATGCCAATATCAACATATATGGCCTTGTGACCCTTAAGGTATGTTGATCCATTTTTTTTTGAGTGTGAAATCTAATGGAAGTGGTGTTTGCATTTGTATTTAGGCTCTCTGGGTTCTGGGGCATAATATCTGATACATGCTACATGATTGTTTTCTAACTTGCAGGCATTCTATTTACCATGGGCCATGCTTGCTTTGGATGTAATTTTTGGCTCACCAATTATGCCAGATCTGTTGGGAATCATTGCTGGACACCTATATTACTTTTTCAGTGTGTTGCATCCGCTTGCTGGTGGAAAGAACATACTAAAAACGCCACTGTGGGTGTATCCTTTTGCCTTTTTCTCAGGATGACATGCAGATGTTGCTTTTCGAAAATTTTGGCTGCTTTGCTTAGTGAAACACCATTATGAATCTCTCTCCCCCCTCCCTCTGGCCCCCCCGCTTCTAACACCTGCCTTTCTATTTTTCGTGGAAGTAGAATTATCAGCTGATGCTCCACTTGCTGGAAGTTTTAAATTTTCTTAACCACCATGACAGACATAAGCTAGTTGCAAGGTGGGGAATAGGAGCTCCAACGATCAATCGTGCACAGCCTGACAGGGCTACTGGGGCAGCTTTCCGAGGAAGATCTTATCGTGTTGGTGGATGACACTGCGGTTGTCGCTCCAGTGCAGGATTCAGAAATCTAGGATACCAATTTCAGAGATTCTAGACAATGCTGCTAACAATAGAAGCAAATTTTCTGGGGATGGCACTGTAGATTGAATGCCCCATTTGGTTATTGTAGTGGCTGAAGTAGATATTTCTTCTCTCCTTTGCCATCTTGACATTGTTAAAACGTTATACTCTGATTTTTTTGAGGAAATTTTACCAGCCAAGAACTGAAGAGGAAAATGTCTGAACAAATAGATTATTCTACATGCCAGAACAATTCGTAGATGCATTTTGTTTGCAATTCCCTACTTCGGGTCAAATGTAATAACGATGCAGGTGCAGCTATTCCAAATCTCCGCGGGGTGCAGGAGGACTATCATGCATGGGAATTAATGGCTCTAATATGTATATAGAGTTATTCATTGTTTTTTTTTTTAAAATAAAATTCTGTTATCTGTCCTTTAACTTATGATTAGAATGCACGTAATTTTATAAAAATTAAATCTGTTTTATTAAAGTCGGGGAATAAATATGGACATTGCTCTAAAATATAAATACTCATTGCCATGAGTCAAAGCAACAAAAAGAACAAGTCAGTAATTAAAACTTTAGTAGAGTGAAATATACATATGACTTTTAAATTATGATTTTTGTGTTAATTAAAATCCTTAATTTTTTAATTGTGTCAATTGAACTCTTTTTTTTTTTTTGTGTCAGTGATCACACGAGTAGAACACTCTAACACATGCAGACATAAATGCTCAATTGACACAAATAGAAAGTTTAAGGGATTAATTGATATAAAAAAAATTAAGAACTTAATTGGTACAAAAATCATAATTTAAGAGCCATATACCAAATTTACTCTAATTTCTCCGAAGACTCCGTTATGTTATGTCCTTAAATAAAGGCGGAACGTTGAATGGCGCTAATTCAATCGGGTTGAACGGACGGTCCAGAGAGCATCATCACCATTATTCACTCATACAATCACCTCCTCCTCCTTTCAAAAACAGAAACCAAAGAAGAAGGAACACAGGAAAACCACCACACACAGAAAAGGTACAGACATTGCATCGGAGAGAAAGAGAGAGAGAGACAGAATGTCGTGGCAAGCGTACGTCGACGACCACTTGATGTGTGACATAGACGGCCTAGGCCTTCATCTCTCCGCCGCTGCCATCATCGGCCAGGACGGCAGTGTCTGGGCTCAGAGCTCTTCCTTCCCTCAGGTCTCTCTCTCTATACACACACACACACATGTATGTATGTATGTATTCGGGATTATGTCGTTGATTATATTTCTATCGCTTCGATCTGTGAAATGGATACCATACATTTGATGTGATCTTTGACAATAGTGTGAATTCATTCTGATTTGGTTGTTTCGTTGAGAAATTTGTTGCGATCGAGTTATATGTTCACCACATATTGAATCGTGTGTTAGGACTATTTGTGTATTTTAATGGCTTGATTCGCGACTAACATGACAATGTGGTTGTATGATCATTTTGTCTTTGTTTGACTATGTCGTCGATTGAGTAGAAGAATAGAATTATTTGGAAAAATAATAATAATAAAAATGGATGCTTGTATTGGATTGTATTGATTCTTGCGCATTGATGATTTCGGGAAACTGTTCTTCATTTTAATTGCCTTGTTTGAATGTGAAAATGAATAGTTTGGCTGCAGCCATTATAGATTTTTGTTTTTATTATGTGGAGTATGCATTGTATGAGTGAATGGATGGAGTTTGTGTATTTCCTCAATGTCCCTATAAATGGATCCATGACCTATTAGAATAAATGAATTGGTCCATGAATCATTCCGCCATCTCGCCTAATGAATCAATAGAATTCGTTTCAACCGCGGTCATAGTTTCCGTCGATCAGGAATTTTTTACCACCTTCACTGGATTTCTTTCTCTTTCATTTGCTCCTGAATCTTTCATAGACTCAATAAACAAAATCCTATAGCTTTGTTGTTATACTCTCTCTCCCTCTCTCTCTCAACCGGGAGAAAGGTTGAAGGGATATTTGTCCTTTTTAATATGTTTTGAAACTATTAAGATGATTATATCAGAGCGTGGTTATATCATTGCCATCTGGTATATTTCAATTTTAATTGCTAACTTTGACTAATTATTGTCACTCTGTTTGGTTTCTTTTTCTGGATGCAGTTTAAGCCTGAGGAGATCAATGGCATCATAACTGATTTCAATGAACCAGGTCACCTTGCCCCTACAGGCTTACACCTTGGCGGGGTAAAGTATATGGTAATCCAAGGAGAGCCTGGAGCTGTCATTCGTGGAAAGAAGGTCCTGTTAATGTTCTTTATGTACCTCAACATCTTTCTTATGCATAATAATTCCCCCATTTTGATAGCACGCATAGCTTAACTCAGTAAAGTTTCTAGCCAAGTATTTTCTTGCGATTGGATGAATCCTTCTCTGCCACTGGGATTCATGCATAGTGCTCTTGTAACCAGACATCTAAAGATAATTGTGCATGCAGTTTGATATTGATCCTTTTATATACACATGGGAGTTTGACCAAGCCTCCCTTTGTGGAAGTGTGTTATTGTCCCACAATTACATACATAGAATCTGGACAACCACGCATTGAATCTGTGTGTGTGTGCGCAAAAGTCTCCTGACACTAAATTTGTTCCCCTTGAGCCAATGGAAGTGGCTTGAATTTTGTTGGTGCATCTGGTAAGATGTGGTCTAGCACACAAGCAGCCACTTTTCAAATTTATTATTCTCACTGGACCAATGCACAAGTGGTGGATCACCTTGTTACCATTTTTTGTGAGAACAACAAATGGGGGATTTGAATTAAGTTCCTGACCCTTTCCTAGTTAACTTTATATAATATCTTTCAGTTTCACATTGGAGAAATGCAGAGATTCATGTTGGCTGAAATGACTTTGTTTTTGTGTCATGAGCTGTGGCTTGTTACTAATATAAGGTCTTGTGTTGGTTTGGCAGGGATCGGGAGGTGTCACTATTAAGAAGACTGGTCAAGCTCTAGTGTTTGGCCTCTATGAGGAGCCTGTGACCCCTGGACAGTGCAACATGGTCGTTGAGAGGTTGGGAGATTACCTTGTTGATCAGGGTCTGTAGGCCTCGGCCTGTCATGATTCTATATAGTACCTCTTCCTAGGATATGTTAATTTTCTTTCTCGTTTCTGCTTCTAAGTTTATGCTACTTCCTCCAAAGCCATGAACTAGACATGGATTCGTTGTAGCCAATAACCATGCAAGGCCCTAACAGCAGTTAGTGTTTTAGGGTCGTTTTGATTTGCATTGCATCATTTATTCTCGGTTTATGTTTATTATGTATAAACCATGAGCGGTTTCTCTACTTTTTATTTGTGTTGGCATTGAAGTATCAATTTTGAGAGGAATATATGTCTATGGCTAATGAAATAGAATATAATTAAAGAAAATATACAGCTGTCACTGGAATCTATTACCAAAATACGGCAAAATTTAAACTCAAATACCAATTTACAGCTGTTTTAAACTTATTTACCAAATTACGGCTGTTTTAAAAGTGGAAGTACGAAATTCGCTTTTATTTAAAGGCGGATTTGAGAAGTACGATTTTATCTGAAAAAATGGAGGTAACAATTACAACTTTAACAATGAAAGCGTATTTACCAATTACGCTTTCAATTGAATACTTGCTGTTACTGGAGATTGTCAGCGGCTCAATGGGGTTCATTCACCTTATAAAAAAGTGATAAATTACACTCATGTGTTTATAGTTCTTGTTTATTACAATAATAGACTTATATTTTATGATATTATATTGACCTCTTTATTTGTTTCATTTTAATATTAGATATTTTTTTTCAATTTTTTACTCAAACTTTGTTCCAAAAAAAAATCTATTACTTCTCACTTACATTGTACCGGGATATAAAAAAATATTTTTTGCACTTTGCATTTTAAAAGATTACAAGATTCTCATTTAATCCTCTTATAGATTAAATTTCTTACATTACATCATTAATGTATTAATATATTGCATTGTTGTCCTTCTGTTAGATCTCAGAAAAGTGAAAAAAAATTAGTGAAAAATTGAAAAAAATATCTAATATCAAAATGAAACAAATAAAGGGGACAATATAATATCATAAAATATAAGTCTATTATTGTAATAAATAAGAACTATAAATAAATGAGTGTAATTTATCACTTTTTGATAATGTCAGACATAGGAATGTCAATGGACCGAAGCGGGGGCGGGGGGTGTAGTCTCCATCCCCGTACCCGCTTAAAAAAATTTCGTTCATCCCCGGTCCACCCCCGTTAGAGGGTATAATTTTCATCCCCATCCCCGTCCGCAGGTAAATTTTTAATCCCCGTCCCTGTCCCCGCTTCCCTCGTACCTGCCGAAGCCCAAGCTAATTAAATTCAATATTTTAAATAATTCAACAACATTTTAAATAATCTAACACAACATAATATAACATAACATATTTGAATAAAACACAAACAACAAATGTCCAAAATACTACTTCAAAATACTATACATTTGAACAAAACACAAACAAATGTCCAAAGCAATATAATGGTGGTAAAATCATCTCAATCAAGTCAATATATATTTATATTTTATTTTATTTTTTGCGGGTAACGGGAACGGGACGGGGGTAAGGATAAGTCCATCCCCGCCTCCATTCCCGCACGGGTTTATACGGGTATCTCCGTATACGTCTACCGTCTAATACGTATAGTCCAACCTTTGTCCAAACGGGACGGGTTTGGACGAATACCCGTTTTTCCCGGTCCATTGACATCCCTAGTCAGACAATGTTCTCACTGAGCCGCTGACAACCTCCAGAGACAAATTGAAAGCGTAATTGGTAAATACGCTTTCAGTGTTAAAGTCGTAATTGTTACCTCCGCTTTTTCAGATAAAATCGTACTTCCCAAATCCGCCTTTAAATGAAAGTGGATTTTGTACTTTTGCTTTTAAAACAACCGTAGTTTGATAAATAAGTTTAAAACAGCTGTAGATTGGTATTTAAGTTTAAATTTTGCCGTATTTTAGTAATAGATTCGCTGTCACTGTATATGTGTGTGGAGAGAGAGAGAAAGAGGGGGTGAGTCCGGTCACATGACCAGACAATGAGAGATGGTGATATAATGTCGTCATTGTCTTGTGAAGAGTTATTATCTAGGGGGATTGGGAGGCCGGTACCTCCTATATAACTTATTAGGACAAAAGTTCACTTTTTAAAATATTTGGGATAGAAGGACATCTACTAAAAAAAAGTCATAAAAGCCCTTTTACTCATACCATAAATAATGCATACCTAATTGAATGTGAGACTTTCAAGATTAAAATGTGAGATTTTCAAGATTCTTTTTGATATTTGTGTATCATTTGAATTTTGAAATTATATATATATATATATTTATATATACGTATACACACACACACGTACATATATACACACACA
>CM042188.1:36487917-36499462 GCA_023539305.1 Ilex asprella | reverse complement strand
TCTGGATTGGGGGGGGGGGGAGAGAGAGAGAGAGAGAGAAGCACATCCCTTTCATGCAACTCAAAAAAATTCCTATGGAAATAACCTTTTTGCTTCTCCAAAGACACCACTACCAAAATCGAGTTCCTTCTGGACACTGACTAGATTCAAAAGAATGAGAGAAAAGTCATCAGTAGGCAACTAGATAACCACATTGAGACTTTCATATTTGAAGAAGCAGACTTTGAAGGATTTGCTGTAACATTATTTGCAGCAGTTTTGTTGCTCCTGAAAAATTTATGTACCAAATCCAGATCAATTAATGTGTTAACAGGAGGACAAAAACAAATCCTTAAAATTGGAAATACTATATAGCATTAGATGATAAACATACCCTGATGTCATATACAAACACTTGTCATAGCCTGCACAAGCCAATACAAAGAAATCATTGAAACGAGAAATAATATCGTTCTGTACAAAAGCATAATTTGTCATTGTGGGTGTCATTCTTCCACATCAGATAAACAGCATTAGGAAATGCTGGATCAGTCTTACATAATAACCAAGCTGAATCCATCATTTCGCTTAAGTGCGTTTTTACATCTGTGCACCATTGACTTGAGGTGCAGGGACCACTCAAGTCATTGTATCCTATAGTCTTTAATACATCTATGAGAAGGAAGCAAACTGAGAAAAGACAGTAATACCATAAAGAAAAGATTGGACCTAGGAACTTACTGGGGTTCTTATTTGTTCTAACCCCCGTTCCTCCAAAACTGCATGCGACATCAGTAGCTCCATTTTGCTGATAATAACTGTTGAATGCATAAGATGCATGTGATAATAGACTATCTGGCTCAAAACAAGGCTGGCTAGGCTGAATAGCAGAACAGTCCACATTCCCCGGACCACAAGCCCAATCCAGGGCATTCTTTAAGTCAGCTTCAGAAGCAGTTGATGAAGCAATGCACCAAGTTCTATTTGAACTTGTGATATTTGCCCCTGTGGTCATGTCCACAGCACCTCTTCCAGTGAAATCAAGGCTGTAGACACTTGTCTGATCAGGATAAAACAACCCCCAGTTCCTCTCAGATTCCAAACCAGGTTTCCTGTTCTCGTTAAACAAAGAAAACACATACACATCTAGCTCCTCTCCGGGCTTTGCCGGGGTGCCAGTATTATTGATGACATGGCGAATCAGATTGGTATTGTAAGTCTGGGCGTTGTCCGGAGTTGCAGCTGTCTCCTTGGCTGACCCTTTTGAAGGCCAGCCCGTTTCAGTGACCATGACTCTAATTGTCCTGAAATGTAGAGCCATCAAAGCAAAGTAAATAGCATCTATCTGGGCATCAAACATGTTTGTGTAAAGCAAACCAGTATTCGGGTCAATAACTTCAGAGGATGATTCAAACAGAGCATAATCTAACGAGACATTATTTGAGGAATCTCTATAAGCATAGTAAGGATATATATCAACCATGAAGGGTGACTGGTTATCAGCAAGAAATTCCAACATGGGTTTCAGAAAGAATGCATGGCTACTATTAAAAGCTCCTGCAGAAGGTGGGAACGATCGGGACAAAATGCCTAGGGAATGGGTACTAGAGACTTTGATCTTCCTATGCAAACCAGCTTTTCTCAGAGCCGTGTGAACATTTTGCATGGCGGGTACTACTAGGGCAGAGACATTATCAGGGATTTCTGTGACTTCAGCTCCTACAGTTATGTATGTGATCTTTGTAGCCGGATAGTAGGGGAGGATGCTGTTTTTTAACCAGGTGTCAGCATTGGACTGGAACTGAGAGAATGACAACAAGTCTAAATTTGAAATCCCAATCATGAGCTCCACTCCCGTGTTTGCAAAGGCCTTGATAACCTGAATATTGGAGTCATATACCCTTATGTATTTAATCTTGTGAAGTTGAACCAGCTGTGCTACTTTATCAGGGGTGGGAAGGTCATCAGCATTTCTGCCATAGCATACTCCAATTGTGCTTCCACTACAGATACCTGTCGCACAAAATAGTAAGAGTCAAGAAACTGAATCAAATTGCCAAGGCTCTGTCACAGACTGTATCAGCAGAAAGAAAGGGACAACCCACAAATTAAAATCATAATGGGAAGAAGGCACAGATTAACAAAAGCACAGGTTGATTTACGTATGCCTAAAGGAACAGGTTTATTTACACAAGCCCAATGAAAGTAAGAAATATTGTCAATCATAGAGGCTATAGCTCTTCCACCTCACAAGCCAGTCTCTAGACTTCAAGAAATTTACATCGCTGAGCGCAATCCAATAAGCTGGATTCAAGGAATAACAAGGGTTCCATGCCAAGAAACTGAATCAAAAAATTAACGCTGGTGTAAACAATATCAACTGGCCAGAACAGGTTTCTTAAATTGCTATTTTTGACTTTCTTTCAGCATGATGAAGGTCTCCTAGCAATTTCTAACAATCATATTTTGATATCTAAATGACAAGAGATGCCACGATGCAAATCAATACGTTCTAGCAATAGTATTTTCAAGTGAAACTTCCGTTTTAAAAAAGAATGGCCCCTCTCAAACCCAGCCGTGACGGGAGTCACTTGCAATGGGTTGCCCCTTGTTTTCTCTCCTCACGGAGTGTAACATTGCGGGAATCTATCTGACCCTTCTCAAACCTCCACAGTAGTGAGAGCCTCATGCATTGTGCAACCTTTTGTTCGTTATAGAGTCATTAGGTAATAAGCAAACTGTTGGGCATGTCAGTGGAATGTAATTTGACAAAACTTGACCTAGCTAAAAAGAATAATTTTTGCAGATGGATAAACACTATAACCATTGTGCAAGTAATTTTTATGTCTGAGCATTTGTTAAATTTCATGAATTGGAAGAAATTTAATTATTGGAGATAAAATAGGTGACAAAAAGGATGGAAGAGAGAAATACTGCAGAGCCATCAGATTCTCCAGCAACTAAGGAGTATACACCTTACATGGTATATTGAAGGATCAACTTGGCTGTAGGTTTATTCATTCGCAGATGCAAGACAGGATAAACAGTGCTAGATTAACATCTATCAAAAAGCTCTAGATGAGGGGCATTCTTCAAAAGGTTTAAACCCTTCTTTTACATTCAAAATAGCTATTAAATGGACAGTCATCTGCAGTTACCAAAGCACGAACTGACCTTGAAGGTCAATGTTCAACAATCTTTCTTTCTAATGTCAAGATCGACAACTATCAAACTGGGCCAAAAGCACCCCACCTCACATGCAAAGTGCCATCACATGTAAAAGCAACTCCAAACCTTACTCAAATCTTGACTTAAAATTAAATTTTAGTAAAAACATGTTAAAAACAAACTCTAGTCACCAAATAAAGGGAGACTCAAATCTTCAATGGTAAAGATCCAGTGATCATTTTTACACTACTTTAAATTTAGGTATGTCCTCTTTTAAATTTGAGTATGTCCTCCTTTAAATTTGAGTTTGGTCATTGGAGTATTTTGTATCAAATCAAACTTTTTATTAAAATGTTAAATCAAATTTTAGTCAAGGTTAGAGCTGGTCTAAGAGGGGTATTGGGTTTAAGCAGCTGCTAACACATGCTCCACCTCTGCTTCTGAAGACAAGGCTATACTAAAGGACGCATTTGTTTTCCTTAGGCACATAGGTGATTACACTCTTCTGTCTATTGTTGTAATGGTGAAGCCATAATGTAGAAATTTTGAAAATCAGCTCATCCTTAAAATCACCATTCTGTGCTCCTCTCCTCACACACTCCTACATAAGGCCCTTTCCTAGACGGCCGCCTCAAGACAACCTGATGATGAAGTTCATGGGTGAAACCAGGTGAGAAATTCACTCACAAAGATTGCCAATTCGAACTCAATCAACCCAGAAATTCATCCTCAGACAGCTATTAAATGAGCTGTCACTAAGCCAAGTTGGAATTTTAAGGAAGTCACTTAAATTCAAGAATCAATCATAGAGGACTTTTATAAAGGCTTTGACAACTATGAACTGCAAATCCACCACATGAGACTTAAAGAACAATCAGATTGTGCTCACGATATCACATTGTTGAAACTCAAACTATGAACTGCAAACTCAATCAATGCACCCGTCTGTACAATATATTTAGGTCCGACCCCGTACCCAAGCGAAAAGATACCACCCGTGTGCAATAGAGACAAGTGACGGGTAGATAATTTCATGTGGAAAACAAGCATATCATGGTATTGACTCAGATAATCAATAATCAACACCTAAATAATATAATGGAAACTTTAGGTGCCCAGAAGGAAGCATTTGGGTGGGTGAGTGGGAAGACAGAGAGAGCAACATACCCCTATGCCAAATTATAACCCTATGCATATACATGTATAACGATTAACATACAGAAAAATAAAAGCCAATAGAATCAAATTGGAAATGAGCAATAAAGAGCCAAAAAACAGGGATTTGAGACACAAAAGTAGCGCAAGGACAGATCAAATGAGATATATTCCCAAGAAAAGAAATATCTGAGATCCAAAACACAAAAAAAATGTAAATCAATTCAAGTTAAAAAAAAAAAAAAACAAATCAAAGAGAATAAGGAAAGTGGACAAATACCCAGAAGCATTAGCAACAGAGAAGCTGCAAATATGAGTCTGAACCCTCTTGTCATTTGCTCTCCAACCAAGCAACTCTCTCTCTCTCTCTCTCTCTCTCTCTCTCTGAACACCTCTTAGTTTCTTCTTGCCCCTGTTCTTCCACTTCACACTTTGTTGTAGATTGGTAATTTTTATCTCCTTAACTTCTCTGTCTCTTCTCTGGGTAAAAGGAAAAACCTCTCTCAGCTCGAGGTTAGTAACCAGTGGGGGACTGGTACTAGTCAACAGGAGAGAGACGGAGAAGGAACCGAAGAGGGGGGAGGGAGTTTAGTGGGTCTGTCAGATTGTTTTCATCGGATGGAGTTTAGTTTACGATTCTGCAGATTTAGAATGGGATGTCTGTTCTGCTGCACAAGTGCAAATGTCACTGCGTGTCAATATCAACGGTCAAGAGGGCATCTACAAAAGCAACAACAACCCCCTTTTTTTAAGTGTTTTTCGAATTGCGTAAATTCTTCAAGTTGGGGCCCACTTTTGTTGTAAGATTTTTTCAATCAATTCAAATTAACAAAAAGAATTTCCTTTTTTTTTTTTGATAAAGATTAATTTGTTATTTATATTATTATAACAATTATTTTATGAAGAATTACATCTAGATTTTTTGAAATTTATCACTTAATTTTTTTTTGACAGATGTTTAATCCTAACAGGTAATTTAATTATTTAAATCTTTAATATTTAAAATATTACATACATACTCCTTAAGATTTTTACACACGTTACGAACCTTGGACTTAAGCTAGTAAAATTGGCTTTATTAAAAGAGAGAGCCCTTTTTCTTTTATAGGGATCAACTGTATCCATTTTAAGTTGGTCTTACTCAGATAAATTTCTTCGTTTATCTCATCTGTTAACTCGCCTTCTTCTTTAACTAATCTTTAGGATTCATCTTTCTATGAATAAACTGTGGCATTAACAAAGCATCAAGAGAGAAATTTCCTAATGTTAATCTCATCACATTTCTTTTGCTCTTTTTGTCTCCAATGTGCACTTTTCTTTTTCAATTTATTTCGAATGGACTTATCCGAGTTCTAATTAATAATAAAATTGTCGGGTGGTGACCGTAAAACCTTGTTTGTTTCTACTTGACATTATTTTTTTCGATTTTTTTACATTAATTACATAAGATAGTTTGCTTACATAATACTTGCAATTAGGAATAACACTACACGGATTGCTCACACTTGTTACTCGACCAAATCACAACAGACAATAAATACTAAGAATCACTTGAGATTTTTCTAACTAAAGGCAAGCTAAGCTAACGAGAGGGAAAGGCCCCGAAGTCAGGTCGTAGTGAGGGAACGAACCCAACATAATCTCCAGCATATAGGCGACAACTAAGCTTCGTTCTATGGCAGTTTAAGTTAGCATCCATTTCAACATATCATCCTGCTCGATTTCAAATTCATACGAGGCACAAGAAATAACACCAGTAGAAAATTTTAGAGGGTTTGTATGTAATTTTTCAAATGTTAGGAGTCTAAGTGATTAAGTGACAATCTCAGAAGGTCTAGGTGTAATTCTCCCTTATTTTATTTGGGAAGTTTTTCCCTTTATTTTTCTTATATATTTTCAAATTATTAAATGTAAATTCACATTTTGTTTTCTAACTAACACACGTGTCATAACTATTTCTCTTAAACTCCAGTTTAAACTTCTACAAATCTTCATTGTAAACTCAAATTTGTTTAATTACATGTATCGACATTTATTGCCAATATTAAAAAAAAATATTTTTGTGAAATATTTTATTGCACGAGAGGCGTAGAGTAGAGGTGGGGGTAGTAAGTGGGATGAGATCGAAATAGATTTCAAATAATGTGCATTGCACATGACAATTGCTTGTATCCTTTTTGTAAAAGTTCAAGAGTGTCATTGGACATCGCTTTATTTCTCCCTAAATAATTTCTATGTTATAAAAACTACTAAGTAAACTCAAGCTATTTAATAGATTCATGTCGTATCATATTTGTATTGTACAATTTGACTAATTTAATATTTTAATTGAGTTATTAAGATAATATTCATATTAATAGAAATTATTTATTTCTAAATTAAAATAAATCAAATAAAAAAATAAAAATGGTATTAACAAGTGCTAATATAACCATGGAAATGAAGGGCCCTCGGATAGGGTTGACAATTAGGTAAACTCAAGCTATTTATTTGAGTCATGTGGTGCCATAATTGTATTGTCTAATTTAAATAATTTAATATTTGAGTCGAGTTAATACTTACATTCATATTAATAAAAAAAGTGAATCACACTTTGTGCCCCCAAAAGATTTAATATTTTTTAATTTTAAACACTCAAAAATCAAATTTTTTACATTGTACCTCAATATATAAAAAATATTGCAATGTGACATTTTTGTTAGATTTTGTTATTTTTTTCGTTAGTGTTAATAGAGTATTTTTTACAGAAGAAATAACGAAAACTAACAGATGTGTTACATTGCAACATTTTTGATACATTGAGGATGCAATGTTAAAACTGTTATCATTGAGAATACAAAGCAAAATTATTTAAATCTCTCAGGGTATAAAGTGTAATATTCCCTAATAAAAATTATTTAATTCCAAAATAATTCATCTAAAACTAGATCAAATAACAAAAATAGAAAAGGAGTTAACTATAATGTGAACTAATCAAGGCCCTTGGATAGGTTTGATATTAGACAGGCCTGACCCACAAGGGCCATATCACAACTCATAGTACCCGGGCCTTATTCAAAAGTGGGACCTAAAGGGTCCCATACAAAGCCCTTCAATTCCATAGGTGGGCCACTACTTTAGCCAGAAAGTTCAATAGACCATGGGTCCGCCTATTCTGACTTCTAGGTTGGAGTTGGACCTTAGCCGTGGTCCCCCCCCCTCTCTCTCTCTCATGTACGTGGGTGATCAGTGCCTGTTATTGGTTAAGTACTGGAATGACGTTTGCAGGTGATTGCGTATATTCATGCTCTCGTAGTCGTCACGGGTCGGGTCTAACAAGCACGTGGTTTGGATGGTTTTCGTTGTTGAAAAAAAAAACAAAAAAAACTGGAATGACGGTGTATGGATCAGGCCGGATGGGATATGGGCTCGAATTCCCTCAAGTTTGCCTTGGGTTTGGTTGGTAACGAATGTGAGCCCACACCAAATTGAAGTTTGGACTCGTTTTCTAGTAATTGATTAGGGCCAGTCCAATGACATAAGCCCATTGTTTCCAAATAAAGGTTTTACAACCAGGTTATTCTAGCACGCACAGAGTGGTGCCATGACATCCGGTAAAGCATCAGAGGAGTTGGAAGTTCAAAGCTAATCGTCAACATTAAAAAACCAAAAATAAACTTGTAGAATTGCCTTCCAATCCACCAAATCACTCCCTTCTTATTGGTCCCAACATCGAATTAAACTAGATTATGATCATCGATATGTTCATTGAAAGACCATGATCGGTTTGATGTTAAACTAGAATGGTAAAAGAAATGTTGCTGCTATACAAGTCCCAACTCCGATTACTAGTTGTATTTTAGTATTACTAGTTGATGCACACATGCGTTGCACGTAGTTCATTTTGAATATCAAATGTTACATGTTAGTGTTGTAAATATTATGAAAGGATATCAACTACAATGTTGGTACTTACAAAAGCTGATTGCAAAATGAAGTCTTTAATCTAAGATGCTACAAGTAATTAGCACATAATCAACTTACAAAATGATTCACTTTACATATAAGAAGAAAGACAAAAATTATACAATGACATATAAAATTAGGTCAAAAATAAAAAATCTCTAAGGTTGTTTATTAAAATTTCTAAAATAGTAAAAACTTGAGGAATTCTTCATTTTACGTTGATTGTTCAACAAGTTTTTCATTTAGCTTTCCGTTACAAAAAAAAGTTGTTGTATATAAAATACCAAAACATATATATTTAAGACCTTTGTTAAAATATATGTGGAACCATTTCTTGAAAAAGAAAATAAATGGCGCCTAAAAAAAATTAATTTTCAAGACTTAAATACGTCACATGTCATCACCGTGAGAGCTTCTGTTTAGAGAAAACTAACAAGCAGACCAGTCGATGAAACAAATCAAATGTGTTATAAAGCTCAAGAATGATTTATGTACATGAGAGTTGGGAGAGAGAGGAGGTCAATGACTTTGGTTGTTTGACAAATCAAGGATTCACAATCATCCAAAAAGGGCGCAAAATTTGCACATAAAGCATTAGTCAAACATTTGTTGTTAGAATTTGGAAAGTCTAGATGTTAGTTCAATATGTGGGTTTTTGACTTTGCCTATGTTGTATTTGTAGAAACAACCAAAATATGAAAAACTTGGAATGATTAATGAGTATATGTAGTGCAGATCAAATGCAGTACTCTTATCTTAATAAATGATAGAACTAATATTGAATAATAATTAGGAGTAAACAAGAAAAGCAAAAGTTTTCATGATTGGTACATTAAATGTAATTAATTTTAAGATATAATGAACGTTAAACTTAAATGAGTAAGCAGGTTATGAGTTTTGTGTATGAGGGTTTGCAAAAGTAAGATAAATATGAGAATTCTCAAATAGTTAACCAATATATTTTTGTGCAATTGAATTATAGTAGTTATTTGGTGAAGGAGAAAATGGTTATTAAAACATTGGTCTAGGGTAAAAAGAGAAAGCAATTTTTTTTTTGTTTAAAGTACTTTTATAGTAGTAAAGATAGAGATAGAGATATACTTTAGATAAAATTGGAAAATAAATTTAAACTTAAAAAAAAATCATATTCGTTATAAAACAATCAATTATTTTAGCTTAATTCGGTCACATAATCCCTTGACGTAGAGTGAACAAAAGTGATGAGAGAACGTATATACTTTCAAGTTACAAGTGTCATAGAGAAAGTAGATCTCTGCAAAAAAAATGAATCTCTCTTTGAAAAGAGCTAAGAGTCCAACAAAACCAGCGGGGGGAGGAGTAAATATTCATTGCAACGGTGACACCATGTCATTACTGTCACGTGGTGCCACCATCCAATTAGAAAACTAGAAATAGGGAATGTGGATCCTACTAATCATATATGTTGTTGATTGGATGTGGTGGTTACTGGTAATTATGAAAATAGTGGGGTTCAATTTCTCTATTTTTAATTTTTTAATTGGATGGTGACACAACGTGACAGTGATGACGTGGTGTGATCGTTGTATTCAATATTTACTCGGGGGGGGGGGAGAGAGAGAGAAATCAAAGATATATTAAGTAGGGTTTGGCCCTATATGGAGAGGGTATTGAACAAACTGGAGGAGACCATGACCCTCCGGGTCATAACGTGGCTCTCTGTCCATGATTATATGCTACACTACTGTATCTTCTAACACTAAATACAAGTTGTATATATAATAATCGCAACAATAAAACACTAATAAGTCTAACACAAAACAGTAAGGCATGTATGCAATGTGGTTTCATCATCTAAATTTCTAGTGGGTCCCTCTGTGTCCACTTAGAGGGAGGAAAAAATAATGGGTGAGAGCCTATGGAGGCTAACATGCTAGAAATGTAGGTGCCATGCACAGAGTCGTGTTGGAGGGAACATGTCATGAGACCTTGAGAAATAAAGAAACAAGTAAGTTGAGCCAATTATAGAGCTCAAACCCTACTCATGGAAAGGCTGCTGAGAAGAACATTCAAAATTGTATAGGGTTATGCCTGTTGGTGGTGGACAAAGGCTAGGGGCTAGGACCTAACTTCATCTGCCATGTTTGTAAATAATGCCCTACGGCTAGCATTATGGTACCAAAAAAATTGTTTTCCATTCTGGATTGTTTCTTTTTGTCTAATTAAAGCATGTCATGTGTAAGGATTCTTTGTTTTACTATTTTTATGATCAATGTTTAGTATGATCCAACAAATTACTTCCGAATACAACATTGTTTATTTTTTTTGGAAGGTCAAGTACCGTATCGTAAGACGTTTATTACCTATAAAGTGCTGCAGCCTATAGGGTTTTGGGTTTCATTCGTATACATAGACAGGTATGATGGAGTGGTTTGAGTGATGATGTTGTTGTTGGGGGATTGTGAAACAAAAAGAATGGCAAGAAGTATTGGAAAGAGGAGGAGATATGTGTGTGTGTGTGAGAGACAGAGAGTAGCTTGCTGAAAAGGGTAACCATGTGAGAGTGTGAGAAGCATGATGCTACAGAATGATGTGTCATCTTTATCTTCATCACATATTTACTTGCTCTTCAAGGGCTTGACTAGGGTATCGAATATAACATTGTGTCTACAAATTATTATTTTTTGTGAGCATTTTTATTAGTACATTGAGGTTTCAAATTTGAGTCTCGTAAAAACTGTCTTGGTTGACTTAATGGATACGATTTTTAGGTAATGGTTTGTGTATATCAAAATTATGTAATAAACCCAAGTGAAAAAAGCATTGTTGGAATGATTTTAGGTCATAAAAAAGGGGCAATTATCCTAATGTTTGTATTTCGTGTCATGTGTGGGATTGATATATATGAAGAGTGACTAAGAAATTTTAATTGGTTTTTACATATCTTGATATATTTGAGTGTCAAATCACGACAATTTCCTTCGTTTTAAAACAGAATTTTTTTACATGACATTCTTTTAAAATACCATTGAATAGAATTGATGGAAAATTGTGCATCGGAGAGAATCTAAATTCCACTAACCCCTTCTTACATTCACCATATTAGAAGCTTTCCAGAAATTATATTTGAAAATATTTTTTAAAAGGATTCAAATAATAATAATAATAATAATAATATTTTAATATGGGATAAACTAGTATATATCCAAATACTACACAAAATATGCTTGCATTATTTTTGCGGTTATAATATTTAAAGGTTTATATATATATATATATATATATATATATATATATCTAGTTATGTCTCGATCGTCTC
>CM042188.1:36462945-36477098 GCA_023539305.1 Ilex asprella | reverse complement strand
ATATATATATATATATATATATATATAATATTTAGACTTAAAAATTTGATCTAATTTATTGATATAATAATGTGATTTCATAGGAATCGTTGAATTTACAATAAAGTTAAATATTATATTAAATTAGATCAACAAATTATAATAATAGATTAAAAAAAATGAGAGAGAGAATCCAAAAATAATTGAGTGGTCCTACATTAGTTGGAAAGGAGGCCAATCACCGTCACATAGGAAAAGCACACGTGGCGGTGCAGCCAAAAGTAACCGAGTACGACTGCCTACAATCAATTGCTTCTATCAAAAAAAAAAAAAATCAATTGCCAAATTTTTTTTCACACCTTCACATAAACCCCCCCCCACGTGTCACTTCCTCACAATTCTCCTTCACTTCTTTTTCTCTTAAGCCGCTCCCTTCTCTGCTCTGCTCTGCAAAACTTTTTCCGGTGAATGTTCAAATTTCTTGTCACGATTTCGACCTTTCAATCTTTCATCGATCTGATTCGTTGAAAAGCAAAAGAAATTGTGAAAGTTTACTTACATGGAGAATATGGAATCATCAGAGGAAGATGATACGAACCGAGTGGACTCAGTTCTTGAAATGATTTCGACTGTGTCGTCGATATTTGGAAGTGATGATGTTCCAAGCACTACCAGCTCTTTCGAAGGTATCTCGACTGCTAGTAGTAGTTCTGGTGAAATTCCGGCGGATATAGTGGCGGACGTGGTGGTGCCGAGACTGTTGAAACCACCGGCGTTGGGAATTTCAGGTGAGATGGCTCCGATGAGGTTGAAGTGTGTGGGGAGGAAGAGTAATAGAGTGTTGTGGGGGTTCACTTCGGTGATTGGGAGGAGAAGAGAGATGGAGGATGCTGTTAAGGTGGTGCCGGGTTTCATGTCTCGCACGTGCGATCACGTGGGAGGGTGTACTGCAGCAGGTTCCTTGAGTTCAACTGAGGTCTCGCCGGTACATTTCTTCGGTGTCTATGATGGTCATGGTGGTTCTCAGGTAAATTTACCAAAAAAATCAATTGTTTAATTCTAATAAAAAATTTCAGAATCTTATAATAATTTCAAACAATTCACATTACCTTGCAATTGATAAAAATCAATTGAAACTAAATGGATGTAAAATCAACCCCTAAATGTAGGATTTGAATCTTTTATATATATATATATATATATATATATATTTTTTCTCATTTTTTTTGCTACGAAAAAAATTATGTTATATTCATCTTAAAATACTATTATAATAATTAACTATTCTAATTTTGAATAATAAAGTATATTGCAAAGAAGAAAGTAATTACAGAAAAGTGGAGAGAAGATCAAAAGAGACTATATTTGAAATATGACCTAATTTATTGGTTTAATTCACTGGGTTGACTATAAATGTCATTAGAATGTAGTATTAATCCAATAATTCTTATAAAATAACATCGTCAACAAATTAGGTCAGTTTTTTTTTTGGGTTCCAGCAGCATTCCTCTTTGAAATAATGTTTCTTTCATTTGACAAATGTTGGCTGTTTGATGCTTTGATTGATGGCATTTAGAGAGAATTAAGAGTGACTAATCTTTTATTAATTCTTTGCATGATAAATTATTTATCATAATTTCAAGTGAGGTTCAATTCATAAACATCAATAGGAGTTTTTCTGTAAATATTAATCAAATAATACACTATGAAAATTTGGAATTGTTGAGTAGTTGATCTGAATCCATTGTGGTGTGGTACAACTCTTGTTCAAAAAAATCAAAAAGATTGCTATAATTTTTTTTTGAAGATACTGAACATTAATTTCCCATAAATATTTGTATTATTGTACAACATTATTTTTATTTATTTTAATAGACAAATATGTGTGTAGTAATATTATTCAGACAAAAAAATTTAATCTAATTTATTAATATAATAATATAATTTTAATACAATTATTTTATCAACACGAAATTTTTTATTTCAATATTTGATAAGAATTACATTAGAGATAATACCATTTGTTGGTAAGTAAAAAGCATTACTTGTAACTGACCAAAAAAATAAAAAAGCATTACTTATATGTGTATAGTTGCTTTTGACAAAAGGATGACACGTATTGGATTGACGGTCATGTCGGAGGAATTTGTGGAGCATATTTTGACACGTGTCACGGAAGTTTCACAAATATTTGGTTGGTGATGGTGTCACCTAAAGTTTGATGGATGGTGGGGCCCATTGTGAAAGGATGTTAAACCAACCAAAACTAGGCATCTGTATAAAAACGTATCCTCGCAGACCCATTATGACGTTCAATGACTTGAGGGAGGCTCGCCAATTTCATTGTTTTTATTTTTTAATTCGTATAAATTAGATTATTCATATGTTTTTAGTGCAAAGTTTTTATATATTATAGTGAATTTATATGAGATTTATGTTTCGTGGATATTCTAATCTCAAAAATGACCAGTTTTTGAGCCGATCGAAAAAAGAAAAAAAGAAATAGTCGATGTATGTGTAAGTTGGTCCAAATTTTCTGAATTATTGAATTAAAAAAAAAATGAATTTAGGAGGCATGAGGATCACGGCTTTCCGTTTCGGTATTAAAGAGTATCTTTTCAAGACAATAACTCTATTTTTACCTAATTAAAATGTGTTACATAAATAATTATTTTATTTAATTTTTTAAATTAATAATCATAAATCATCTAAATCAAAATTAAGATCAATTTTGCCATGGTCCTGTTGCCTTATCCTTATTTCTGGGGACCATATGCTCTGTTGTGTGGCATGACTATACTTCAGTGGGCACTAACCTTTTCTTTGAGACCATGATTATGCCTCCTTATGCTCAGTTTATATTTTTTGGAAGAATTTTTTTTTGGTGGCGATCAGTTTTAAACCCATCCCTGCTTTAGATACTTGGAAATGCCAGGAAAGGTTCGGGATATCAAAATTTATGACTCAATCGGATCACCTTAGGATCAGTTAGGATCAATTGAGTCAGGAAGCTCTTCAATTTTGTTGGCACGGTGCCAAAGTTATTTTTTGCTGTTATTTTGTCAATTTGCTAGCATTGTATGCAAATCATCACATAATGTCACCAATAACTTATGTCCTGTGTTAATCACTTCGATAAATATCCATCTAAATTTGTTTTCCTCCATTGTTTTCATTCTCTCATTTTCTGCTCGAGATCTGAATATTTGGGTTAGAGCCAGCCTTCTTCCTCATCAGCTAGAATACGTTTCTCCTATTTTTCTGTTTCGTTCCTCAGGGAAGGTTGCAAGAGAAAGAAAAGAATATTAAGAGTTTTAGAAATATTGAACTTTTTTAGGTAGGGGTTAAGAGATTACAAATTGGTACTCAGCTAAGCCTATACCAGTGGATTGTTAGGCCATTTGATCTTTTATTACCATGTGCTTGTGTGTGTACTCACTTGCGCGCATGATCTGATGGAACATCAATACAAGGAATCCATCATGCAATGGCACTACTAGCTGTTCTAGAAAAATCTGTTTGTGCTATACCATTATTCTTTAAATCTATTATTAACTCACGTTATCTTGTTGTACCTATTTTTTCAACATATTTATGCACTTGGCAGTTTCTCATTGTGGTGTTTTCCTTTATGTATTTAGTGAGGGCAATGAAATATTGACAGCATATCAGGATTATATGATACACTGACAATTTCTTTTTAACTCTGCTGATCACTAATAGGTGGCTAACTTCTGTGCTGAGCGGATGCATGAAGTAGTAGCAGAGGAGTGTGATCGAAAAACAGTAGATGGTTTTGAATGGCAACAGAGGTGGGAAGCAGCATTCTCTAGTAGTTTTGAGAGGGCTGACAATGAGCTCTTGACGGAGGTAACAGCACCAGAAATGGTTGGATCTACTGCTGTTGTGGTGATTCTTTCTGCTTGCCAGATCATTACATCTAATTGTGGTGATTCAAGGGCAGTGCTTTGCAGGGGGACTGAAACTATACCCTTAACCATTGATCAAAAGGTCATTTTAGATTTCTTAACTTTCACTTTCATTGACTGATGTAGAGTTGTACACAATACCACTGGATCATGATTCTCTTTAACTTTTTCTTAGATACACTGCACTGTTGTTTGGATGAAATTGTAAGTGTTTTTCTTTTATTTCTTGTGGTATTTAGATGTGCATGAATGTTAACATATAAATCTGGAAACTCTGAAGCACCAGGGCGTCAATGGGGGGAGAAGTCAGTCGGCCTAGATTTGTTGATATTTTGTGTTGGACACAGTTCTGTATCTTTAACATGCACTTCATTGACCAGGTTTAAAGGTATATTCTTCTTGTTGCTTTGACAGCCTGATAGAGAAGATGAACTTGTGAGGATTGAAGGACAGGGAGGGAAGGTCATAAACTGGAATGGTGCTAGGGTATTTGGAGTTCTTGCCATGTCCAGAGCTATAGGTATTCTTTTCTCTAATTTTCTTCTTCTTTGTTTTTGTCCTCATAGGCAATTGTCAAGTGCAAATCTAATATTGTTTATTCTCAGTACATCCAGCAATAATGCTCTTTCTAATATCATTACACGCAAAAGTTGGCTTGCCTTTTCCCTGTTGCAACTTTTCAAGAAAAGGGTTAGCATTATAGTTTTTAAGCGACCTGCTGATCAAAGAATTCCAATAGTTTAGATGTTGGGTATTTTGTCAAATGAAAGACAAAATGCACAAATATGATGAGGTTGAGTTACTACTGTAAACTCACTCGCAGAGAAAAAGAATTACTAATTTAATTTTTGCTCAAAGCTTGATACTTGCTGTCTAGGCCTTGTATTCGAATGCATAATACAAACTGATACACATATATATAGGTGACCTTCAGGGTTGAAGTTTCACACACATTCAAAACTACTTGATGAAAGCATTAAATGAAATAGCGAGGCTATATTCTTAGCCCACTATACTTGAACATTGAACAACACTTTTTATCTTTTGAAATTTGACCTTGTGCCAAACATATGGCCGGTGGATTTTCCCATGTGAAAATGTGTTAGGCTTTCAACATTAGGTTCCCCTTGTTTCCCTCTAGATAAGCAGACGTGTTTAGATACTAGTATCGTCAATAGATGTGTTAAAAGCCATGTCACAATTTTTTGATGCCTGTGAACACCACCCCAACATAAGTGGTCAGATGAAATGAAAATCAAAGCTGAAATCTTGAATGCTTTATGAATGGTGAAGAGAATGGAGCAGTTACCTGGAATAGAAATGTTAGAACACAATGACCTGAGACAACTTAAGTAAAAAAATTTTTCAAGTTGGTAGTTCTTCCACCCTGATGCGGAATGTCAGTTGAATGTTCTCACTACGTCTTAGAACCAAAGAATCAAAGGAATCATAGAACAATTTGAATCACCAGGTACTGCGATGGTTTTCCAACTCTTACTTTGTTAACATAAAGAGAAGCACTCCAACTCGGTTGTCTGTTCAGGTTGTTTCTGTTTCGGTCTCCACTTACCCTCGCTGTCAACTCACAATTGATATATAGGTATTTACTTGTATAATAACCAAACTGAACTGGGAATTTGGTGTTTTGTTTTTGAAAATTATGTGTCTTTTGGGATGGTCTAATGCCTCTATTATAAACACACACATAAATGAATGTTTTGTTCTGTTTTGGTTTCTTCTGATTCTTCTCCATCTATGTACACTACCATGGAGATTCTATGTTCAGCGTCAAATTGCAGGTTCATTCTGAGCTTCATTTGATTGTCAAATATTTTGTTACACTTGTATCCCTAAAAGCTGATAAATTCAGGATATGAACAGTTTGCAACATGAACATGGAAAAAGGGTGTGTCCACCTTACAATTACTATTGCCTTTTCCAATAACCATCTGGATATACATATGCAAGCACCCTATTACTGATATGGCATGCATATGTCCTGAAGTACTTGCTGCTAAATGATTTAATTTCTAGGTGACCGGTACTTGAGACCGTGGATTATTCCCGTGCCCGAGGTAACTTTCACAACAAGGAGTGATGAAGATGAGTGTTTAATCTTGGCTAGTGATGGACTTTGGGATGTCATGTCGAACGATGAGGTCGGGGAGGTGGCTCGCCGTGTTCTAAGACGGCGGCGTAGATCTGTGACAAAGGATGAGATTCCTGCAGCGCAAGCCGTTGCTGATAACCTGACTGAAATAGCTGGGAGGAACAGTTCTGACAACATTTCTATTATTGTTGTTGATCTAAAACCAAAGAGGAAGCGGCTACCGAGGCAATAGAAGAAGGAAGTAGATCATTCATTCACTCTGCCAATTATATTTCTCAAGAATCCAACCCTCAGCTTTTGATTCCAGAGATGAGGGAAGCAGGTATGATCAATGAAATGTACAAAGCTGACTGGTTTGCTACTGCCAGAATACTAGGTCAAGCCTTGATTTTTTTAAATTGGTTTGGTCAACACATTAAAGACTTAGGAGGATACTGTTCTATTGAAGTCCCATATTAATGGAAAATGAAAAGAAAATATTATTTTCTTATTTTTCTTTTTCATCCTCCAATCACATTATGGAAGTGTTTGACTCTCTGAATTTTCTATTGTTGTTGCATAATGAAAAAAAGATGGTTTTTTCATCTCACAAGTAAAAGAAGAAAAAAAAATGAATTTCAACCTGATATGCTTAGTTTTTGTGATAACTATATGAATCAAGTAGTGTATTGATTCACATAGTTTTGACCGGTCCATACAAAATTTTTTTACATATGATATACTTTATATTGGAAAGGGTCTTTCTTGAATTCAATTAAATAAAATCATAATTATGTAGACTTATTCCTAAAAGATTGACCTTAAAATAACATAATCCAAATTATAAGAAAACTTAATAGACGACACATTGCAGAATTTGTATCCGACAAAGTTTTAGTTGTTCAAGTATGTAAATAAATTGTGAATACTGTCCAAGTAACAAATGCCAAAGTTTACTTTGGGTTGCAATTCCAGTATGACCAATATGATTCCCATGTTTTATTATCTCATATTGCTCCCAAAAAAATATCAATGGTTAAATGATAAACCCTAGACTAATAAAATAATAACTCTATTAGTCCTCCTAGGGATGGCAGTGGATCAAAGTAGGAGTAGGACATATAGTTTTCATTTTCGTACCCGTTTAAAAAAAAATTGTCCATTTTTGATTCATTTTCATTAACGGGTATAATTTTTATTTTCGTCTCCGTTCGTGAATAAATTTGTAATCCCCGTCCTTACCCCGTTTTTCACCTTGACCTCCACTCCCACCCCCGTCTACCTTACTCATCAAAGTCTAAGTCCAAGTCAACATAATCTAAAATTCTAAATAAATTTTACATTTTAAATAATCTAACATAATTGTAAAATATCATAATATAATTAAAAGTTTGTCATTTATAACACAATATAATTAAAATCTTGTCTACAACATAATCAAATATAATATAATTAAAAGTTTATCCCCCTTGTAATATAACATAATCTAACATTAAAAAATATAAAAATACAAAGATTTACACTTTTATAAGCAAAAAACATAAAAAAAAAAACAAAAAACAAAAAACAAAAAACAAAACAATTTTTTAAAAATAAATCATTCAATAATATGTATATTTGTATTTACAACATATATATATATATGTGTATATAATAATACTAATAATAACAGGATGAGAAGGGACAAGAATGGAGACAAGACAACAATAAGTGTCAGTCCCTCCCCGTCTTCATCCCCGTGCGGATTTATACAAATATTCCCGCATACGTCCACCGTCAAATATGTATGATCCAACTCTGATCTAAAGAAAACAGATTTGAACGAATACCCATTTGTGCCCAATCCACTACCATCCCTAATTAGCCCAATTGTTGAATCAACCAAGACATTTAAGAATTCTTACTTGAAAAAAAAAAGTATTCTGTAAAACATTACACCTTTCATTCATGTTGGATTTTACCAAAGGAAAATGAATTATCTAATAAACGATTAATTTTACAAAGAAATTTTCTATTCTTTCGACATGTAATGATTAGAAGTGCTATTCGTTTTCTTCCTTTATTTACTCAAAATTCTAGAGTCTCAGCATTGCAAGTACTAACATTACTTCAAATTTCAATAGTTCCCCTAAACATAAATATAGCTGTCAACACCCGGAACCAACGCTTCGATCCTTCAGGAAATTAAAAACTTGTTTTAAATTTCCTCTTGATGGGCGGGCATTCACTGCAAATTTGCAGATAAATACCAATCGTCGTCGCATCTCCAGCTTAGTAATACATGTGTCACTGAAGGATTTCCCATCATCAAAAGATCCTGTAATATGTTTAAAAACATTGAGAACCATCGAAACACCAAAATAGAGACTATGATCAATCTGTGCATTCAACCAACAAAAGAAGGAACTTTCTGTAAAAAAAAAAAAAACCAATGAAAGAAGGAATGTCGATGAATTGTTGTTTATATTACAGTCAAAGCTTTATCATGAAAATGAGGGAAAACCATATGTTAAACTTGGCATGAGATTCGAGTACATACCTTCATTAGTGTACAATGATGTCAAGATAGCCAAACAGACGCATACACTAATGTCTTCCCCTGAAACAGAGTAAATCTATCGTTTCTTAGTGCAACATTTAACAGCAGATTCGCAGGCACAAGTCAATGCAGAATTTAGAATGACGGCATCAGGAAAAAAAAAGCATACATACAGAGCCAAAAATGGAAATAGCAAAAATAATGACATCCAAAAAGAAGTGAACAAAGGTCAGAAAATGTTTATCTAGGAAGTAAGTAGGTGATATCACTCATTGACATTCTATAATGTAAAGGTATCTGCAGAGGTTGACTGTAGGTGATGCTAACATTCTAGTATTTTGCTAAGGGTATTCCCCAAGGTTCCTGTACATTGATGCTAAATATTATGAATTTAACACTAACTTAACAAAGGGAATTGCAATGCAAGTATCCGATACTTACCATCATCGCAGCAAACTAGAAGTCTATTTCCTTTTCTTAGGTTTGACTTTGCAAAAATCAGTGCTGCAGGGAGATTTCTGGACAAAGAAAATCGGTCCAATTTCGAGTTCTGTCCAGAAAATCCACAAAACAGGTAAAAAAATTATCAAAAGGAAATTGAGAAGAAATTATTAACATAAAGAAATTAGATCCTAAAAGCCTGTCATCAATTTTGTCAGACACACCAGAATTGGCAGGTGCAAATAAGCTTCAGGATTCTCAAGGCAGAGAGAGGATGACTCCCTTTCACAGACCAATACGCTATCAACATCGGATGCATCTGCAGCTGGAGAAGAGAAAGCAGACTGGAGTGAGGCAAGCAGAAGCAAAGAAGAAGGAATGGATTATTATCTACTACTTAAAACTTGTGAGAATTGAAATAGGAATCCAAAGAGAGATAAGTAGTAGCCCAACAAGAGTTGATCACAACCAGGACAAACACTTGAATTACTGATCATCAGGCCCACGCATGCTATGCAAAAGCTCAGGATAACCTATCGTTGAGTTGGATGCAAAATGTTATAGTGGAAATGCAGTAGGACCATACTATGTTAAGATACAAAGGGAGTTCTCCAGAATTACATAGGTGAAGGCGAGACATTACAGTTCCTATCTGGGAGGAAATAGGTTATTATTGCCAATACCAGCCCAACCCCTGTACAATTGTTACAACTTACTAACACCATCACCATCACCACCAAATCTTCAACACTTACCAATCAACTGCCAACAGGTCATGACTTCAATGAGAGGGCCAGCGCCTTTGTGTTCCCCCACACCACCCACAGAAAGCATCTCATCTTGACAACAACGCCACCACTCCAATGCTTATACCCTACTTCCACTTCCATCATAACTGCAGCATTACTGATCTATTCATCCACCACCATCGCCCCCAAACTTCACCAAACCCCATATTCCTTGCACTAATGAAGTTTGTCCACATTCCAACCACAGGAAATAAGTAACCACGGATTTTCTCTTTTTTGTAATTTTGCAACTCATTCTACATTAATTAATTGTGGAGTGTATGCAGCAATGAAAATATTGTACATAGGGCATTTTCCAGGTCATGACCGGATATGAAGGAAAATATAAAAAACTATACTACAAATTAAATACTATGTATTACTAGCAACTAAAAGAGAGTAATTTAATCAGTATACCATGTTGAGTTGCACCCACTGCAAGATTAGTCGAACCCAACCAAGATATTGCATGAAGATCAATGGAATCTTTCCTATCATTCTCAGCTCGTGAAATCCCCAACGGCGAATTCTCAGCAGGAAAATGATCAGTGCTCTCAGACAACTTGGAAGGCTTGACAGATAACTGAGGAGCATTTTGTCCCCTTTGTGCACGGTACACTCTGTCCTTTTCAACAATATCAGCTACCTTCTGGTTACATAAATCAGGACCTGAGTCTATAAGCTCATGTGCATGGCTCCAGAAAAGATTAGGTGATAAACACCTGGCCCAACTTTCTTCATCATCCCCAGCTCCTGCTATATAAGTCCAGCTAAACTCTGAGGTAGTCCTTTGTTGCAAAATGCCACTAGAGGATGATGCAGAAACAAGCATGATGGGTGTAAAATCCCAAGAGTCATATCCAGGTACTTCATTTAACCAGATGACGGATTTCTGTGAGACCCATAGAGGGCGTAACGGCTTTTTCAAAGCTGATGCAATGCATGCAATATCACCTCCACTGGCTTCTAATTGCTTGATCCATCCTTCCAAGCGATCTTCAATAGCTGCTTTCTCTGCATTGGAAACCCAAAGGGGAAGATGCAAGGAGCAGTCCCAACTAGGAGAGACAAGTTCAGTACTTTCAGCATGTTGATCACAAGCATCTGACTCCTATTAAAAAGCACAGGCACTAGATGAAGACAAGCATAAGTATGCTTAGGAGAAGAGATATTATTAACTTGTTACAGAATCTGTCTGGTCTCTATCTCTACCACATAAAAAAGTGAAAGCATCCCACTGTCTGAAAAAATCATGTCAAACCACATGTCCAACACTTAGATAAACAAGTTTCACAAGAGCTCATACATAATATGTTTCACTTCAGCAATTTGAATAACTGGCGTTTTTTTCCCTTCAAATGCAGTATACCAGCTGAACAATAATAATTGATAGTGATATTTCTTCTTGACAAATTACAGTAGTTTAACTTTAACAAAAGATAATTGCACCAAATATTTTTATACAGAATTTCCGTAAATAATTGCATAATTGTTTGCCTCAAATTATTTACTGCGAAACCTTGCCCATTACAGATTGCACCGGCGACTGTTAAACAAACCAAACCATTCCGTAACGGATGCAATCACTTAGTAAATTCATATGATTCCCAAGCTAGATATATGATACATTCATGTGGAAGAGTCTCTCCACACATTAGGTTAAGCTTACAAAACAGATTTCTTCACTCAATAAAGAATTCAGATAAGAACATTCCAATCAAAATGGCACAAACCACTCAAAATGCTACTATATATAGGCCAGTCTTCCTTTTTACACTGCCATCTGGATGCACAATAAGTCAAGTATCACGGAATCTACTTCCACACAAATTTGTCAAAATATTCATTTTTTACTTCTGCATAACCATGCATTGCCTAACCTTGGATTACTTCTACAGAATAAAACTAAAAACCAATCAAAAATAGCCTCCCAAATCTGACTTCCTTCCCACAACAAATGCATCAAACACACCATTGAATTGCATGTTTTGGCTATAAAGTCTTTGACTCAAAGGCTCGAAGATAGATTTTCCGGAAAGTATTGTTGATTGATCAGACAAAAATTGACATACCCCCTAAAGCTAAAATCATACACATAAGGCCCGATTACAGAATAATGGCAGCAATCAAAAGGAAATCAAAGAACCTTCAACCTTCAATCCTATCATTGAACTGGATACAATTTTCAACATTTATGCTAAAGATTGAATAATACATTATGGGTACTTACTCGCTCCATTGGCATATTTGGCTTGCCCACTCTGTTCCTATAATTCAAAATTGCCCGATTCAATACACACGTCCAAATGGGTATTGTCTTCGACATACTGTCTGGAAACCGCTTCCCTTTCCGGGTTGAATCAACAATCATACACCCTCCCCTCTGTCCTACCCATAAAAAATCAAACAAACACGAGAAACTCCCAATATCATCACCAACACTAAATTGAAAATACAAGTTCACAAATTCCAATCCATTTACAGCAGTGCCCATTCAATTTTTTTACAAGTACAATTCTGACTCTGTGTGTGTGTGTGTGTGTGTGTGTGTGTGTGTGCATGTTTTAAGAGAAAGGCATATACCAACAAACAAAGTACTACTACCTAGCTCACAATCCTGAATGTTGTGATATCAAAAATTAGGTGGATATTAAAAATTCCCATCATAATTACAGTCGTTGCAGTCATAGAAGAGATGTAGTGTTATGGATCCCTAATCCAGATGGATTTATCAATAGCCTCTGCATGGGATACATTTAGAGTACATGTTCCTATTGTTGATCGGAAGCAGTTGGTTTGGTTTAGCAATTCTGTTCCTCGATGGAGCTTTATTTTGTGGTTGGCTTGGCAATCAAGAAAAGATTGAATAAAATGGACAGAATCCAAGTTTACAATCAAAATGTAAATCCTGAATGTTGTCTAAGCAATAATGTTGTTGAAGACCATGATCATCTATTCTTTCAGTGCTCTTTCTCGTATAATATCTAGAATATGAGTATGAACAAATGTGGTTCTACTCTGCAGTTCACCGCTTGGGATTTTTATGGAAAGAAAATGCTCTGAAAAATTATATTGCCAATTATGCTTCTCTGTTTCAGTATACTATATATGGCAGGAAAGGAATTCAAGGAAATTTTACAGCAAATCTAAAGAATTTGTTGTTGTATTCACTATAATAAAAGAAACTGTTAGATGGAGATTAATGTCCATTAAAGTTTCTGATTCTTCTATCAACATCCAAATTACTACTATATGGAACATATGAAAGAAAGAACAGATTGGCCTGTTTTGTTTGTAATGTTGAGGGGTGCCAAACTGGATTTGGTCTGGAAATGCTTGTAAAGACAATGTGCTTTGTTACAAACTAGTTTGCTAGATTTAAGCTTATGTTGTTGACAACGGCAGAGCCAAGAGGGGACCAGGAGGCACAGGCCCACCCTGATTTTTTTTTTTTAAAAAAAACATTATCTATATATATTTGGTTAATTGTTAGATATACTTTAATGTGTTCACTCTATTATTTTCTCATCACATCAATTAGTTTGACCAACAATTAAATGACTATAAATTTTCACGTACACTTCGATTACGTTACAAACATATTTACATAAATTGTTGATATGTTGGACTCATTTTGTAATTATTCCTATGAAAATTGTGAAAACTTGGTTACATAACTATGTGATCAATAATGAATCACTTATAGCTTGATTGTATATATAGGAAAAAAATTATTCTAATGTTATTGATAATGAAATTACCAATAAAGTAAGAAAGCATGCAATTAGCCTCATTTTTTGTCAAGGGTTCTAATTAATCTCTTTTTATTTAATTTTTTGTGATATATATGTTATGTACATCCTTGTTTGACCCTTTTGTATTTAACCGCCCTAGTTGTTGTACTCCAAGGGTGTGTTTGGATAATGGGGTTGGATAGGATAGGATATGTTTTTTTGTATCCTAACCCATCCAAGCCAAACCCATTCATCCACTTTAAAACCCTAACCTTTCAATATATCCAATCCCAACCTTTGTTTGGAAAACAAATATGTAATTCAGTGGGTCTCATAGATTACACAAATAATTTTGTAATAATTTACTATTTTACCCATGACTCTATCCATTTTAATCCAAACCAATCATATTCTTCTATGTTTTGACTGGTGGATTATTCTAATAAAATTATACATTTTTCACATTTACATAAAGACATATAAAAATTATATATGATTTAGACCCTTTGTTTATTATTTTTTTAATTTTATTTCAATAGATAGTATAATTATATACTAATTACGATTTTTTAAGAAAAAATTAAATTTTTATTTTTAATTTTATTTTAATAAATAATATAATAGAATATGAATTTTGATTGTAAAATTTTAAAT
>CM042188.1:36396865-36454288 GCA_023539305.1 Ilex asprella | reverse complement strand
AGAGAGAGAGAGAGAGAGAGAGAGAGAGAGAGAGAGAGAGAGAGAGAGAGAGAGGTTACAATCAAAAACTCTCATTCACCACTTTTATGAAGCCCTTTAAAGTATCCACATACACAAAAAAAATCAGTAATTCACAATCAAAGCTAATTAGAGAAATGAGAAGAATGGAAGTTAGATAAAAAAATATTAAAAATTAAATTTATGTGGGATGCTATTTTGATCATTTGTTCATGATTATTACGTCACCATTATGCAAATCAACGGCTCCTTCTCCTTGTCACAATCTGGTGGCAGTGGCAGTGTAATCTCACCACAGTCAGTGCAGGTGAGCTGCTGTGCTCTTGCAGCTTCATAATCCCAATCAGTGTTCCCAACAACATACAACATCAACCCAAAACAACAAACTTGGGCCGCAAGCAACCCAATCCAAAGCCCACAAAATCCAACTCCTAGCAGAAACCCAAGCCCGATCGCCACGGGCATGCCCACTAGATAAAATGCTCCGAGGTTTACGTTAGCTGCGGTAGCTGGCCGGGCGGTCCCACGTACAACACCACATCCGACGGTCTGAGGACAATTCCCAAGCTCGCATAGCCCTAGGATTGGTAAAGTAGTCGATGTCAACCGTAGGATCTCTCTATCTTTCGTAAACATCCGGCCCCATGTATTGCTCGTTGATGATGCAAAAGCCATGGCTAATAAACCCATTAGGCCCGCTATACATATAGACACTATAGCAGAGACCCGAGCCTTATTGGGTCGATTCGCCCCAAGTTCATTACCCACCCGAGTTGACACAGCAAACCCGAGTGACGATGGAAATACATATAGCAACGACGTCGTTTGGATCAAAATGCCCATTGATGCCACCGTGGCCTTGGGGTCCACTAGGAGCCCACACAATACGATCATGATCTCGTACCACCACCATTCGAGACACACAGAAACACAGCTCGGTGCCGCCAGCTTAACCAACGGCGTCCAGCCAGTAAAGCATTCCCGGCTCGGCTTCGTCCATGTCGTCTGTGCTTGTAGTCCACTTCCCCACACATACCGAACAAGCGCCAACAAAACAACCAAATTCGACGCCGCCGAAGTGGCGGAGACACCAGCAACACCGTACTGGAGCCGAGACACGAACACGTAATTCACCGGAAATTGCAGCATCGTTCCGGCGAGCGTTGCTAAAGTCACCGGGTGGGTGATGCTTTGTGCTCGAAGGTAAATGCGTATTGGGTGAAGAAAAGAATTTGTCAATAGGTCAGGTAAAGAAAATATCAGATATCTGTGAGCCAAGGTGGTGATAATGGGGTCTTGGTGTAAATAAAGAAGAATTTTTGAAATGTTGAGCCATAGTAATGTGATGGGTATTGTACAAACGAGAAGAAAAATGACTGATCTTTGCATTGTTAGAGAGACAAGCTTTGGACGTTGAGCTCCAAAAGCTTGTGAACAGAGAGGTTCCATGCCTAAAGCTAGGCCGGAAAGTACTGAATATCCGGTGATGTTGGCAAAGGCTATGGCTAAAGAACCGGCGGCGAGCTCTGTATCGCCGAGGTGGCCTAAGAAGAGCATGGAGAGGATAGAGCGAGAGTAGATGATGAGGGCTGTGAGTGCTATGGGGAAGGAGAGGTGGAAGAGAGCTTTGGTTTCATTGATGATCTCTGAGGGGGTTGTGAGAGAAAACTGTGTTGGGTTATCTGTGGGTTTTTTGGTGGTTTCTGGGTGGGTTAGGGTGGTGGGTAGGGATGATAAGAGATCGACATGGCAGTGGGTTTGTGTTTTTGTTGGTTGTTGTGAGGGTTTGTGATCAGTTGCAGATATGGTGGTGAGGGTGGGTGTGGTTTTTGGATTGCACATTGTGAGGGAAACAAATGGTTCTTCACTAGAACTCTGTCTCTCCCTCTACGGATTTAAGAGGAGAACGAGTATTAATAGATCAGGAAAATGAGGTTGTGAGGTGGGGTTTTCCTTTGTATTGTTGGAGTTCTTAGTTTAGAGCTAAGAGTTATGATGGTATGTTTTTCATTTTTTTTTCCCCATACGTGTGTTTGTGAAAAGAAAATTAGTGTTTGATTTAAGTACTTGATTAAACCTTCAAATTAAGTTGGTAAAAATAAGATTACTCGTCTGAAATTACCATTAGTCTTGTTCCTATATTTCATAAGCACCCTCTTTTTCTTCATGTAGCGCTTTCCAAAGTGAAAGGACAGCACTGCCCATGGCTAAAGCTTTAGAGTCTGTATGATATGGGTGTTTCTAAAATTGTTGTTTGTTTTTGGATTCATATCATATGTGGTTCACCATTGCTAGAGACGATGATGAATTTTGAACCCTAACGATCCAAGTCTTTGTATTTTTTTCCAAAAGCTAGCAACCCCAAAATTTGGTCCGACTAATTAATTCATATCTATTATTTTCTTCTCTAATTTTGAATTTGGATAATCAAGTAAACACGAAGATAAACACGATCAAATCTTTCTTACCGCTGGCATCAATTTTTCTTTGGAAAATGTTTTCTGCAGTTTTTTTTTTTTGTAAATGCATTTATGATCTCATAAATAGAAATTAACTTCTCTGTATTTCCAATAGCAGAAACAATGGACAAGGCCAACACGTGTGGAAATACCTTAATTTGTACCATAACTCAATGCGTTTACTACGTACTAACTATACACCACCTTTAATTGACAAATTAAGCTAATTAAGACGTTCAGTTGAGATGGTAATTGTATACACAAGTATTGTAACTGGTAGACATAGATTAAATCTCTTTGACTTTTTTATGTCTTAAGTAGTCTAACTTTTTTTCTTTAGTATGAAAAGGATTCCATTATGAATAGGCTACATGTACCTATTAAAAAACACTTGGGCATCTTCTTCTTGATGGGTGGCAAGCAATCCCCTTTTTAGTTTAATGGTCCAGGGTGTCGGAGCTAATTTATGTACATTTTGATTAATTTTCCCTCTGATCCAATTAATGTCAAATCATCCATGCTTGGATTAGGAAATTTTTTTGTAAATGACATTTAATTCAAATGATTACAAAAATATATTTAAAAATAGAAAACTTGTTTGACATTTTTTTTAGGGGGTCAAAGGGTCAAGGTGCATATTTGGAAGATTATTTTTCACTTTTTGGTAAAGTGAAGATTAATTTCCATCGGAGGAATGGTCTCGAGCATAAAGGGTCGAAAATTAGTATGCATCTAGTGAGATTCGACCATTGATTCTGTGCAAGTTGAAGATAAATTTTAGGCCAAACACATACAAATATTATAATCATTTGGGTGCCGGTGCAATACAGATACAAAACCTCTTGTTCTCGTGAGTGAAGATTCTTGGTATGGAGAAATATTACAGCTTGTTTAAATAAATTTAATAAAAACTTCTATTAATTTGTGAAAATAGGCAGCGTTGGCAATGCCATTTGATCTAGCTAGCAAATGATGAGATGCAGATCTCTGCTTGCATGAGTTGGTAGCCAACTGTTTGCTGGGTCTCATGAGTGTTCTCTAAGCTCTAAAACTGTCAGATGTTCCCTGACTTCATTGGCTAGGGCCTCTTGTATATTGAGTGTTAGTCTTCAAAATTTTAATGTGTATGTCCTTTCTTATGGCCCTGGTTTAGTACCCATTTGCTAAAAATATATATATACATGGGACTGAGCGTAGTTGTAATACAGGGTGGTCATGATTCGAACAAAGGTTTAAATAGTGACTCCTCGCATGTGACGAATTAGAAGAGATGTCGACTGACAACCGTCTTTGGACTAAACTAGCCCATCCTTTTGGGCAAACATGGTTTTTTAGAAGGCTGAAAAGTATTTGACGTGAGAAAATCATTGATGTCTAATGTTGAGAAACCTTTTACATTAACATGTAAGCTTTGATATATTCGATTTCGAAAGTGTTCCTCTTTTTCAGCTTATACTAACGACTTTCTCATTTTCTCTCACAACTTCGAGGAAATTTTGTTCATCTATAAGCACTTACTACCTGTGAAAAAGCAATTTATTGCACGGTATATATAATGGAGGGTATAACGTAACACAAACTTAGTTATAAATGAAAAAATGTTTGTCGTTGAGGGCAACCTATGAAGTCTATTGGTGTTAATTTTGGCAACAAAACTAATTCATGCCTAACATGACAAGACTTTTTTTTTGGGTTATCGAGAATTATTCTAACCACGTATATTTTAAATTTACAGTTGCAACGCAAGTCTTGAATATAAGCAATTACCTACTAACTGGTGCAACCCAATTTTTATGTGGTTAGTGACTTAAACTCGGGACATGTAGTTTTACACTTTGTCTTTCTTGATGATGGAACCATTAGTAAATAAACACATGCTGCTGCGAAACATATTTAAGCAAAAAAGTTGTACCCAACGCACAAGACAGGATGCAAAGGTGTGTGATTCAAGCCCAAATATCACAAACAAAAGCATCTATTATTTAATATTGAACAATAAACACCAATTTCATGCCACTTCTGGCTGCAGCATATTGTAACAAAATGCTCATATTGATAGCATATTCCCTACATTTCTCTCTCTACATTATGTTGAATGGAGGAGCAATAAAAAAATGGAACTCATTTAAAACTTGATTCCCCAACTGTTTAGGGGTCCATTTATGTACCCAAAAAATGGAGGGAAGGGGTCCAGTTTGCATTATTTGTGACATAATTTACTAGATAACATTAAATATTCCTTCAAATGTTTTTAATTGACTTTGTCTTAAGATTCCTAAAAATATCAACCACAATTGACCCATAGTGGCTGCAACTTGGCATGGACTAAGATTTGAGTATCTCCCAACAAACAACACAATACATTAATGAGGAAATAGCTAGAAGGATTAGATTATGTAAGCAATAGGGTGCTTAATTACTCATCCAAATATGTAGAAGAAGCAATTTTTCATAAGATCTATCTTTAACATCCAAATTGTATTGCTGATAGTATCCCCTTCTCAAGAGGGATTTTTTTACGGTCTCAACTGTACTTCTTTTGCACTCGTAGTTAAAATGAAGTAAAACATATGTGTTTAATAAATCAATACTCTCTTTTGAGAATCAATTAAATCTGTATGGAATAACCCCTTTCACCCCTGGCAATTTACTCACCATCCCCAATCTTGACACAAAATTGAAATGGAATTAACGGGTTTAGTTTTAGCCTTAACATGTTCGGGTGATAAAAAGATGAATTTATTAGGCACTTCAAGTAAATTAGTTTATACAAACTTGGCTAAACATGATTTAAAGATAAAACGAATCTAAATATATACAATTATAAAGGGATACATATGAATTGAACAAATTTTGATACAAAACAGTTTACACAATTTAAAACCACAACACACCACTCATTAATAGGCCCAACCATAATGGGTCTTGACAGCTCTATTATATATATGCCAAATTTTTTTTTTTTGATTCAACGGTGAAAGATGTTTAGACTAACTTACAAATATCTCAACTAATTCTCTTTTTGATTCGATTAAAGGTAGATCATTCACATCCGAACTAGAATATTTATTCATAATAAGGGATACATTTCTCATAGTCTGATCTCAAAAAATTGTTAAGATTCAAATTCAAGATGTCTAAATTTACAACTTATATCAGTTACCACTTGATCTATCCGATTGTATGCCAAATTTTGCAACCAAGAAGCTTATACCACTCTTCCTTGATTCATTAAGTGCACTATACTGATATTTTATGAAAGAAAGAAGTGTGCCCATATCACTTTAAACAAAAAGGGAAAGGTCAAAGAACAAATATAGGCCTGTGAAATAAGAGATGGTGATGGTGTGGCAACGTATTAAAAATATTTTTTGGTACAATACTTCTATTTTTTACTCTAAAACAATGCCTACCGTTTGTTTTTTACTACTTCACCATTTTTTCAATCAATGATCGCAAAACATCCAGATCAAAGTTTACTGTTAAGATCGATAGAGATACCATATTGGAATTGGTACCGTAGCGTAGCAGATGGGTTTGCAAATCCAGTTACTTGCGTCATACCGCACAGCTCACCTCCACTTCCAACTCCACAAAGTCGAAGAGAAACTTGTTATCATCATATAAATAGAAAAAACAATCCTATAGGATTTGCACTTCAACTCTTTCAAATTGGCTCAGATTTAAAAAATTGAGGAATTATTATCTCGAGATCTCAAGATTAACTCTTATATGAATATTCTTGTTTATTCAAGGTGCATGTTTTACGAATTATTAGGAGCACCTATAGTTTTTATTGTACCTGAAATAATGCATGTTTTGGACAGTCCCTAACACAAACACCCAAGGGGTACTGGAACTACCTCTTGCATGTAGATATAATCGTCTCTAGTCTACAACGCTCCAATTATTGTGTTTCTTACATAGAGTTGATGTACACAATCTTACTTTTGCAGGTGGAGCGGTTACTTCTACGACTCTAATCCTTAAAATCTAATTCATAATTGATGCTGTACAAATTGAGTTTACATACTACGTGTCAAGTAAATAATAATAAATTCAGTAATAAAGTAGAGAGATATAGAGACACAAGTAAGACAATGATTTATAGTACTTCGGTCAACGTGACCTACGTCCGCTTTGAATGGCTAGGGTCGTCGGAATATTTTATTACTTCGAGGAGTGTTGGGAGAGCATGAAATTACAAGCTGTGAGAAATAGGAGAGATGTACTCGACTGAATGTGATGTCCCTTAAGTGTTGCGGAACTTTCAATTTATAGTCATCTTATAACAGATTGTGGCGAGTTATTAGTAACAAAGTGACTAATCTGATAGAACTGACGACTTCTCAACGGATGAAGTAGTTACGGTGCTCTCCATATGATTCGGTCAAAAGATGATATGGGGATTGACTCATTCGAAGGAGACGTGGATCAGAAACTTAGATGACCCTGTAAGTTCCCTTTGTAATGTAGCTCCTCAATTCCTGATGAGCTTGACCAGACGTGAACTCCTTTGAATTTGCATTTATTGAATCTCTTTGAGTTGGGTTTTAATCTAAACTAAGGCTCAAAACATGAATTGGATCCTGTACTTGATCCATCAATAATAAAACAATTTTATCGTTGCATCAAAACTTTGACACGTATATAAAAAGTAAAAACTATCCATTATACTTGTTTATATATCCATTACCTCATTGTATTCTTTGTGTAGAGGACTAACCATCCTACTGGTTTTTCCTTTGCTTGTGAGTTGCGGCCTTTGTGATTTTGATAGTGTGTTTTTTAAATTAAAAAATAAAAACACAATCACTTGGAAGAGACCCCCACGCATGCCATATCCCACGTGGGCCGCATTGCTGCACATGGTTGTTAGGCATTAGTCTGTCTCCATCGTTGTTACCTATTAAGGGAATCAAAAGCACCACCATCCAGCCTAGCTTACTCTTTTTAGCTCATTTCGAATCCTCCGTCTTAGATTTGGGTCTTATTATTTTGATTAGATTCGTTCATTTAAATTAACAGTAATGCTATATTGATCAAATTTTGAGATCAAATTTAGAGTTCAAATGACATAACAACATATTATTTAAAATTTTTATTGGGTCTCAAGTGATATGACATCAAATAAAGAAGTACAACTCAGTTGCCATGTCATTTAAACTCTAAATTTGGTCCCAAAATATAATAAGTATAGCACTACTCTTAAATTAGATATTCAAGGAAGATGATGCTTTGTAGACCAAATGCCTATTGGTTGGCACAACCTCACCAGTAAAAAATCTTATTCTTATTCTTATTCTTATTTTTATAAATTCAGAATCGTCTCAATCAATGGTTAAGGATATCTGATCAATTTAAGCACACCTCGACTAATTTCTTTTTCGGTTCGGTCAAAGATAAACTATCCGTGCTAGGATCAGGGTATTCATGAGGACGGATAAAATCTCTCATGGCTTGATCTCAATGAATTGTCAAAATTCGAATTCGAGACATCTGAGTTTACAGTTCGTTTTTATTATCACTTGAAATACTCTTTTAAGAGTTAAAATCCACAACTTTCATTACCTCATTGAGCACAACAAAGAATATCCTTCGTTGACAATTAGGGGACCACAATGTTGCTACCAAATCAGCAAAAAACTATGATGGGTGCAAGATTTTGGGAGGATTTGGGTGGTCAGATCACTTGAGACCTACTATATTTGTTGGAATGATATTATTGTTATTGTTGAAATGTTAAAAAGAATCTCAATTATTGCACTAACCAAGACCAGATTTGTTCCAAAAATTTCTTAAGTGTCTCCCATACAACATCATGGGTGGAAAAAGAATTATTAGAATATGTACGAATCTCACGATGTTGAGCACAATTTATACTTGGCCATAATACAGGTATGGGGGATCTTCAGCCCCACCATAGGATGATAAATTTTTACTACCATCCATCAATCGTAGTTACCAACGATTAAAATCTTAGATTTGATTTATTAATAGATCAACGTATCAGAAGTTAGAAGTTACGAACGATTAAAATTTTATACGTAAACAAAAATTAGACAATACATTATTTTAAATAAATCATGCATGAATTAAGTCAATTCTAATGGTGTACGATTTAAATACGACATGATATAGAATGGAAACAAATAAACAACATAACCATCCCTCCCCTGGCTCCACAACATATATATATATATATTTTTTTAAAAGAGTTTTTTTGGAGGCCGGTTCTAGGGTTAATAGGATTCCCAAAAAAAAAAACTCACCCGTCAATTTTCTTTTGATGAAGAGTAAAAGCAATAGATATAACTTAAAAATTATAAAAATAACAATAATTTCATCACCTAATTGAAGCACATATTCTAAAAAATTATATCATCATAATGTAGCTTATTCTCTATAAACACAGATCATCAGACAAATACACTAGCAAACAGATCGTCAGACAAGTACACTAAAAATATAATATATTTTTTTTATCCATAAACATAGATCGTCAGACAGAAACATATGGTCAACATTCATGAACTTGGCATACCCAACTGGAACACGGCTTCCATAAGTCTGTTTTCTTGGATGAACGGACAACACGAAGAGTAGAGTGAGAGAAAGGCATCAGTCTCATTGCTTCACATTATATTTGTAAGAGTAGTTTTTGGTTGTGATCTGTAGGCTGCTCTTGCTTCAAAACTTCGTTCTTTTCATTTTCATCATCAGCATATTATTAGGTATACAATTAATCCTCAATAGAAAACGCAAAAAAAAGAAAGAAATTAATTGTATTTTAAGATGAAATCAAGTGATAAGGACAAAAAAAGTAACGAAAACCCATTGATTACCCAACCCCTAACGTTTGCGCTGCACAGGGACTGCATATCATTTTTTCAAACATATTGGGGACTTTTTTCTATACTAAAGCAAGTACTGGTGGTGCGGGAAAAATTGATGCAGTCCAGGTGGCTCGAGAAATGGGATTGCATAATACTGGGGGAGATAGAGAGAAAGTTTGGGCACAGGTTGCTTGGATTCCCCCTAAGAGTGGATGGGTTAAATTGAATACGGATGGTTCAGTTTAAAAGCATACGGGTCACGCTGGGGCTGGTGGTCTCATTAGAGATGATACGGGCAAATGGTTTGGTGGCTTTGTTAGGAATATTGGATCGTGCACTGTTGTGGCTGTGGAGTTATGGGCTGTTTTGGATTGGTTTGCAGTTGGCTTTGGAGTTGGGATTTAAGCACATTGAGCTAGAGGTTGACTCCAAAACAGTGGTTGCTATTTTGCGCAAGGAAGGGGAAAATGATTATCGTTCATTGGTCTTACAAATTCGAGCATTACTAAGGCTTGAGTGGCATATTTAGATTCAGCATGTTTATAGGGAAGCAAATGCTTGTGCAGACTGGTTGGCCAATTTGACTCATCAGTTGACTCTGGGAAACACTGTTTTCTGGAGACTTCCTATAGGGATTCTTTCCCTAATTGATTTGGATGCGTATGGTGTCTGTTTTTATAGGTTAATTGTTAGTTAGTTTTGGACTTTGACTCTCTTTTTTAACCCAAAAAAAAAAAGAAGCAAGTACCACAGCCTAATTAATTGAAAAAAAGGATAATGGGATGTAAGTACTTTTTCTAAAATTTATTTGACTTTAAGTACCACCTCTAAACTTATCATCTTTTAAGTCATATATTTTCATTAAATAGGTGTCAATAAGTACACATTTTAAAACATTTTCAAATTCCTTCTAAAATGTATTTCATGATTACCCCTACAATAAATAGTACATACTTACTTGAATGTGAGACTTTCAAGAATAGAATGTGAGACTTTCAAGATTCATTTTTATATTTGTGTATTATTTAAATTTTAAAATTTCATATATATATATACACACACACACACATATACATACACGCACACATACACAGATATATATATATATATATATATATATATATGTGTATACACACACGTAATATAGTGACATCAAACAGTGACACACTCAACAAAAAAAATAGTAACATCAAACAGTGACACGCTTAACAAAAAAATAATAACATCAAACAATGACACGCCCAACAAAAATATTTGTGTTACTTTTGATGTTACTATTTTTTGTTCAGTAAATTACTGTTTGATATAACTATTTTTTTATTGAGTGTGTTACTATTTGATGTTACTCTTTTTTTGTTCAGCGTGTCACTGTTTGATGTTACTATTTTTTTATTGAGCGTGTCACTGTTTGATGTCACTGTATTATGTGTGTGTGTATGTATATATATATATGTATGTGTGTGTGTGTGTGTGTGTATGTACGTGTGTGTATGTATATATATGTGTGTGTGTGTGTATACGTATATATAAATATAAATATATATATATATAAATATATATATATATATAATTTCAAAATTCAAATGATACACAAATATCAAAAAAAATCTTGAAAATCTCACATTTTAATCTTAAAAGTCTCACATTATAATCTTGAAAGTCTCACATTTAATTAGGTATGCACTATTTATGGTATGAGTAAAAAGGCTTTTATGACTTTTTTTTAGTAGATGTCCTCCTATCCCAAAGATTTTAAAAAGTAGACTTTTGTCCTAATAAGTTGTATAGGAGGTACCGGCCTCCCAATTCCCCTTAAAAAAAAATAGCCTGAAATCTTGGGCCATGACACTAATTAGGCTTAGTAATGGACCGGCGACGAATATGGAGAAATGACTTCAATCCAGGCCTAGATCATTGGGCCATAATCCCACAGCCGTTAAAAACCTTTTAATTTTAGGGCTCAAATAGAAAATTTGGAAGCAGAAGAGCGAAAATGGCACCCGAACCGAAGAGGAGGAAAGTTGATGGTGTCGCATCTCGAAGGTAATCCATCCCCCAATACTGCTCTCTATGAATGTCTTCCTATAAAGGCTTTTCTTAATTTATTTTCACTCGTAACTATAGGAAATTTTGGTTTACAATGATTTTGCTTATATAAATCTGTAAAAATTATGTTTAAGCCTATGCTGGGTGTTTTTTTTTTTGTTTCTTGTTTTGGTTCAATTTAGAAGTTGTTTGCTGTTATTGTTTGATTATTTTTAGTTTTTCGAAGTTAATCGCAAAGAATTTCAAATATGTTCATAATTTTGCAAAAATAAAATAAAATTGTGGGTCATGTTTAAATCACATAAAAAGTATTCAAGCAATGTACGAATTGGGGTTTATCAAGATTTTGTGTGTTCATTCAACTTCTGGCTATTATGGTTTACAAAAAGGGAATTTTGTATTTGTTAAGGTTTAGATTTGTGGATTGGATTTATTAATTTGTGTCATCTATAAATTGATTTGGGTTTTTTATTGGATTGGGAAGTGAATGAGTTTATTTATTAGATCACTAACAGGTATTATGAAATTTAAATTGCGAAGCTGATAGTCCATGGAATTTGAAGGTGACACTCCTTTTCTCACTAATGTTCAGAAGTTGTTAATTTATGTGTATATATAGTTGATTTTAGGATCTAGTTCTTGTTTGAGAAAGGAAATATATGGTATGCGCGACTATTGTGAACCTTCTTCATGCTTTAAGTAGACACTGAATACAAAACTATTTTGTTGATATTTTTTCCCGATGCAGAACTGTTTTGTACTAAATACATATGAAAATGCATACAAATACACAGTGTGCTTTTTTTTCATTCAAATCTTCACAGGCAACATATCCCTAGACATTCATTTTCTTCCTATGAATTGCTCTTTCCTTTTCAATTTTCTTTTATAATTATATCCCAACTTTTTAATCCCTAAGTTATGTCTTTTCAACAAATAAAAGATTAATCCGAGGTGAGCCTTATTAAATACCGTTTTAACACTGACATTAGTTAATCGTAGTAATGGAAACTCCTCCTTCCATTTGAATGGTACCTTTTGCATAGGCAAATAAGCTGTCTAATTCATGGAAATGAGCTGAGTTGTGTAATTATTCGTCAACAAGAGCAGTTTTCTGGATTTTTTTAAATGCTGGCCTTCTTGTCTACTTCATTTCCCATGTTTTGAATGCACCGTCTAATGCAAGCAGACAACCCTTCTCATTGCAGGACTGCCTCTTCACAAGCTGAAAAGAAAGACGCAGTTGAAACATCTATGAATAGATCACCAGTATGCATTTTCTCCTCAGTTGTTTCATTGTTTTACATGTAAGGCTATTCTTTTGACCCTGTTTTTGATTATATTTGACTTGTTATGCAGGTTCATGTGGCTCAAAGGAGTGGTACTCATCTTAAAATTCAGCAAGCTAGGAATCATGCGGTAGCACAGGCACAGCAAGAGTGTTGTACAGGAAATTTCAGAATCTTTGACTCTTCCTATGGGAATTTTCTGGTGCCTGTTATTCCAACTCGTGCTGAACTTGGCGGATAGTTTCATGCCTTCAGCTGATTTTACTCAAAGTAAGTTGTAAGTCAAATATGATTTTGCACACTAGCATTTATACATGCATCAAGATGGGCAAGGTTTATGCATAAAGATTTAACCTGAAAAACTTGGACTGCCATTGATTCTGGCTATGGATTCCAAATCCCAGGCTATGGAGATCTAGCTTAAAATCTTCCTATTGTGGTGCCTGTCATGCAGGTCCTGATATAAGTTGAGTTTAGCTTCTCTAAATTCGACTCAATCCAAAAAGCTCTGACCTAAATTCAGCTGAGGATTTAAGGGCTCAGGCTCAAATTCATCAGAATAATGTTGTGAACCCAGGCCAAGGTTGGCCAAAAGAAATCATCTGTGATATGTGTTTGTGCATACAGAATAGTTGGGATGATTGAGCATAACACTCATTTTCTATATCCATCCTTTGTCCTCCTATTCTTTGATCTTAGTAAAAAAGTTCTTAGCATAAAGAGGTTTTGAAAACTTATCTGTGTACCTGTTTCTAATTAGAAAAACTTTGCTCATGTTAAGGAAGGAAAAAAAATAGATCGCTCCCCTCAATTTTTCTTCCGCTCTCGCTGTTGTCCACCTAAAGATCTTTGAGAAAGGATTTACCTCAACTTAATTATTAGATCCATACCTGTCCAGGTGACTGCCCAAGTAAAGCCTTCTCTTCAAACTTCTCCCATTCTTTATAGCTTATCAGCAGATAAACACACAAAAAACATGGAGTACATGTTACCATTTGTTCAATAGTAATGTAGCTCAATACGCTATATCGACAGAGGAAATTTTCAGTGCTCACCAGGCACCACATGCCAGCAGGTGCACATCACTTATAAAATATTGTACATTTTCAATCAATTGTTATCACTTGTAAAAGTGTCAAATTTTTTTTTTTTTGAAATAATTAATGTGTGTTTGAAAAGTGAGAGTTGTAACAATTTTTCATTGCGAGCACCACATGACACTTGCCATATAGTTTACCCATAAGCACTAGATATTTTTTTCTACCACAGTTTGAGAGAACACTGAAAGCTGAAAGTGAGCTTGCCTGCCTCTCACACCCCTGGTTTCATTTTTCTTCAAAGCAGATTCTTATTTGGTACATGAGACAAGAACCTATGGGACCACTCTTTGGTTCCAAATGGAACCCATGTTCTTTTGTTTTTTTGGTTCGGGCTTACGTGTACTTTAACTAATCTCTTCCTCGGTCCAGTCAAAGGTAGTCATTCACATTAGGACTAAGGTATCATGAGATATAAATTTCTCATTGTCTGGTTCTAAGAGATTGACAAGATTTAAACTCAAGATGTTTACAATCCGGCCTATTATTACTTGAGCTCCTCATTGAGGGTAATGGAACCATGTTCAACCGTTGGAAGTAATGACAAGTTGCTTATGCATGTGGAAGCCACATTCATTTTTGGGTCCATATGCTTTTGGTTAGGTCAGATTGGACCCAACTTTGCTTGGAAACATTGCTGATCCTATTGTAGGGCCGGTTTTGTGGAGCTTGAAGTTGTCAGCTTCTAGCTTATCAGTTTTTTTTTTTTTTTTTGTTAGACCATCCGATATTCGTAAGTCACTTTGGATTCCGACTAATCTGGATTTGAGTCGGATAAGACCACAAGGGCGGCAAAGCTGTCCCTACCGAATGCAGTTGCGTTCCCAAGACTCGAACTTGAGACCTTGGTTAAGCTAGAACAGTCTCTCATCAACTGATCTAACGCTCAGTTTTTCAGTTTCACTAAGGTGTCAATTCATTCTTTGTGAAATGTGTGGGTTGTGTCGGGTCATTTTAAATCCAGTATTATGATATAATCATGTTTTTGTATATGTAATGTGAAATAGAAATTTCAGGACTAATACTATCTTTTCTAACAACCAAATCTGCTTGATCCATATTCTGAAAACAATTAAATTTAAAAACCATTTGATTAGGCATGCGGCAATGTTTTATAAATATTCTTTTTTTTCCGTTGTCGATAGTCTATCTTTTTGACTGGACGGTAAAGGAGACTAGTGATTCGAATATTGTTGACTTTGACCGTTCAAAAAAAAAGTCAAGACATATTCCAATGGGCTAATCACGTGCTGCCATGAATGTTTATTATGAGTTAAATCTCGATTCGTGTAATGTACTATATTCTTCTCATGGCTATAATCTAATATAATATTTTATGTTACTGAGAATAAAGAGATAGTAAATTAATTACAACGACAACATGTATTAAATTTTAAGCTCTAATTAATGTGGTGTGAGTGGAGATAGAAAGAAAACAATTGTTTTCATTGAAAAGGGTCAATGGGAGCATGCAATCCAAATCTTATATGGGTACACTTGCCCAAATTGATCCAATGCTAGTCAGATGTTCAAATTAGGCATGCGGCAATGTTTGACATAGTTTGTGAACTTCACACAAAATTGAAACAAAATTAGTAGATTGAGTTTAATTTTAATGCATTTCGATGGATTAGATAGACTTGTTATATAAATGGATCAACATTAATATTCCAAAATACGACACGAACTAGCAAAATATAACTTATGTACGGTATAAATCAAATACAATATGAATTTATCTTTACACAATTGTAGATGTGTTGATTATGAGTTCAACAATTTTTGACACAATGCAACAAGATACGTTACGAATTTTATGTACCATTGATTAAAATGAAGTAATGTATAACAAATAAAAAATAAAAAAAATTCAATATACATTTTGTTGAGGTTTGTTTGTTGAGCTGGAGAATAATATAAAATGCAAAAAGAGATTTTTTTTTTAATTTTCATGTATTTGGTTAGCAAGGAAAAGGAAAATGATAAAAAAATAATTTTTTTTCATACTTGAATTTTTTCACAAATAACTAATTTTTTTCTCTTGTAAAAAACATAAGAAAATATAAGAAAGTTGTAATCTATAATTAACTTCTTATTTTACCCTTATTTTTCTTAAAATATTTTATTAGTTATTAATTTTAAAAAAATTAGTATGAATTTGATTAATCATATAATTTTGCCCAAAAACCTTTGTGTTAGTAATTGTTTTAGAATTAGATTTTGAGCGACTTTTTTAATTTTTTTTAACTTTCAATTATAATTACATATTTTTTCTCTTGTTAGACCAATTTAATACAATTAAGGATAATTTAAACAATTATAAAAAATTTCTTATAATTTTTATTTCTTTCGAACAATAAAATAATTTTTTTTAAAAATTTTTCGATAAAATTTTCATTCTAACCAAATACATGTATGAAAATATATTTTTTTATTATTTTTTTAACTTCACTTTCTATATTTTTTTTCCTCTTAATCAAACGGGCCCAAATGAAAGATAAATGAAAATTTGTAGTGGTAGGCGGCATGTGTTTTCATAATCTTATTCTAATCTACTTGAATTTGGCTGTTATTCATCTAGATAAGAATTAACATAAGAATTTGGATATTGAATTTTTATATTCAATTCAAACTTGTAATTCTGGGCCCCCCATTAGAGCTTTGCTACTTGATAATAAATAATGTAAAATATCTCCAAAGCAACAAATTTTGCACAAAAATAAAGGGTAGCTTCTCAATCTCTTCTTTCATTTATTTCTCTATTTCAGGCCGTCTCTTCAAATATTTCTTCTCTTTTTTTTTAATGATAAATTACAATCGTCTCCTAATATTTATTTCAATTGTCGGATCATCATCCTCAAGAATTTATAAACAATATAGAATTCCCAATCAAAAAAATTAAATTGATCGTCAAACGAAATGATAGATTTGGTATTTAGTTGACTTCTCAAAATTGGATTAATTGGTCAAAAACAAAAATAAATCTATTTTTTTTTGGTTCAACGATTAGGGTTGTTCCGGTCAATTTACACACATTTCAATTAATTTTCTCATTGATTTGATCATGATAGATTATCTAAGCCGAAAATTTGAGTAAAATATATGCACTTAAATAAAAAATGGTTTTTGACTTTTTACGCATGCGTAAGACAATTTGAGAGGGGTTTGACAATAATTTTTCAAAAAAATACAAGAGACAAAAAATAAATCCAATCTATCATTTTTTGACTTATCAAAATTGAATTTAATTGATTAATTGGTCAAAAATAAAAGTATATATCTTTTTTTTTTGGCTTCTGCAATCAGGGATATCGATATCAATTTACGTATATTTCGACTAATTTTTTATCGATCCGGTTAAAAACAGTTTTTTTGATTATAAACAGTTTATCCAAACCGAAAATTCAAGTAAAAGATATGCACACAAAACATGGTTTTGGACTTTTTACACGTAGATAAGGCAATTTAAGAGGGGTTTGACTATAATTTTTCAAATACAAGGGGCAAAAAATCAAAGTTAAAAGCAAAATCTCTCTTTGCCCCTTTTTTAACTCTGTCTTCTTTCTCGTTTTCTTTTCCATTGAAATTTTACGAGAAAATCGTCCGAAAATTATTCATTGCCCATTCTTTACACCCATCCATCTCTCTCTCTCTCTCTCTCTCTCAGACCTCAAAACACATGTGCTATCCTTCAACTTTTCAATCAGAAAAAAGACAACTCAATCAAGGTACCTCCATTTGAGAGCAGAAAGAGATAGCTTTTTCAGAGAGAGAAAATTTGTTAATATTGGTGGATTGGATCGATCTGTGTGTGAATTTTGGTGATGGGGAAGGTAGCGGTGGGGGCAGCGGTGGTATGCGCCGCGGCGGTCTGTGCTGCGGCGGCGTTGGTGGTTCGCCACCGAATGAAGAGCTCCGGGCGGTGGGCCAAAGCAATCGCAATATTAAAAGAGTTACAAGAGAAGTGTGAGACCCCCACAGGGAAGCTCCGGCAGGTGGCCGATGCCATGACGGTGGAGATGCACGCCGGACTCGCATCTGAAGGGGGTAGCAAGCTCAAGATGATCATCAGCTACGTCGATAACCTACCTACTGGGTATATATGCATATCCAAATATGTTCTTATACGTATATAGTTTTCGAGATTAATTTTGTTGGTTTTTGTTGATACTAAATAATAAATTAGTTTGCGACCAAAAACTTTTAACTCAGAAGTGTCTTTAATGTAACTGTTATCAATAAATCAAAACGATTTTTAACATAAATGTATTTGGGAATGTATTTGTACACATTTTTTTCTAAATCATTCATTGATTGATTTTGATGGAAAGTGGTTTTCTTTGCTAAATTTTGACAATTTGGAAGTATTAGTTATTCAATCAAACTGGTTTGTAACTTTCAATTATTGTAGCTCTTACATATACAGGGATGCCTGTGGACGCCCAATATTATGATTTAATACCTCATTTATTGGATTTATATAAAGGTTTGAATTTAGAATTACTTTGATAGTTTGATGGGAATGTTAGTCAGTTTATCAAATTTAATTTGTGTTTTTCCTTTGATTGCAGAAAATATAATAAGATTGATTAGAAAAAGTAATTCTTTTTGTCAATTAATAGATTTTTTGGACTTTATTTCCAATATCCTTCTGATGTACCTACTGATGAATTTAGTGATTTTTATTAGCTGCTCTTTTTACTCTATGACTTCACATAAGATTCTAAATATGATAGAATGTTTTGGTATCTGCAAGATATACTATGAATGACAAATATCATTGCTTTTTATTTTATGTAAATGAAAAGGAATAAGTTTGTGTTCTAAATATGGGTTCTTGTTGTGGTACTCTGGAGTTGGAGGAATATGGTCCGCTGAAGGTTGTTTGAGTTAAACTTTGTATTCGGAGATGCATATTCCTGTCCTTGTTTGGAATTTTGGTTTTTGAGTTTGAATTTTGATTTGTGGGAATCTCATTCTGAGATGGGCAATCTCTTGTTTATCTAACTTTTTCCTCCAAACTTTATGCTTGTCTGGTTTTTTGATTATTCCGAAATTAGTTATTTCTAGAAATGTGCAGTTGCATATAATTTATTCTTTCTCTTTGATCTTCTTAGTCAAATGACCACCTTTTGATTTCCATAGTCAGCTTTGTTCTTTTGTTTTGGCCTGTTGCTAGTACCGAAACTTTCTACTTTTCACTTTTTTCCTCCTTTAAAGCTCATGTTTGACCTTTAATTGCTGGTTTTGTTTCACTTTAATCCTTCTTTCAACCGGCGACTGTCTGTTGTTGGTTGACTTGATAAAGTCAGAGCTCTGATGAAGAATTATACAGCTAAACACCACTTCCAATTTGACAAACAACTAAACTGATTTTACCAAATGTATGAATTGATGCTGTTTGTAAAGGTTCTTCCTCTAGATTGTTGGATGTCTTCCTAAAGTAAGGTTATATTAACTGTGTTTTTTGAGTAAATAATAGAGACAGGATTCACAGTATGTATTGATTGAATGGTATTTAGACATTTTCTATGTACTTACACTCTGCTATTATGGCTGACCTCTATATGTAAATGTGTCGATTATAATAGGAAATTATAAGATGAGGTTGATAGAATAATGGTGGTTTATATTATTTATGATGTGGAATAATTGGATGATCATGGATGATGGATTTCTCTTCTCTAGTCTATACAGAAAATAAATGTTTAGCTCATAGTTACCTATTAGAATATACTAGAAACAAAAAAGAAGGGAAAACCCTTTGGATATGGAAGAATCTTATCCAAATATTTTCTAATGGTGGTAGGCGGAAAAGGGCTTGAACCTGGCTTTGAATTTCATTCTTTTTTGCTCTATAGGGATGAGAAAGGATTATTTTACGCATTGGATCTTGGTGGCACAAATTTCCGTGTCTTGCGTGTACTGTTGGGTGGGAAAGAAAAGCATGTAATCAAACAAGAATTTGACGAAGTTTCGATTCCTCCACATTTGATGGTTGGGACTTCTGAGGTGAGTATCTATTTTGCTCTCCATGAGTATCTGATGGCAATTAGAATAGTTTCCTTGCACTGAAACTATGAATTATGGTTATTTCAGGCATTATTTGATTTTATTGCTGCGGCACTTGCAAAATTTGTTGCTATTGAAAGTGAAGATGTTAATCTTTCATCCGGTAGACAAAGGGAGCTGGGTTTCACTTTTTCGTTTCCAGTTAGGCAATCATCAATTGCATCAGGGGCTCTTGTTAAATGGACCAAGGGTTTCTCTATAGAAGATGCGGTTAATCTCAAGTACCTTTGCTCTTTTTTATTGAATCAAAATTATGCAACCATCTTTACAATTATTATCAACTATTAATTCTGGATTCAAATTAAGTGCACTAATACATTTTAAAGGAATTGATGGCAGTGACTTTATTGGGAATATTGTTTGAAATATATGCTGCGTTTTGTTCTGTATTTCTTCTATGAAAAAATGTGGCAGTAGGTATACGGATTGCTGTCTAAAATAAATGATTTCTTTTTCTTGATTCATTAGTTTGGCGAAACTCTGTGTTCCATTATGTCAGGACACAGAAACAATTGGACAAGGCAGTGAAACACACTGGAAAACTCTTGCCCATTAGATCTGTCAGAAGTCAGAACCTGTCCGTGCAGCTTTGGCCTAATGCTTTAGTTTTACCTCCTCATTTGTACAAGGTTTCGTAGTTATCACAGTCTGTCTGGTTACCCTCAAGTTGTCGCATGTTTGTTTGCTTAGATTTCATAGGCTGTTTGCCGATTTGAAAAATCTGATCCCACACAGTACACTCCCATTAAGTTATCTTTTTTTTTTTTGGAAAAGAAAGCTTCTATTTCATTCAGGTTTTAGCTTACGTTATAGACAGCAAGTGAATCTCCTTTTGTTCAAGAGGATATACGAGATGCTAAAAGACTCACAATTGGTCTTTTGTGGCCCACCAAAGCAGTTCTGGCCTGTCCCAAAGGACCGACTTTGCAAAGTAAGGGGTTTCTTGATTGACTAGTTGTGTAACGGTAGGTTAGGTACGGGGATTTAATTGGCTTCCTAAAGCCTGATAAACAAAATCTACTTTACCGGGGATGTAAATTCTTGGCAATATTGAAAGCAGATTGTCTTACTCTGTCCACTTCTTGGGCTTTAATGCTCTTTTGCGTTGGCTGGCTTTGGAACAGGTTGGACAAGATGTGGTGGGAGAACTGTCAAAAGCCTTGGAAAGAGTTGGCCTAGATATGCGTGTGACTGCTTTGGTAAGTCTTTGTTGCAGCTGCTAAGATTTTTGTGTTTGCTCGTGAGAGTGGCAATTTATGATTGGTGCTGATCATCAATGTTGCTTATTTGAATATAAGACTTCGTATTTTCACTTGATTAACTATTTTCAAACTAGTATTTTTCTCACTTGTTTGCCTTATTCAGGTCAATGATACTGTTGGAACGTTAGCAGGAGGTAGATACAGCAACCCTGACGTTATTGCTGCTGTGATCTTGGGTACTGGAACTAATGCCGCATATGTGGAGCGTGCACAGGCAATTCCCAAGTGGCACGGCCTGCTTCCCAAGTCAGGAGAGATGGTTAGCAGTTTTCAAATGTTTATGCAACGTTTTTCAATTCCGATCCAGGCTATGTTAAATTCAATTCATTGGTTTTTCTTCAATGTCCCTTGTGCGGATAGAGATGGTGATGGTTTCAAGCATCTGTGGTACATGCATTACTGTGTAACCTGACACTAAATTTTGTTTGACACTCTAAAGGTTATCAACATGGAATGGGGCAACTTCCGGTCATCACATCTTCCATTAACGGAATACGATCAAGCTCTGGATGTCGAGAGTCTGAATCCTGGCGAGCAGGTCCATATATTGCATTGTATTTGTTTAGTCTCATATAAATTGTGTCTAATTGGATATAGTAGCTGATTTCAACTTTCGACTAACTTCTTCAGATTTTTGAGAAGATTATTTCTGGCATGTATCTGGGAGAAATTGTGCGCAGAGTTTTGTGCAGAATGGCTGAAGAAGCTGCCTTTTTTGGTGACACAGTCCCCCCAAAATTGAAAATTCCTTTCATTTTAAGGTAAGCTATTATTTTTAGAGTCTAGTATTTTAGCCGATCTTTTCCTTTTTCCTTTTCCATTAAGTATATGCCTCATGTCTTCTGAGCATGGCTTTCATTGACAACCAACTTAATTTTGCTTCAGTTCGATAGCCTTCATCACTCGTTCATGATCTGTATGTGGAATTGTTCACCAATGTTTATCAACCTGAAGCCTCGTCTCATATTTATCCTTTTCCATCAGTATAAGCCTAATGTCTTCTGAGTGTCTATGAGTTAATTTTGCTGCAGTTTGAGAAGCCTTTGCCTTGTCATCCTTAGTTTATAATCTTCTTGTGAAATGGTTGAGTGATGCATATCAACCTATTTAGCGATGAAACTTTCAACCATATTGAATATCATGATTAAAGAATACTTTCTCTAATAATTTTCGCACTCTTATTTTTGGGTGGTTTGTTCAACAAATATGCATGAATAAGGTTCTTTTCAATTGTCTCTTGTAGACAAGAATAAAGAACAGTGAAAGATGGGAATGAAGAGTGAATTGATCTCTCTTTGTATAGAAACGGACCATTAGTTGCACCATGCTTTTAGACCTGAAGACATCTCTGTATGGGAAAAATATATGAATATCTGAAGAGGGATCAGTTACTGAATTTACCTAAGGGGTTTGGTTTCTTGATCCAATGGAGTTGGCATAATGGAAATGTGGAGTCATCTCTTCTTTCAAACACCCCCTCCCCTCGTTATAAAGAAATAAAAAACCAGGGGCATGGCCACCATGGGTGTCTGCCGTGAATGCAGATTTATGATTTCAAACTAGGTAATCTTCTCGAGCTCGTGATTTCTCTGGTTGTCTTACTTCGCTTTGACCGAAAATGTTATATGTGCAGGATGCATCCTTGAGGAGGTGCATTTGTTTATGTAGAATATAGAATGAGGTTGTCCCTCTGGGGTCATCCAATTAATTGGATCATTGCAGAGCAGAATTCTGGACCAAGATCTCCTTGGTCTGCGGGTTCTTTCTCTTCGTGATTTCCATTCACTAAATTTGAAGGCTTTTCAGTGTGATTGAACATCTTTTTCCCCAGTAAGGTTACTGGAACAGTTTTAATAACAGGGTTATAGATTTGTGTTTGCTATAGTGATCGTAACCATAGACAACTCTCCCAGCTACCTAATGCTGTACACCCTACTTAAGGTAGGTTATGGCTTTTAACGTGTAAAATATTAGTCTGATGATGATCTTAGCCGTTGATGATACATGAATTATGCAAAATCCTGCATCCACATGATCTTTTTCCAGCCAATAATTGTTAGATACTCCAAATGTCAATCACACAGATTTTTCTAAATACTAAGCAAAGAGTTCATAATTGTTGCATTTGCAGGACTCCTCACATGTCTGCAATGCATCACGACACGTCTTCGGATCTCAAAGTGGTCGGTAGCAAACTAACGGATATATTAGAGGTATAGTACTCTGCATATGTTGAGTAGCATTAAGTCCTCATTTTATTTCTTCAAGGCCAAATGTACTATTAAGATAGTCTCTTCCATTTATTAGCTTTTATGGGTGTGTGCTTATATGTCAAGATAGAAATTGATGCTAGAATGGTTGGTTGTGAATTTGCTACCCTTGGAGGGCAGAAGTTTTGAGATTTCCTATTTGTTTTATACATTTTCTCCATGACAGATATCTAATACGTCCCTGAAAACAAGGAAAGTAATTGTTGAGCTTTGTGATATTGTTGCTACTCGTGGGGCCCGCCTTTCTGCTGCTGGGATCGTAGGCATTCTCAAGAAATTAGGACGAGACACTGTGAGGGAGGGAGAGAACCAGAGATCGGTCATAGCATTAGATGGCGGATTGTTTGAGCACTACAAAAAGTTCAGAGATTGTATAGAGAGCACTCTTAATGAGTTGCTGGGAGAGGTTTCAGAAACTGTTGTTGTTGAGCTTTCGAATGATGGCTCAGGCATTGGAGCTGCCCTCCTGGCGGCTTCTCATTCCCAGTACCTTGAAATTGAGGAATCTTGATTCTAGTCAACGCCACCAGAATGTTTCCCCCTTTTCTTCACAGCTTCCCTCAGAACATTTAGAGCCCTTCTTATTTCTTTGTATAATAGATCATGCCAGCAAAGCCTTAATTTATAGTCCTGTAAGGCTTTGATCCAAGCTATGATTCAACAAGCTCCGGGCCATGTCCTGCCATTCTGCTCTTTTTTCTAGCATTGTAAAACAGTGCCAAACTGTGCAATTTCTGCTTAGATAGCAAATAAAGTTGGGGGATTGAGGCTGTTTATTTGAGGAACATTATCCTCTTGTCTTTCAAGCAAATAAACAGAATTTTGTGTATTTGTGCTTTTGCTTGTGTTTTTTTTGCATACTATAGTTTTTCAAGACAGAGTATATCTAAAGAATGTGAACCATGTACAGAAGAAAGCTTTCTCCATTAATGTTTGGGCAAATTTCACTGCGCCCCATGGTTTAGCTCAATTACATTTTATCTATGTTACCTCCAAAAAGTTACGACTCAGTGTGATTTGTGGACTGGGTTAATACTGTGTACATTTGGCCCTTACCAGCCTCGTGCACAAACTTTTTTTTTTAATACAAAGAGAACAAGAAAAGAAAAGGCTCATGCTTCTATTGATTGCTGCTGCTTGAGCAGAGTTTGGTTTAAGCAAACCTCGAATTAGGTGTGAACTTGAACTTTTTGGACAACACTCTGAAATTGTGTTTTCACTAGCCTATAGATTGCCTGTATTTTTACCACATCAGATGGACCGTTAGATTAATGGGTCTGTCTAGGTCATACTAATCATCAGGCGATTGTGATTGCACCATCAATCGATGTGGGAAAGTCTGTGAAAAGAGAAACATTGTTGATAAATGGCATCCTTCTGATCTCAGTTATTGTATTCAACAGTATGAATCCATGGTTGCGAGAGCACCATTCTAACATTACCTATATATGCTCTTGCATCCTCAATTTATACAACGTACAATACTCAAACCATTTCTTATTTGTAATATGCATTAGCTGGGGAAATGCTATATCCCATAGCCATCCTGGTAGAATCCACAGCTTCCTCCCTCACAGCACTGGCCCAACATATGAGTAAGAAGGCTATCTATGCAGCCAACCATTGGAGATATGGAAATAGCAGCCTCTATTATGTGTGCGCGCGAGCGCTTGCATGTGTGTTACTAACTAAAGCAGGGCCATGTATGCTTGCCCTATTATGTGTGTGCGTGTGTGTGTTACTAACTAAAGCAGGGGCATTTATACTATCCCCTGTCATACATGTGTATACATGTGTGTGTGTGTGTGTGTGTGTGTGTGTGTGTGCGCACTATCTATATGCCTCCGATGCAAGGTGTTAACTAGTCTATCTATGCAGCCAACCTTTGGAGATATGGAAATAGCAGCCTCTATTATGTGTGTGTGCGCGCGCGCGAGCGCTTGCATGTGTGTTAGTAGCTAAAGCAGGGGTATGTATGCTTGCCCTGTTATGTGTGTGCGTGTGTTAGTAGCTAAAGCAGGGGCATTTATACTAACCCCTGTCATACATGTGTATACATGTGTGTGTGCGCTATCTATATGCCTCTGATGCAAGGTGTTAACTAGTCTAATGGCATCATCAGCCATATGCTCCTCCACATTTTACAGCCTCCTATGCCTCTAATACAACACTCTAATCCAAAACCAAGCTAAATGATCACCAAATGTTGCTTCTGAAGGTATCATCAAACAATTGATGTGAACCCATCATCCTCGTGTTCCACCATCCTCTCGCGCTTAGAATTGTTAAGCAGTGGCGCAGCATCATACTCACGACCAATGTTTTTCTGTCTAAACGCCATTGGATTGTTGCATCGGAACAAGATCTGCAAGACTTCCTTCATGGTAGGCCTAGTTGAAGGAAATGTGCCAGTACAAATTATCCCAAGTTTGAAAACATTGCTCATTTCATCCAAGTAACATGGCTCCATGATATCCTTATCCAATGCATCTTCTATAGGGTTGCTCTCTTGAACGTGATGCCATGCCCATTCGGCAAGAGAGGTAGTCTCATCTCCATCGTTGGCCTCCTTCCCCGTTACAAGCTCCAAAAGTATCACCCCGAAGCTATACACATCAATCTTCTCGTTCACTCGACTTGTATGAGCATACTCTGAAATTAATGGCAAAGAAATCAGTACCCAATTCTGCATCATGATTAAAATGGTGATATTAGAGACTAAATATTACTAACCTGGAGCTATGTACCCGAAAGAGCCAGCAACAGATGACACTGTATTTGGTTCTCCATGCTTCACCAATATCCTGGCTAGACCAAAATCAGCAATTTTGGCATTGAAGTCAGAATCCAGCAAGACGTTGCTTGATTTCACGTCTCGATGGACTATTGGAGGTGAGCAGTCATGGTGCATATAGCACAGTCCTCGCGCTGCTCCCACTGCAATCTGCAATCTCGTAGGCCAATCCAAGACTACATGATGGACTGATCCTGAGACAGACGAGGGTCTTCTCTTGCCATGAAGCCAACGATCAAGGCTTCGATTTTCCAAATATTCGTAGACAAGAAGTTTCGAGTTGTCACTTGAAATACAGCACATCAACTTCACTATATTGGCATGTCTAATTGTGCTTAAAACCTCAACTTCTGCTAGAAATTCTTTCTCTAGCTTCTGATCCAACTTTTTGTCATTCCAAATCCTCTTAACAGCAACATAATCACCCGAACGATTAATGGGAACTCGATATACTTTCCCAGAACCCCCACTTCCTATTGCATTACTTTCAGTCAAACCAGATGAAATGTTTGATGCTGTGAAATTCAACCTCTGGAATGAGGTGAGCTTCCACGTCGAATCCAATCCAATCTTTCTCTTTTGGAAGCCTCTAACCACGAACAAGGTTAAAGTCACAGCCATCACAAACAAAACTGCTGATATACTTGAAACAACAATGATGAATTGGGACGAAAATTTGCTTGAATTTTGGGTTTTGGAGTCGCAAATATTGAGGCCTAATGAAGGTTTACTTGCACAAAGACCTGGATTGTTTAAGAAGCTGCTATCAAAAGCTGAATTCTCGAATTCACTGGGGATTCTCCCAGTGAAACGATTGGAAGAGAAATTAAGCCTAGTTGGCCTTAAATGGCCAATTTCAGGTGGAATTTGACCTGAGAATTCATTTTCCGACAAGTCTAATTCAGTGAGAACCAGTAAAAACCCGATTTCAGCTGGAATTGGGCCAGAAAGCTGGTTTCCACTGAGATTTAAAGTGGTCAGAGACTTCCATGAGATCAAATTTGAAGGGAAATTCCCGGAAAGTCGATTCCCGTCAAGCAAAACAATTGTCAATTGTGGAAGAGCTGTTAATTCTTGAGGAATTGTTCCACTGAAGAGGTTATTGCTTGCCTTGAACACCGTCAGAGTCTCCCAAGAAGAAATTTCAGCTGGAATTTCACCCGAAAACTGATTATCACCGATCTCAACCAGTGATAAATTTGATCCCACCCTACTGGGAAGCTTACCCGAAAAAGAATTATCGCTTATCATCAACCTCATCAAATTCAATAATGTCCACAAACCATCAGGAATTTCCCCAGAAAATCGATTTCCATAAATCATAACAACCAACAAACTTTGACAATTCCCAAGTGATTTTGGCAATTCACCACTAAGATTGTTATCAAATGCTACCACACCCAATAACACCCCATTAGCACATAAATTCTTTGGCAACTCACCTGTAAATCCATTTGTTGCAACTTCAAATCCTTCCAGCTTCGAGTATAATCCGAAGTCCGGTGGCAATTCACCGGACAGATTATTGGTGAACACCCGGAAATCTGTCAGTTTCGGCAATCGACCAATACTTGCTGGAATTGCACCTGATAATTGATTGACAAACAAATTCAAACCCGCTAACTTGGTGAGCTTTCCAAAATCATCAGGTATTGTTCCAGTCAAGTTATTTACAGATAGATCGATTGCGGTCAAATTCAAGGCCTCAACAGGTCGTGGAATAGATCCAGCCAATCTGTTTTTGAACAGATACAATGTAGACAAGTTCTTCAGCAAAAATACACCAGTAGGAATGTTACCACTCAAGTTATTTATTGCCAAGTCCAAGACTTCCAAGACCGTCAAGTTCCCAATATTTTCCGGGATTTCTCCGATCAGATTCATTTCCCGCATCCACAATTCTCTCAGTTTCTTCAACTTTGTAAAACTTGATGGTATTGTTGATGGTACAAACCCATTGCTCTGCATAACAAGTATCTCAAGATTTGTCAAACTACCAATTTCTTGAGGGATTGAACCGTTAAACAGGTTTGCCTGAAGCTTAAGAGTCTTAAGCCCCAGTAAGCGGCCAATCGCCGGAGGAATGTCACCGGAAAAGTTGTTAAAGCTGAGGCTGAGGTAATAAAGCTGAGGAGATAACAAGTGTATATCATCAGGAATGGGACCAACAAAGTGGTTTTCAGAGACGTCTAAGTATTGAAGCTTGGTACAACTGTAAAGAACTTTAGGAAATGGTCCTGTGATGTTTTTCGCGGTGAGGTTGAGGCTGGTGACATAGCCATTTGTGCATGTGATTTCTGGCCATAAACAGTGGTTTGATGATGAGTTCCAGTGGTTGATGGAGGGTGGATTGGCCCATTGTTGTTTGAGTTTGAGTAGGATTGTTTGTTCTGAATCATTGACTTGGGATGTTGCACGGAAGGGGAAAGTGAGGAAGAGAAAGAAGAGGGTGTGGAGGTGAATTTGAAGAGACGGTGGGGTGGCTTTTGACATTTTTGAGAGGTGGGAGTGAGTTAGTTTTGTGAAGAAGTGAAGTAATTAGGTGCTGGCATGGAGAAGAGTGAAGGGCGTTGTGGTGGTGGTGGTGGTCGTGGGGGTGGATAATAGAGGAGTTGGATGGGTGTGCAGGCAGCTGCAGAGGCAGTGGAATGGCCTAATGTAGTGTGAAAAGCAACAATAGTTGACTTTCAAATTTCAGTCTTGGCGTTCATGTTCTTGTGGGCCCTTAAATTTTAATGGTTTTCTTTGACCCACTTTTGAATAACTTATCATACAATCATATCATGTCATATTTAAATCGGTATCTAGTTATTTTGAGTTTATCATATTATATTTAACAAAGACAAGGTACACCTCTGAGCTCATACCATTCATCTTTTCCACATAGAATTTTAGGGGGTAAATTATATTTTTAATCTTTAAAGTACGCATGCAATGTCTATTTAATTTTTAATCTTTTAATTGTTGTATTTAGTTCTTAAGATATTTAATTTGTATGTACGTGATTCAATCTCAAACGTCCGTTAAAAAATTAACAACACATTTGGTCACACGTTTATTAAGTGGGTCTAAATTGACACAAATAGAATCAAATAAACACTAAACGAAATGTATTTTACCGTAGAATTTTGTTGTGACTTCTAGAAGCCAGTGAAGTGATGGAAGATGACCAGGAAAAAAAGGGGAAGAAACCCAATTAAAAAGTAAGGTTTTCTACTCATTGTGATGGATCTTTGTTACTTTGTGCAATAGAAAAAATAGCACCACGAAGTTTCCCAGAAAGAACGTTATAGAGAAGGAGACCGAATTTTAATGGAAGACTTGTTATTGTCTACGATCCGAATTTAATGGCATTATTATTCATGGGAACTCGTTAATCACAAGAATATAATTAAATTTTAATCACATGATTTTCATCATACGACTATGATGAGCCAATGCCATCCATTTTGATCCAATATCAACTGCTCACAAAATTTAAAAAATAAATAACTTCAGCTATTATAGTTTTTTTAGGGCAAAGTGGTCTGCTGGTAGACTAATGCAGTTGATAAGCTAAAGCCAAACCAAAACAAAACGTATACGGAAACTCTACAGTATTAAAAAATAGAAAAATAAAAATTGATATTGCAGCGAAAATTATTATGTTTAAAAAAATATTATTATGATCTAAAAATTAGATCTAATTTGTTGACCTACTGATGTGATTTTATTGTAACGGTTGGATTAACGATAAATTTCAATGTTTAATGTGGGTCACAGTAAATCTAAGGATTATAGTGAATTTGACCAATAAACCAATTATATGTAAAAGTTATAATTGGTTAAGGGGAAGTTGATGATTAATTTCGATCATGAGATTTCGTTAAGTAGTTGTAACTTGTAACTGCAAATGGGTGGATTGGGTTAGTTATGGGTTAGGTTAAATTAGATTGAGCTAAAATCAATCCAATCCATTTTTCACTCACCTAGTAAATGAACTATAATGGGTTGAGTTTATAATGAGTTGGGTTAAACCAATTAACCCATAAAGTAATTAAAATTTTTAATAGACATATTAGTACACCAAAACACACACACACATAGAGCTGTTAATCAAGTCAAGCTTGAACATTATTTTAAGCTCGTTTAAGAGTAAATAGTTAAACGAGCCAGCTCGTTTATGTGTAAATTAAGCTCGATAAAGGCTCGATTAACACGCCTACACACACACACGCATTAGTAATGCTCTAAAATACAAATATACACACACACTAATACACCAAAACACATACAAATTAATACATTAAAAATATACACACTAATACATTAAAATACACACTAATACACCAAAAATATACACACATATACTAATATAAAAATTAAAACACATTTAATAAAAAAATACACACATAATGGGTGGTCCGTGGGTCAACCCATGAGTTATGGGTTAACCCATGGGTCATAAGTGGTCCATGGGGTGTGGGTTAACCCATGGGTCGTGGCCCGACTCGTGGGTCATTCATGGTGTACTAGTGTGTGTATATTTAGGTGCATTATTATATATGTTTTGTATTTTTTGGTGTAATAGTGTGTGTATTTTTTGGTATATTAGTATATTTAGTTATTTTTATTACTTGTGTTATTTAATAAAAAGATAAATACTCAATCCAATGGGTACTCATTTGTAAACCATACTAACCCATTTAATTAAAATGAATCATATTATCCAACTCATTTAAACCCATATTAATTAATATAGGTACTCAATCCATTTATTTATGGACGGGTTGAGCGAATTAATGAGTAATGAGTTAAGATTGCCACCTCTAATTATAATTAAATATTAGAAAGTCAGGAGTGCACATAAATTGATCTTGACATTTATATTGTTGAACAAAATAAAACATCAGTACAAATTCTATAATTAATCACAGTGTTTTAACTAGCATTGATGAAGTTATTACAAGTTATAATTTACATTTGAAAAAATTAATAAAAAATTATAATTTTTTGATATGACATCAATAATGGCATCATGATCTTTCCCAAACGTACAAGACGTGACGTTAATGTTTTTGAGAGAGAGAGAGAGAGATGCCATTCAAAGCCGACGGTGGAATTTTATTAATAGCCAGCATGGTATCGTTGAATGGAATGGAGACTTTTGAAGTGTTGCGAAAGTGGTGGGAGACTTGGAAAAAAACAAAAACATAATGCTTTCTTCGGCCCCATGTCTGTATTCAACAACCAATAAAATCTGTGGTGCTGGTGGTGGGTTGTCCGCTCACGTTATTCTCGCCAACCAAGGTTGTCAGTGACCATACAAGAAAGTTCTTCAGGATCGTATGATGGAGAATAAATGAGAAGATTTTTTTGTATTTTATTTAAATGTGATTAATGTCATTTTAATTAATAAAATTAAGATATTTTATTTTATTTCTCAATTTAATTAAAAAAATATTTTATTTTATTTCTCAATTTAATTAAAAAAATATTTTATTCTATTTCTTAATTTAATTAGAATTTTACCTTTCTACTTGATTTAAGATTTTTGTTGTTATATAAACTCTTGCTAGTCTTAGGACAATTTTTTTTTGAATGAATTAATAATATTGAGAGAGTTTTCTCTTTTTTTTTTAATTATTCTAGTATTTTTAAAAATAAAACAAATCAATTGAAACATTTAAAACTGGTATTATACAAAATGAACAAGTCTCGAGTGAGATATTTTAAATCGGTATTTATGTGTAAATCAATGTGTCTTATATCCTTATTTCTATCCGTTTCTCTGCATCATCGTAGGAGGCATAGTACCGAGGTTAACTATACTTTAGGACAAAATTTAATTTCTTGAAGTTAAGTTACAACATTTAGAAAAAGAAATCGGATCCTGAAATATTAACATCGGTCGTAACAATCCTATTTTATTGTAATTTAACTCAAAAAGTCATTAATTTTAGAGCAATGCCGAACAATAATTTTAATGTAGTAGACTTATCCAAGTTCCAGACGTGCTTACACCTTTCATACCACAAAGCGGTGGGAGACAGGGGAAAACTTACATAGATACAACTTCTTTCTTCCCCTCGTATTCAAGCAATACAACATCACTGGGTTGTTCTCCTACGTAATCCGCACCAATCATAATAGCTCTTATCCTGACTTTTCTAGTCGCCTTGGAAGAGAGTTCTATACGTAAAACTTTGGTTCCGAATGAAATATCGTACCAAAATTTGTTATTTTTTGAGCTTAAATTACAATTAAAAAAAAGTCATAACCGATACTAAAAATGTTTAGGATGATCAATCCCAGCTACACTATTTTGGTATAACTAGACCCAAAAAAAAGTTATTTAATATAAAAAGTTGTCAATGATGATGCGTCACCAAAAAAATTGATTTTACAATAAAAGTTGACAATAAAATCGAGTTTTACAAGTTCGAATTCAACCGGTCAAGCTTATCTTTCTAATTGAAATTAAAAAATTATTTGAGTTCTACTCATTTCGAGTCGAATCTTATCTGAATCGAACCCGAATAATTCGACTCAATTATCAGCTCCATTGACGATACTGTAGTGTTACATAACTTCCACGCGTGCTCAGGACTTTGATGACACAAAGTGGTGGGAGACTTGGAAAAACTTACACTGAGTTGCCACTTTCTGCCGTCGTATTCAAGCAATAAACGAGCAGTAGTTTGGTCTCCCACACGATCCACGCCAACCCATATATAATAGCTGCTTGATAGTGACATTTATAGTGGGATAAAGAAACTTCTTGGTTTGCTTCACCACTTTTATGACAAAAACTTTCTACCCACATATATCAGCCTTGGATCATAGTACGAATCTATTCGTTCAAGTGGGGATAAAGTGATCCAATCCAAATTTATATTTGTGTATAATGTGTTCATTAATCAAAATGCAAAGCCACCCATCATTATAGTCAAATGGCCAATGATTCAAGACTCTTTATTGAAATATTGAAATTAGTGAGTGGCTCGTTTTATTAAGCTCAAAGTTAAAGGGCTAGAGTAGATCTAAGTGAAACAAAGTGAAACACATCGCAACATAGTGGATTAGGATTATTAGCTGGTGCCTATAGGAGTTTTAGCTAGGGATTAAGTGCACGTTTTTGAAGGATTTAGAAAATAAAAGAAAAAAATAATTAGAGAAAAAGATTCATTTCGAGAGGGGTGAAAATCTTCGATGATTCACTTCGAGAAGAACCCAACCTCTACAATCTTCATTGGAAAGTTAATCACATTTATCAGCTACATTTTCTATTCATCTAAAGCTAATCACAAATATCAAGTATCCGAACCAACTTATGCACACATCAATTAATCTCATCCCCAGTTTGGTTAAAGACATATTATCCATGTCAAGATTAGAGTATTCATCTAACGTCTATAAATACAAAAAAAATAATACTTAAAAGATAACTATTAAACCCCATAACTACACTACCTACATAACTACATGAGAAAACCATCAAAATGATATCACTAACCCGTTCCGTATATAATCTCATAGTAATTAGCTTATATAACATTTGGATAAAAACATAAAATTAAAAGCACGCAACATTTCTTCCCCCTTTGAATAAACTTTGCCCTCAAAGTTTGAGTTATCAAGAGAAAGTGGAGGCCAACCAACTTCGATGTCCTCGTAACAAACGTGACTAGTGGGCTCTCTAATGCTAAATCCAAGCAAGAATGACTTTTGATGCTTCTTTTAACTCTATTGTTATTGTTGTGGTTAGATAGTGTTGAGTCCCACAAGAAAATACTTGTGTTGCTCTTGAATTCCCACAAGAAAATACTTGTGTTGCTCTTGAATTTTGCTCACTTGTCATATGCTTGTTGACCCCAGCTTGATTCATATCTTCTTCCTTCTTTTTGTACTAGATCACTTGTAGCCATACTCATGTTTTCCACGATTGCCTTGGTACAGTTCATCCCAATCTTCGCCAATGTGACCGTGTTTGTCGTGGGTTGAATTTTGCTCACTTGTCATATGCTTGTTGACCCTAGCTTGATTCATATCTTCTTCCTTCATTTCAATGGCCACTTCTTTTTGTACTAGATCACTTGCAGTCATACTCATGTTTTCCACGATTGCCTTGGTATAGATCATCCCAATCTTCGCCAATGTGACCGTGTTTGTCATGGGTTGCATCACCGACTCCACTTCATTCTTTTTCGTTGCAACACTAATTATTAAGAGACAATGACAAAAATTAGATTATCTTTCGTTATAGTAGGCGTAGACACTTTCTTTGTTGCATTATTAATAGTTTTCCATTTCTTCTTATTAACAAAAGAGTAATCTCCATGGCAAATTGTCTGACAACGTTGGCTGACGTTTAAGGTTTCTTCTTGAAGTTTTTTTTTTTTGAAGTCTGAAGTCCTCTTACATGTATCAATTTTTCTCAACCAATTTATTGTATCATTTTTGGAAGGAGCAATGTTACGTAATTTGCAACTCAAATTTACATCACAAATCAATAAGGACTATTGAATCAGTAATTTTCAATTAAAAAAAATTAATAGGACCCACTTATCCACGGGACCTGCCTAACAGTGTAACCAAAAAAACGAGAGTTTTAGGCCCCAAATATAAAAAAGGAAAATACTATTGGGACCTAAAAATCTCACATAATTTGTTGACTTAATGATGTGGCATCATTGAAACCATTGGATTACTACCAAGTTCCAATGTTTGGTGGAGCCCATCGTTAATCCAAAGGTCATGATAAATTAGGTCAACAACTTAGGTCCCAATAACATTGCTCTATAAAGAATGCCCATATTTTTTAAGAGCAATGCTACATATCTCAAATTTGTATCCCAAAAATGCATCCCAAATCAATGGGAACCGTTGGATAAGTGGGTCCTACCAACTTTTTTCATTGGGACCCACTCATCCAACGGTTCCCATTGATTTGGAATGCACTTTTGGGATACAAATTTGGGATATGTAGCATTACTCATTTTTTAATATACAGTGTAATCCAGTCTAAGTTTTTAAATACATGATAATATAAATTCCATAAAAATCTCAATAAAGTGTACACCTAACAACTAAATTTCAGATTTAATAATTGGGCCAAAAAATACAGCCAACACATTTTGTTGCAGCAGTCAAAATTCAATGTAGTAAAAAAAAAAAAAAGCAAAACTCTCCTCTCTCTCTCTCTCTCTCTCACACACACACACACACATTTTTACATCTTCAATCAAACATAAATAAAACTCCCTTTCTCACACACAAAAATTTTTTCATCTTAAATCATGTACCAAATCAAACCCACATAATATAACCCACTTAATTTTGCAAACTTTAATAATAAAAAAAAACTAAAATATTAAATTTTAATGTTGCAAATAACTGTGACAAATCAAATTGTATTGTTTTTATATTTTTTGTAATTTTAAGCCCATGTTAAAACTACTTAAATAACTACATGGGAAACCTATTAAAACTATAAGTAATGCTATTTGGATCTAAAAATTGGACTGGACTTCATTGTAACCATTAGATTAATATCAAGTTTCAATGTTTGATGGAGTTGACAGTCAATCAAATGGTTGTCATGAATTAGATTAATAAATTAGATTTTAATAGTATCACTCTAAAACTATATTATTAACCCATTCAATATATAATCAATTTCTTAATAATTAGCTTATATAACATTTGGATAAAAACATAAAATTAAAAGCATGTAACAAATTTTCATTATATAGATATGGTCTAAAAGTTTTATCAGGATTAGATATATCAGATTGATTAACACTTTGGACCAATATTAGAGTTATTAACTTATGCCTATAAATTAATTTGGGATTGTAACCCCATTGGGATTTTGATATAATGAAACAAGGTAAAATTCTATTAAGTCACATAAATCCCGTATTCTTCTTGTTGATTTTTTTTTTCTTAATTGTTCACTGCACTGGATGTTCTCAACACCCATGATGCGACTGCGAAAGACTAACCTTTGGTAATGGTGCTTATAATTGTGATTGTAACGGTGGTGGCGACGATGGTGATGTTGGTGGCAATAAAAGGAAAATAATTTTATATATATATATATATATATATATATTTTATTCTCCTCTCTTTTCTTTAGTTTTTTTTTTCTTCTTATTCTTGCTCAACTGTGATGCGTAAGCGGAGGGAGAGGGTAATTGGTGTGGAGCACATGGGTTAGAAAGAAGGAAAAGATAGAAAATAATGGAAGACTGTGAAACTCGGTAGGTACCAACTGGACTTGAATAAAACTTAATGGTGGCAAATATCGGGGGATCCTTGGGTATTTTCCAAACAAGTCAGGTGTGAGTGAAACTTTCTCAGCCATAATCCTTCTATCATCTTTTTTTTTTTTTACATGAAATTGATACGCAAATAGATCACTTCGCGTATCTGTTAAGTAACATTGTTCTTCATTACCATACAATTATTCACAAGAGATTCCACTGCACCTACGTTGAGATCGAAGTTAAGGTATCACCGTATGGTTTAGGCATTGAAGAATTAATTTAACCCTCCGCTCAACTACCGTAAATATAGAAACTTGAATCTAAACATTAAGCGAGAAAATTCGAGTTCTTTCAAAAAAAAAAAAACAGGTATATATAAAAAACATACATCCCACAAATTTCAACCGGATTGTCAATTCCCTTAATGCTCTATCGCAAACTAAATCCGAGCACAATCTATTACAATTCTTGTGGATACCTCATCCATACACAGTGGGTGATGTAACATTTGAGGATATCTCACGGTGTGTGCCTGTGTGGGATCCTAATTCTCGATAGTCTATTTCACCAAAGATCCACAAGCCTAGCAACCGAATCATGTAATAGGATAGACTATACAAACTGATGGTTCTTGTCAGCATGAGCTGTATTTCCTATTTTTAGAATAGCTATTAGTCCGGCTAAATATTAGGATAATTGATTGTAATTGTAATCCTGTAGTTTAGGTTAATCTCCTATTTAAGGTAATGTATTACTTGTCATCCAAACTTGTATTTTTCTATATATTCCTCTTGTAGAGAAGAATAATAATATTATTGCTTTTACAATATACTGTTTTGACATGGTATCAGAGGGATTCTTAGATTTTTTTTCCTTCTTTGTATTTCATATTCTGAATATTGTATCTCAAATATTATTCATGTTGTTAGTCTAAATGGCAATTACTTCAGACACAACCATCGTACCAATCTTAACTTCGGCACCACAAATCATAGTCCATCAAGACAATTCTGCACTTTCAACCAATTATATTGGATGAGACTAATTATTCGTTATGGTCCCAACTCATGGAGATACGAATTGGCGCTCGTAACAAGGCTGGGTATCTCACTGGAGAAGCGACAAAACCCGAACCTGGAGATCCTAAGTAGGAGATATGGATAACCGAAAATCATCGAGTCAAGAGTGGCTCATTGACTCAATGAGCCCATCGTTGATGCAACAATTTATTCATCTTCCCACGACTAATGAGATATGGGAGGCGGTGTCTAGAACCTTCTATGACGGATCGGATGAAACGTGTATTTTTTAATTGAATCAGAAGTCTTTTTCTACCAAGCAAAATGGCCGCCCTCTGCCAGCGTACTATAATGAACTTGTTGCTATTTTTCAAGAGATTGATCACAGGACTATGTCACAGGCAGGAACAGTCGAAGGAGTGGTTCAATTGCACTCGGCCATGGAGCGGCTTCGAGCTCATATTTTTCTAAGCGAACTTGACTCTATTTTTGAACAGGTTCGTGGAGAAATCTTGCAAAAGGATCCAAAGCTTGATCTCGAGAGTGCGTATGCATATGTTCGGAGAGAGTATCAGCAGAAGCAGACGATGGGAGGATCTCATCAAATCTCTGAGAGCTCGGTAATGATAGCCAATCGAACTCGTCAAGGACCACCATCAGGTCCTTTGAAAAATCGGAGTAATCCAGCTACTGAAAAATTTGGACGGCTAGTATGTACTTATTGCGGTGAATCGGGCCATTCGAAACAACAATGCTATGAGATTATTGACTATCTTGACTGGTGGGATTTTACAAAGAAGCCTCAGAAGAATATTGGAGGACAAGCCATGGTGACTTCTACGGAAAAGGAACAAGTGCAACCTACGACAAATGTTGTTCATCCAGGCTTACCTGGTAAAGCTTCTGTACTCTCTGTGACTTCTAAGAATATTACTTGGATTATTGATACAGGTGCATCCGATCATATGACTAGGGACTCTGGTCAGTTAAAATCTCTTAAACATCCTTCTCAGTCAATTATTTCCACAGCTAATGGTAGTACCTCTCCTATTACTGGGCAGGGGTCTATCACTTTGTCCCATTCACTCACCTTAGATATTATTCTTGTTGTTCCATCCCTTGAATGTAACCTTCTTTCTGTTAGCCAGATTACCTCTACCCTTGCATGCATTATAACTTTTTGGCCTTCCTTTGTGTTTTCCAGGACATTCTAACCCGGAAGATTCTTGGTTATGATGTTAGATGAAGCAAACTTTATTATTTAGAGTTGATGGAAAAAGGGGGTCAAAGTTCAATCAAGCGAATCAAACAAGCAGTGAAGATAAGGCTCAAGCAATCGTATGGTTATGGCACCAAAGGCTCGGGCATCTCTCTTTTGGTTATCTTAAGAAGTTACAACTGCATTTGTTTTCGGGTTTCAGTAACTTAGATTTTCATTGTGAAATTTGTGAACTGGCCAAGAGCCAACGCATTTCTTATTTACCAAGTTTGAATAAAAGTTTAGAACCTTTCGCGGTTATTCACTCAGATGTTTGGGGTCCTGAAAAAATTCCTTCACTTTCTAATGCTCATTATTTTGTTACGTTTATTGATGAATGTACTCGAATGACCTGGATATCTCTTCTTCAAAATAAGAGTGATGTAACTACAGTTTTTCAGGAATTTCATAAAATGGTGACAACTCAATATCAAAGGTAGATTCGTACGCTTCAATCTGACAATGATAAAGAGTTTGTGGATCAGTTTTTAGGCGTTTTTTGGGTCACCGTGGAATTCAACATCAAACCTCATGCACCTATACTCAACATCAAAATGAATTGGCAGAGCGAAAGAATAGACAGATTCTGGAAATAGTTCGGGCCTCTCTCTTTGGCATGAATATGCCGAAGTTCTATTCGGGTGAGGTAGTGAAATCGGTTGCCTATTTAATCAACTGAACACCATCTAGTGTGATAGATTTCCAAACTCCCCAACAAAAGATGCAATCTTTGCTTTCTGTTCCTCATCTCCCGAATCTTGAACCACGAGTGTTTGGATGTATGGTATATGTTCACGTGCCTAAAGTCCTGTAGAGTAAACTTGATCCATGTGCCAAACGGTGTGTCTTTGTAGTTTACTTGGAGTTTTAGAAGGGATATCGGTATTATGATCCTCAAACCTAGAAGTTACATGTGACCTTGGATACTTCATTTCGTGAATTGGAACCATACTATTCAGGGGAAGTTTCTGGGTCTTCTCTTCAGGGGGAGGGTCACAATGAAGAGAATAAAGATGGTGGAAAGGAATTATTCGAATTGGAGAAAAATGGGGGATGTTTTTTTTAGGAAACAAAACTGAGCCTTGTAGCGTGCAATATCCCAGGCCGTGGCGCTGACCCGAAATTGTGCACAGATCAAAGAATTTCCAGCAATTACCTTTCTTCGTTTCCAAAGTTGCCCACATCTACACCATTAATCGAAGGATCAACCCAGAATGTTTTTCCTCAGGTAAATTTGAATCCCATTATTGATGAACCTAATGAATTTCCAGTCCTTGCATAAGATGTAACCAATAAATATCCACAGAGGTCAAATAAGGGAGTCCTGAAGAAACAATATGAACTTGATCCCAAAGCCAAGACTAAGTACCCAATGAGTAATTACGTTTCCCTCCATAAGTTGTCAGAATCATATGCATTTTCTGTTAATCAATTGTCCATTGTGTCTATTCTTAGTAATGTATAAGATGCATTGGCAAATCCAAAGTGGACTAGGGAAATGAATGAAGAAATGAAGGATCTTCATAGGAATAACACTTGGGAACTTTGTCCATTACCCAAAAGGGGGAAGACGGTTGGGTGTAGATGGGTGTTCACAGTGAAACTCAAAGTTGATGGCAGTATCGATAGGTACAAAGCGAGGTTAGTTGCGAATGGGGTATACAGAAGACGTCAAGTGTGAAACCCGAGTATGCATGAGTAAAAAAAAATATAATAATAATAATAATAAAATAAAATTTAATTATAGGAAAATATTTTGTTAAGTGCATATAATTATAAAAAAAAAAAAAAATTAAGCTGAAGTATTTACAGAAATGCCATTACATGGCATTTCTTCCAAGCAGCTGCCTGGCAGCAGGAGGAGGCTCCATGTCTCTCTCTGGAAGGTTTGAGGAGGTGCTGAAGATTCCTTCTATGGTCTAGAATGGATATAATTCGTGTGCAGAGAGAGAAACAGAGGAAAGAAGGTAAATAGAGAAAACATTCGTTCGAATTTTTGGATTTGCTTTGGAGGCTTATTCGAACATTTAAAGGTATGCCTCTAGCCTAATTGGGATGCTAGAAATTCATTGGTGTTGGTAATTTTTGATTTGGGTAAGTGTTTATGCTCGAATTTGAGTTTTAAAGTTTCGGATTTTAGGTTTTCATGAAATGGGTATCATAGAAAACAAGCCTTTCTTCTTCAATTGAGTCTTGGATTGTGTTTTTAGGTTGTTGTAGAGTTGTTTGGGAGTATTTTTATGAGTTGCCGTGGTATGTGGTGATGGGATGAAGAAACCCTTATGGGTTGAATTTTTAGAAAATATGATTTTTTGATAAACTTGATTAAGCTTTGAAAGGGGGCTTGGGTCTAGCTAATTTGGGGTCAAGGAATCCATTTTCGGCCTTGGAATTTAATTTTGAGGTCATTTGGGGGGTGAAACGGGCAGTTGCAGGTCTGCCATGTGTGTAAAAAATGGTTTTTAGCCAACTTTGACCAATGATTTGATGATGTTAGAGTTAAACTAGAAGGCTGATTCTAGGAGGGATTGAAACTATGTTGTTCAAAGAGTATGTGGGCGTTGAAATCAAAGGAAATAGTGGACTATAGTTGGAGAACTTTGGGGTCAAAGTGGGGTGGTTGAGCAGAAATTTCTGCACCTAGGGTTTTGGTCAAAATGACCAAGGAAGAAGATGAAGGAGGGGGAGGTATACCAGTGCACCCCGACGGCGCGTGAGGGCGCGTATGAGCTCTGATCAACCTCTGGTTGGTCCCAAAAGTTCCATAACGTCCGTGCGGAGGTTCTGATAAAATGTCAAGTCGATCCGACGGCCGGATCAAAGTGAGGATACAAATGACTGTTTTGACCTCCGAGGCCATTTTGACCCAGTTTTAGGGTGATTTTTGGGAAATAAATTTTATATTCATTCTTAGGTAGGTTATTTAAGTATGTGTATGAAATTTCATTAAAAAATAACATCATTTTATTTTTGGCTATTTCGGATCGAAAAGCAGCGCGAGATAGAGTTTTTCAAATTTTCGGATCAGTCGAATCTTTTCAAAGTCATTTTGAAATCATGTATTACATTATTTATGAATTATCAATATATTTTTAAACTTATGATTTATGATTTTGAATTTGGACTGGAAATCAAGGATCCAGATTAGGGTTTTGAGTGCAGTAACGCACAGTGGTCCGAAGCGATGTATTCATTTGCATTAGTTAAGATATTGTTGATTTGATACTCATGTGCATTAATTTATGTGTTAACTGTTAGGGTCGGAGGCTACTACCTCGGTTACACCTAGGGATCGAGCATAAAGCTAAGTCGGTGTGTTGGTTGGCGGTGACAGGTGAAGTGTACTGCTTCATAATACTTGGAAATAAAATTATATGATATATCAAGTTTATTCTCTTATATGTGAGAAATTAATTTTTGCCGAATTGATTTGAGTTGAGTTGCTTAAATTATGGATCAAATATATTTTGTTGGAAAGTGTGGTTTGTTGAAAAGCTTGTGATTTGAGTAGTATTCACTGTGCTAGAGTTGTTGATAGCTCGACATGGCTTACATGTTGTTGATTTGGACACTGCGCAGTTGTCATGAGATAGCTCGACATTGCTTAAATGTTGTTAATAGCTCGACATTGCTTAAATGTTGTTGATAGCTCGACATTGCTTAAATGTTGTTGATAGCTCGACATTGCTTAAATGTTGTTGTTGACTCATAGCACATGTGGACTATTTAATATGTTGTTATATTGGCAGAAATTATGAGATTTCAGAGTGAGATAAAAACACGTTGAGTTTGATGTTCTCTTTAGATTTTGAGCATATATTGGTGAAATGATATTGATCCATATTTTTTTTTAATCTTTCCATTTATTATGATACGCAGTACACTCAAGAAAATTATTGGTTTCAGGATGCCGAAGTCTAGAGTGAGGTCCACTACTGCACTAGCATGATAGAGATGAGGGAGAAAACTAAGGAATCTTATTATGTACATACTGTACAGGAGTGTCTGTTTCCCTTGTGGTTTGCTGTAAAGGGATGAAATCCCTAATCCTGTATTTTTGGCAAAAATGGCACCGTTGCGTACTCAATATATATAGTTTTCTATTTTGATGGTGGTATTATTGATTTTTAAATGCATTACTGCATTAGAAACGCAAATATCGCCACGTGTTGAGTTACGCTTCCATCTCTTGGAAACCAAAGAGGGTCCCTCGGGATGGGGTGTGACATCAAGAACGCTGTCCTCAATGGAGATTTAGAGGAAGAAGTCTACATGGAATTACCACCTGGAGCTAAACGCAAATCTTTGTGTAGAACTGAAGTATGTAAATTGAAGAAGGCGTTGTATGGTCTGAAGCAGTCACCCTAGGACTTCGTTCGGAAGGTTCTCCTCCACATTGAAAGAATTTGGCTATAAGCAAAGTAATTCGGATCACACTTTATTTGTAAAACACAAAGAGGGGAAGGTAACGACATTGATTGTATATGTGGATGATATGGTCTTGGCAGGAGATGATCCAGGTGAGAGAAAAGCATTACAAGAGTATTTGACATCAAAATTTGAAATGAAAGATCTCGGTCAACTTAAGTACTTCTTAGGAATCGAGGTCTCAAGGTCGAAGGCTGGAATATCCTTATCACAACGAAAATATGTGCTAGATTTTTTAATTGAGACTGGAATGTTAGCCTGCAAACCTGTAGAGACACCTATAGAGAAGAGTCTGTGGATCGGGTCCCAATTGACAAGGGGCGTTATCAATGATTAGTTGGGAAACTAATCTATCTGTCATATACAAGGCCGGACATAGCCTATGCAGTAAGGGTCGTGAGCCAGTTCATGCATACGCCGAGTGAAGAACATATGAATGCGGTGTATCGAATCTTGAAGTATTTGAAGAGTGCATCAATAAGAGGATTGCTATTCTCTAAAAATGGGGTCTATAAAATTGAAGGATATACAGATTCTAATTGGGCAAGGAATCAGACTAATAGAAGATCCACATCAGGGTACTTTAGTTTTGTAGAAGGTAATCTTGTCACTTGGAGAAGCAAGAAGCAGAAGGTGGTTGCTAGATCAAGTACGGAAACTAAATACCGAGGTATGGCTCATGGTAAAGTGCGAATTGCTATGGGTTAAAAATGTATTACAAGATTTGGGGATTGATTATGAGAAACCTATGAGTCTACATTGTGATAATAAAGGCAGCCATTGAAATTGTACATAATCCGGTTCAACATGATCGTACAAAACATGTTGAAGTTGACCGTTATTTTATTAAGGAGAATCTTGATTGAAAAGTTATACAATTTTCGTTTGTTTGGTCCGAAGATCAATTGACTGACATACTCACGAAGGCAGTTTCAGGAAAGGCGTTCCATGATGCAATTAGCAAGTTGGGCATGATAGATATCTATGCTCCAACTTGAGGGGGAGTGTCAGCATGAGTTGTATTTCCTATTTTTAGAATAGCTATTAGTTAGGCTAAATATTAGGATAATTGATTGTAATTGTAATCCCATAGTTTAGGGTAATCTCCTATTTAATGTAATGTATTACTTTCATCCAAACTTGTATTCTTCTATATATTCCTCTTGTAGAGAAGAATAATAATATTATTGCTTTTGCAATATACTGTTTTTACAGTTCTCGAATTTTGTCTACCCAATTACAGAACAGTGAAGGGGCAAAGCCCAGTAGGGACTTACTATATGCCTAAGACACTGGAGAAGTAAGTATCAAAAATAAGAACAGGATATAAGTAGTTCACCTCAGTCAAGAGGTTATATTACTAATAAGGATACGTCTACTATAATGAACATTCTTGCTCCTGATAGGTTATGTTACTTGAAGAATAAAATAATGATTACAATCGATTTGGCTGGGAGCCTTTTACAGAGTATTCCTGAGGTTGCATCTGGTGTTCTCTCTTTATGTTATATCTCCTCTATTTGTACAGTACTATTGCCTTCTATTTATGCACCTTGTTGTTAGGGTTTTTACAATGCTTCTTTTTTTGATTGATTTGGTGGTCTCCTCATAATTTGTCTCGTAGCTGAATTTTCTGTGTATACATTTCCATCTCATATACAACATATATACTTATTGAGTGTGTGGTTTAGCTTACACTCCTTTAGATTTTTTTTTAAGGTATTATAGAGGGAGTTATAGATTAGTCCACTGTCTAGTCGGTTGCAGTGTTTTAAAACCCGGCCCGGCAAATTAGAGCTTAAACCTGGCCGAGTCCTTTATTGGATCATTTGAGCACTAAACCCGGAAGAAACCCGCTAAACCGGGAGATTCATGAGCAAACCGCTCAAACCGGAAGGTTCAATTAAAAGGATATAAAAATGGGAGTTTTGGCTTTCTGGGCATTTTACCCTAAATCGTTTCCATCCCAGATCCAACTACGTTCCCTCTGGCGATGGGCAATGGGCGATGGCTTGCTTGACTCCTCTCTTTCTCTATCTCTCTCTCTGGGCGTTGCGACTCGATCAAAGTGGAACTCAAAGTCTGGAACATCCGCAGTCGATTTGTTTCACTCAAACTTCGATCGATGATTTGCTTCACCCTTATTCTCTGTGTCTTTCTTTCCCTCAAGTCAAGTGAGACACAACATCACACAACAAGCAACAAGTCGATAACCAGTAGGTACTCTCTCTCTCTCTCTCTCTCTCTTTAGAGTAGACTTGGTTGGTAACTTACAATGGGTCCTCGATCGATGACTATTCAAAGTTTCAAGTTTTTTACAAAGCCCACAGACCAATTACAATTTGCACACACAGAATAATGATAATTAGTTGTATCTTTTTGTTTAATTTCGTTATTTGTTTTTTATTGTGTTTGCCAATATGAATGATGTTGTGCCTAATTTTTGGTGTATTGTTCTGAATCTAAAAATGAGAAGAAAATTAGAACTCACATTACATATAATGCATCTGGGTTTTTCCTTTGAGTTACTGTTACTAATGTCAAGACAAGAAATTGTTTGTTGGGGAAAAATGAAGAAGAGTAAGGATTTAATCATAAATATTTTGTGGAAGAATTGTTCTACATTCAGCAGATTAGGAAAATTGAATGCATTGGATACATACTTGATGTTTTTTGGGGTTTTTTGTTTGATCCAATATACATTAAGCATGCTATTTTTGACAATTATTTTGATTTTTAGTCTATTTACTATCATTTATTATTATTATTATTTATTTTTTTATTATATAACCTGTTCGACCAGTGATCCAACGGTTGAACTAGTGACCCATTGACCCGGTCCTTCTTCGGGGTTGATGTCTGGACCAGGTTTTAAAACTATTGTCGGTTAAGTACTGTCTCGTGGAGTTAAGTTTAGTCCAGAGTGGTCCAATGAAGTTAGTGTGATATTGCTCAAGTTATATGCCTGTTAATTATATATTTAGTTTTAATGAGTTGAGTGGTACATGTTGAGTATCTGTATAATTATTTGCTGAGTGATATATCATATTGAGTGAGAGATTATTATAGTAGGTTAACAGTGTATAATCGTAAACAGGCTAATCAAGCATACTTTCTGATGTATGCTACGTAAGTGTGGGAATTTGTTTAGGTATAAGACTTTGAAAAAAAATGGTACATGTGTTATATGTGATACGGGTTATGAGTCAGGTATTACCATCATGCTTAATAGCTAAGGTGACAGGCAGTATTGTTTCACCTGTGAGAGTGTCTTATTAATCCAGATTATATATATAAACAGGTGTATCAAAAATTTAGTCACGTCTCATCTTTGAGAGACTGGGATGGGGTATGACGTGTGTGTGTGTGTGTGTGTGTGTGTGTGTGTGTGTGTGTTATACTAGCTAAAGCAGGGGCATTTATACAAGGCCCCTGTCATACATGTGTGTGTGCGCGCGGTTTATATGCCTCCGATGCATGGTGTTAACTAGTCTAATGGCATCAACCATCCATATGATCCTCCACATTTTATAGCCTCCTATGCCTCTAATACAAAAGTCTAATCCAAAACCATGCTAAATGATCACCAAATGTTGCTTCTGAAGGTATCATCTAACAATCGACGTGAACCCATCATCCTCGTGTTCCACCATCCTCTCGCGCTTAGAGTTGTTAAGCAGTGGTGCAGCATCATACTCACGTCCAATGTTTTTCTGTCTAAACGCCATTGGATTGTTGCATCGGAACAAGATCTGCAAGACTTCCTTCATGGTAGGCCTAGTTGAAGGAAATGTGCCAGTACAAATTATCCCAAGTTTGTAAACATTGCTCATTTCATCCAAGTAACATGGCTCCATGATATCCTTATCCAATGCATCTTCTATAGGGTTGCTCTCTTGAACGTGATGCCATGCCCATTCGGCAAGAGAAGTAGTTTCATCTCCATCGTTGGCCTCCTTCCCCGTTACAAGCTCCAAAAGTATCACCCCGAAGCTATACACATCAATCTTCTCGTTCACTCGACTTGTATGAGCATACTCTGAAATTAATGGCAAAGAAATCAGTACCCAATTCTGCATCATGATTAAAATGGTGATATTAAAGACTAAATATTACTAACCTGGAGCTATGTACCCGAAAGAGCCGGCAACAGATGACACTGTATTTGGTTCTCCATGCTTCACCAATACCCTGGCTAGACCAAAATCAGCAATTTTGGCATTGAACTCAGAATCCAGCAAGACGTTGCTTGATTTCACGTCTCGATGGATTATTGGAGGCGAGCAGTCATGGTGCATATAGCACAGTCCTCGCGCTGCTCCCACTGCAATCTGCAATCTCGTAGGCCAATCCAAGACTAAATGATGGACGGATCCTGAGACAGACGAGGGTCTTCTCTCGCCATGAAGCCAACGATCAAGGCTTCGATTTTCCAAGTATTCGTAGACAAGAAGTTTTGAGTTGTCACTTGAAATACAGCACATCAACTTCACTATATTGGCATGTCTAATTGTGCTTAAAACCTCAACTTCTGCTAGAAATTCTTTCTCTAGCTTCTGATCCAACTTTTTGTCATTCCAAATCCTCTTAACAGCAACATAATCACCCGAACGATTAATGGGAACTCGATATACTTTCCCAGAACCCCCACTTCCTATTGCATTACTTTCGGTCAAACCAGATGAAATGTTTGATGCTGTGAAATTCAACCTCTGGAATGAGGTGAGCTTCCACGTCGAATCCAATCCAATCTTTCTCTTTTGGAAGCCTCTAACCACGAACAAGGTTAAAGTCACAGCAATCACAAACAAAACTGCTGATATACTCGAAACAACAATGATGAATTGGGACGAAAATTTGCTTGAATTTCGGGTTTTGGAGTGGCAAATATTGAGGCCTAATGAAGGTTTACTTGCACAAAGACCAGGATTGTTTAAGAAGCTGCTATCAAAAGCTGAATTCTCGAATTCAGTGGGGATTCTCCCAGTGAAACGATTGGAAGAGAAATTAAGCCTAGTTGGCTTTAAATGGCCAATTTCAGGTGGAATTTGACCTGAGAATTCATTTTCCGACAAGTCTAATTCAGTGAGAACCAGTAAAAACCCGATTTCAGCTGGAATTGGGCCAGAAAGCTGGTTTCCACTGAGATTTAAAGTGGTCAGAGACTTCCATGAGATCAAATTTGAAGGGAAATTCCCGGAAAGTTGATTCCCATCAAGCAAAACAGTTGTCAAGTGTGGAAGAGCTGTTAATTGTTGAGGAATTGTTCCACTGAAGAGGTTATTGCTTGCGTTGAACACCATCAAATTCTCCCAAGAAGAAATTTCAGTTGGAATTTCGCCCGAAAACTGATTATCACTGATTTCAAACCGAGATAAATTTGATCCCACTCTACTGGGAAGCCTACCCGAAAAAGAATTATCGCTTATCATCAACATTGTCAAATTCAATAATGTCCACAAACCATCAGGAATTTCCCCAGAAAATCGATTTCCATGAATACGAACAATCAACAAACTTTGACAATTCCCAAGTGATTTTGGCAATTCACCACTGAGATTATTATCAAATGCTACCACACCCAATAACACCCCATGGGCGCACAAATTCTTTGGCAACACACCTGTAAATCCATTTGTTGCCACTTGAAATCCTTCCAGCTTTGAGTATAATCCGAAGTCCGGTGGCAATTCACCGGACAGATTATTGGTGAACACCCGGAAATCTGTGAGTTCTGGTAATCGACCAATACTTGCTGGAATTGCACCTGATAATTGATTGAAAAACAAATTCAAACACGCTAATTTGGTGAGCTTTCCAAAATCATCGGGTATCGTTCCAGTCAAGTTATTTGCAGATAGATCTATTGCGGTCAAATTCAAGGCCTCAACAGATCGTGGAATAGACCCAGACAATCTGTTTTTGAAAAGATACAATGTAGACAAGTTCTTCAGCAAAAATACACCACTAGGAATGTTACCACTCAAGTTATTTATTGCCAAGTCCAAGGCTTCCAAGACCGTCAAGTTCCCAATATTTTCCGGGATTTCTCCGATCAGATTCATTTCCCGCATCCACAATTCTCTCAGTTTCTTCAACTTTGTAAAACTTGATGGTATTGTTGATGGTACAAAAGAATTGTTCTCCATAACAAGTATCTCGAGATTTGACAAACTACCAATTTCTTGAGGGATTGAACCGTTAAGCAGGTTTGCACGAAGCTCAAGAGTCTTAAGCCCCAGTAAGCGGCCAATCGCCGGAGGAATGTCACCGGAAAAGTTATTAAAGCTGAGGCTGAGGTAATAAAGCTGAGGGGATAACAAGTCTATATCATCAGGAATGGGACCAACAAAGTGGTTTTCAGAGACGTCTAAGTATTGAAGCTTGGTACAATTGTAAAGAACTTTAGGAAATGGTCCTGTGATGTTTTTCGCGGTGAGGTTGAGGCTGGTGACATAGCCATTGGTGCAGGTGATTTCTGGCCATGAACAGTGGTTTGATGATGAGTTCCAGTGGTTGATGGAGGGTGGATTGGCCCATTGTTGTTTGAGTTTGAGTAGGATTGTTTGTTCTGAATCATTGACTTGGGATGTTGCGTGGAAGGGGAAAGTGAGGAAGAGAAAGAAGAGGGTGTGGAGGTGAATTTGAAGAGATGGTGGGGTGGTTTTTGACATTTTTGAGAGGTGGGAGTGACTTAGTTTTTTGAAGAAGTGAAGTAATTAGGTGCTGGGAAGGAGAAGAGTGAAGGGTGTTGCCGTGTTGGGTGGTGGTGGTGGAGAATGCAGAGGGTTGGATGGGTGTGAAGGCACCTGCAGAGGCAGGGGCCTAATGTAAGTGTGAAAAGCAAAAGTTGATTTAAGTCAACTTTAGTCTTCCCGTATTCTTGTAAAATTTTTATGGTTTACTTTGACCCATTAGTTATCATCCAATCATATTGGGTGTGTTTTTCTAAGCTTTGGGGGATAGGATTGGTTTGAATTTTTAATCCAAACCAATCCAACGAAAACTCAATAACTAGGATACCAAAGAAGTGGTGTAATCTTATCCCTTATTTGAAAAGTAATTTCTTATATTATGGGACCCATGGACAAACCATTATTTTTTTGGGTCAAATTTCTTTACTTTCACATGAATTTACAATTTTAACATTTAGTCTTATCCGAGCCAAAGTTAATGTTGGCTATGAAATTTTATTCATATCGTCTACCTTTATATTTCATAAAAATCTAACAGCTGTGTCACAAAAAAAAATACCAAAAATAATTCGATTTCATTGCTCCACATTGTTTTGAAAAAAAATATTAAGTACAAGGAAATAAACGATGTCACATAAACATATTTTACATTACGTAATTACACGCACGATATGGTCATATCACATGTTACCTTCAAGTATACATACAAAATGAAGGCAACCATAAACACAAGATATTACAAATTCATTCTGATTCTACGTATGAAACTAGAAAACATATATGAACAGCAGAAAGATCGAATCTCATCTGTAAATTTGGGTAACCAAATCAAATACCCAATGCAAGTTTCAAATTTGATTACACTCACTTTGTGATTTTCAGTGATCAAGCATGTTAATTCCCAAATATAATGAAAATAAAATCTAAAAAAAATTGTCAAGCTATGGAATTTCCAAATTCAACAAGAACCTGTCTCCTATGCATTGATCAACTAATTATTAAATCAATAACTTGACCTCAGTTCCTATCAAACCAAGAGGTCTTGATTTCTTGTTGCAGAGCGTGTTCAAGCCTCAAACAAAAAAGGGAAGGGAAGGGAAGGGAAAATTATCATTCGTAACAATTACGCATCCATCATTTCACAGCCTAAAAAGAATCAACACTCCAATCTAGGAAAAATTGGTTCAGCAAGAAAAAGAAGGGAAGGGAAGCCTGGACAGAGAAGAAAAAAAAAACCCACTTCATATCCACCATGCACAAGTCCATATGAACTAAAAATCTAATTGGTCCAAATACTAGCAAAATCAAATGACAAATCATCGATCACTAGAGGGAAGAAAAAAAAAGACCACTTCATATTGAATAGAGAGGTAGCCTGGGGGGTCAGAAATCGAAGATCACAGGTCAATCTTCGGGTAAAATTTTCCTTTTTTTTTACAATTTATGTACATATTTGTGTAGATATATGTATGTATATATCTTTGGGTAAAATATATATGTATGTAGATATATATATATTTGTATATGTATATGTATGTATATATCTTCAGGTAAAATATATATGTATGTATATATCTACATTGAAATGTAGAGAGAGAGAGATACAAATGAGCGCCGCTTTGGGAAAGGGACCAGCCTGAAGAAGTGGAGAGAAAATGGGAAAAAAACCTAGACTATTGTACTGTTTGAGGACAATTATGTAAATTCATCTAATATCCTATTGTTGGGCTTACTAATTCCAAAGTTCAGGTGGGATATGTGGATCCGGGTCAGGCTGGATAAAAGACCGATTTCTTACGGGCCGAGTAAATCAAGCCCAACGAATATCCAATGAGTAAATGTGGATTCAAACAAGGGATATGTGGGCCCCAAATTATTTTACCTAATCCTACTTGTTTTATCCCACTTTATCCGGAGTACCAAACACACCCATTATGTTTAACTCGATATCGGATTATGTTTTTCTTTATATTAGAAACCATAAGACAAGTGTCCCTGTCGTCTATTTATAAAATAATTTAAATAATACTGGTTTAAAAAAAGGTTTTTTTTTTTTTTTATCAGAAAGTATTTTTCTATTAGAAAGCCGTGGTTTACAAAGAAAACCATCATCATTCAGAGAGCAGAATTTATTTATTTTTTTGTTTTTGGCCTTATCAAAGACAACAAGGCACACCTCTGAGCTCATACCATTCATTTTTTACACATAGAATTTTGGGGGGTAAATCATAATTTTAATCTTCAAAGTATATGTGTAGTGTTTATTTAATCTCTAATCTTTCTATTGTGTCTATTTGATCCATAAGATATCTAATTTTTATGTACATGATTCAATCTCAAACGACCATAAAAAATCGTTAACACATTTAGTCATGCGTCAATCGCGTGGGTCCAAATTAACACAAGTTACAAACTTTAGGGATCAAAATAAACACAAATAAAGAATTTTATGGGCCAAATAGACCCAAAATTAGAAACCATATAATTGACATATGACCAAAACTGTCATGATTTTTTACTGGGTGTTTGAGATTGGACTACGTAGATACAAATTAAGAACCTTATGAATCAAATAGATACCATTGAAAAATTAAGAACCAAATAAACATTGAATGCATATTTTAGAGGCTAAAAATGTATTTTACCCCAAAATTTGTTATGACTTCTAGAAGCCAGTCAACTGATGGAAGATGACCAAGAAAAAAAGGGAAAGAAAATACAATTAAAAGGTAAGGTTTTCTACTCATGGTCATGGATCTTTGTTACGTTGTGTAATAGAAAAAATATCACCATGAAATTTCCCAGGAAGAACGTTATAGAGAAGAAGACCGAATTTTAGTGGAAGACTTGTGATTGTCATACGATTATTGTCACACTCCCACCCAGATCACATAGGGTGGGCGGCGGACTGGTCACCAAAGCTTTAACTAACAATTCTGTGTACATAATAAATGTAAAATACAACTGAAGATAAATAATAAAGCGATCAATTCCATCGACCTAATGAATATTAGAGGAATAAATTAAACATTATCAACATCATTATTAAATTCATGTAAAATAATAACCAAACTATAAGGTTCACTACTCCAAACATAAGCAACATTGTTCCCAAAATAATTAAATATTTGTCTCAAAACTACAAAAAGACATTGATTTTTGTAGACCTACAGTAAAATAAATCTGCAAGTTATCCGATCTCTTGTATATCAATGGACTTACTCCTCACTCTGATCCTCACTTAAAAAATGTTAAGTGTTTGGGTGAGCACAATGACCCGTGAATAGCAACCACCTCTAATAAGATGTAAAAATAAATCCCACAGTTTATATATTAAAATAAACTTTGATACATACATAAGTACAACAAATTGTACTCCAACCCCTCTCACATAATCATTTAAACAAAATGATCTAATGATCACAAATAATTTTATAAATGAAAAAATATTTATAACTCAAAACACCCATTTATTTTCACAAATAACTTTATAAATAAAAAGACATTTATAACTCCAAAACATTCACACACACATTCGATTCCAAATATATTTGTAAATCATGTTTGTTACCACTAGTCTGGTAACTGGTCCTGTCTCTTGTCATCACTAGCTTGATGACTGATCCCGTCTTTTGTTACCACTAGTCTGATAACTGACCTTATCTATTGTCATCACTAGCCTGATATATGTTATGAAATACTTGTTTCTTGAAGTTCTTACAAATATCACCATGTTTTGAATGTATTTATGGTTTGATAGCCATAAAAATCCTAGTTTTTTAGAGATGTGGATTTTTCTTCTTAATGTTCACTTGCTCTTGATTTCAAAACTCTAGTGCTTAATTAAGTACCAAACATTATATATATTTGATGATCTCTTGCTCATTTTCTTAAATTATTCCATTGGAAAAATAAATGTGGATTTGGATGTGAAATTTAGAGATTTTTGGATTTACTTGTAACTTAAGAATATTTTGATTTTCTCTCTTGTATGGTTGTTGTGATGGACTTGAATTGCCTTCGAGAAATGTCGTAGAGTGTTAGAGGTTAATCTTTCCCAGTGGGGGTGAGATGGTTTCCTAACACTTGTAGTTGATTGTTGTTTGTGAGGGCAACCACTATTGTTCACGTATGTTCGAGACTGAGGGATGGTAGACCTTTTCTGGGAAGGATGCGTCAATGCCATGGGAGACGATATACGCCTTCCTAAAATATTTGAGATTGTGTGGTTGTGATGGGTAAACAAGGTAAAATCGTTTGGTAGATTCCTGAGAAGCAATCAACATACATGATAAAAGGGATGAACCAACATACATGAGATTATTGTTTATTGTTTAATGTCGAAATGGTTTACTCTTTGAAAATTAATTTCACTCTTTCATTTCATTGTTGTTCTTGCTTAAACTTAAAATCTTCTAAATGGTCACTGTTTTCTTTCAAAGGTTATATATGTTATTTGTGAAAAGAGACCAACTTATTTTATATATTTCTAAACCTTGTTCGAGTTTGGAAGGATTTTCCTACAGAGCTTAGTGCTCACCCTTTACAAACAATACATTTTTTAGATTTTGTGTTAGATGAGGAGCTCGGAGTTGACAAGCAGGCGCATTGGAAAGCTCCGCTAGACGGACACGTGGATCCCGAGGTGGATGCTTAGGGCTATACTCTCCTATGTGATAGGCCAGGAAGTTCATTTTGAAATCATGTGAAGTCTAGTATTTTGTTATTCCGCTGCAAGTTAAATTTAATTATTTGGGGATGTAATTGTCATGGTTTGACATATTCTTTTAGATGATGTAGCAAATATTATGGACGATGAATGAAATTTTCTATGTGATGGATTTTATTAGTTACTCTCATGATGTAAATGATATTTAGATAGTAATGCCGTCCAATGTAGATTTTGGGGCGTTATAAGCACCCCACATCAAATTGCAAAGTTGAATAAATCTTTGATCTAATATATTTTCAATTGAATTTTCAATTCCTCTAGTTCAACAAGAACCATCCAATATACAATAATAAATATAAGCAAAGTACCCCAAGGCTACTAAAAAATGTAAATTTTGTCGCTCTTATGATAGCATATACAATATCTCTCAAAATATATTTGAAAATTTTCTTTCGACTGATTTCTCCTCAAGGGACACTCCCTCATTCTGTGCATCAATAATACTAGCAATATTTTCTTGAAAATCTTTCCTCGTTGTTGAGCTTGCACTCATAGATTTAAGACTGGGGATTAAATAATTTTTGTCCCCTCGAAACTAAATTTACGTAACTCTCTTTTCAAAACAACCAACTTTAATATGTTGTGTAATTAACCAGTCTATAATTAATATCATATCAAAACTTCTAAGGTCTAAAAATACTCAATAACTAGTAATTGTTATTCTCCAATATAGATCTTACACATTGGCTACAAGATAACACCTAACTCACAACCACTCGTAGGAGTTACCACTGACAAATCGAATTCAAGTGTATTGGGTTCCACACCCAATCACACTACTACTCTAGGAGACATGGAAGAATTTATAGACACTAAAATTTCATTAGTGTCAGTCACATTTCTTACAACACTTTTACTATCCTTTTTTACAACTATCTCTTGTTTGTACAAAATACCAAACAAATTAACTAGTCTTACTCACTACACCAATCATGCTATTAACTAGTAAACATCATTTTCTATTCCACCAACTAAAACCGATTAAAGCCTACAAAATCATTCAGATCCAACCTAATTCTCTGGTAATTCAAAAACCTATGCTCTGATACCACTCTTGTCACACCCACACCCCAGATCACGTAGGGTAGGTAACGGACCAGCCACCAAAGCCTTAACGAACAATCTTGTGCATAATAAATGTAAAATACAGTAAAAGCCAAATAATAAAGTGATCAATTTCATCGATCTAATGAATACCAGAAGAATAAACTAAACATCGTCAACATCATTACTAAATCAATGTAAAATAATAACCAAACTGTAAGGTTCATTACTCCAAACATAAGCAACATTATTCCCAAAATAATTAAATATTTGTCTCAAAACTACAAAAGACATTTATTTCTATAGACCTACAGTAAAATAAATCTCCAAATCCTATAATCCCTTGTATACCAGCGGACTTATTTCTCACCCTAATCCTCACCTGAAAAATGTTAAATGTTTGGGCGAACACAATGTCCCATGAATAACAACCACCTCTAATGAGATTTGAAAATAAATCCCACAGTTTATATACCAAAATAAACTTTGATACATACATAAATACAACAAATTGTACCCCAACCCCTCTCACATAATCATTTAAACAAAATAATCTCATGATCACAAATAATTTTATAAATGAAAAGACATTTATAACTCAAAACACCCACTTATTTTCACAAATAATTTTATAAATGAAAAGACATTTATAACCCCAAAACACTCACACACACATTCAGTTCCAAATATATTTGTCAAATCATGTTTGTTATCACTAGCCTGGTAACTGATCTTGTCTCTTATCATCACTAGCCTGATGACTGGTCCCGTCTCTTGTTACCACTAGCCTGATAACTGACCTCATCTCTTGTTATCACTAGCCTGATGACTGGTCCCTATATGCACATCTCTATACCGACCACATCGGTATACAATCTTGTAACCATTCAGACCTGGTAACACAGTCTCCTTCTCATAAACATGATTTTTACACACATCAAAACTATAGTTTTTATCCCAACACACACAAAATTTCTTTTTCATCTCCAGAATAATAATATAAAATCATCTCACCAATTTTTCAAAATTCACATGTCATATCTCCATAACAATGATATACAATTGCAAAATATTTAATTGCAACCTCAAATATCAACACATATCATATATATGAAAAATTCACACGCACGCACCCACACATTTAATACAGAAAATTCTCCCAAAAGAAGTAGTAACTACTCAACTTGATTCCCAAAATTCTATTCAAAGCCCTCTTTCTCAATCTCAATGCAATCACCTCCTAATCCAAAATAACATATAACAATCAATTCTTATTTTTAATTTCATCGTATCTCGATTCTATATTTAATTTTTTTGTACTTTCTACCTATTGATATATATTTTATATATCTTTTACATATAAATATCTTTTCTAATATGAGGTAATATTGTATAGAAGTATTCTGGGCTGTTTAAAAAAAGTTTCTAAAGTTTTGAAGTCAAATCATAGTTTTTGAAACTTTTTGGGTCAAAGTATAATTTCTTTGAAAAAAAAATTCTTTGTTTTCGGGACTGCCATAATTTTTCAAGAATTCTATTCTTACAATTTACCAAGTAAAATAGTGGTTAAAATTAAATTTAGAAGAATATAGGGGTCAAAGTAAAACTCTTTAAAACTTAAAGGGAGTTTTCTATAATTTTAGATTTTTCATTTTCTTTGACCTATAGAAGTCTCCAGCAACTTTAACAACTCAACTCTTTTTTTTCTTCCTTTTTCAAGCTATTAAACTCTGTCAAATCTAAAATAACTATACACTCAAATTCAACTTAATATCTTCAAAAATTATTTGGGTATTATAAATATATATATATATATATATTTATATATTTATAATCTAACACCTGTCTCTTATA
>CM042188.1:36342490-36396465 GCA_023539305.1 Ilex asprella | reverse complement strand
ATATATATATATATATATATATATAATCTAACACCATGTAAAAAAAAAAAAAACACCATGTGATATAATAAAATACAAAACTCATAAAATAAATATGCATCCACATACCTTGGATTCAACTCTTCCTTTTCTTTTTCTTTTTCTTTTCTTCCTTCTCTCTCTCCCTCTCCCTCTCCCTCTCCCACTCACGCTTTTTTTTTTTCTCTTTGTTTGTTGCCCCTTGTCTTGGTCTTCTAGGGTTTTTCTCATCCAATAATACTATCTTATTTAAACCACATGTATAATAGTCTCAATAAGTCTCTATAATTATCTGATATTTTTTCCTACACCAAAAATTAAATTATCTCCACTTATTTTCAAATCATATCCATAAGTCCATAAAGATAGACCCTAAAGCCAAATAAAAGTCTAAAATTTATCAATTTTAACTTATTCACTGTTATTTTTTTTATTATTATTATTGCTATTTCATTTTTTTTTATCTCGGGTATTACAACTATGATGAGCCCAATGCCATCCATTTTGATCCAATATCAGCTACTGACAAAATTTAAAAAATAAATAAATAACATCAGCTATTACAGTTTTTTTTTTGGGCAAAGTGGTCTTCTGGTAAACTAGTGCAGGTTGTTGATAAGCTAAAGCCAAACCAAAACCCATATAGAAACTCTATGGTATTAAAAAATAAAAAATAAAAATTGAAATCATAGCAAAAATTATTATGCTTTAAAAAAATATTATTAGAATCTAAAAAAATTATCTAATTTGTTGACCTACTAATGTAATTTTATTATAACGGTAGGATTAATGATAAATTTTAATGTTTAATGTGAGTCACAATCAATTTAAGGGTTATAGTGAATATGATCAATAAATTAGTGATCCAATAGCATTGCTATTATTATTAAAGGTCGGGTTACACATTTGAAGGGTAAAGTTATAATTGGTTAAGGGGAAGTTGATAATTAATTTCGATCATGAGATTTTCTTAAGCAGTTGTAATTTGTAACTTCTCTTTTACAAGTTGTAACTTGATCTTCAAAAATTGTAACTCAATATTTGAAAGTCAGGGTGCGTGTAAATTAATTCAGACACCCATATCGTTGAACAAAAAAAATCGTTATAACTTCTATAATTACTCACAGTGTTTTAACTAGCATTAAAATTATAAAAAAAAATTATAATTTTCTGATATGATACTAATGATAGCATCATAATTTTTTCCAAACGTACAAGACGGGACGTGAAAGTTTTTGAGAGAGAGAGAGAGATGGCATGCAAAGCCGACGGTGGAATTTTGTTAATAGCAAGGATGCTTACGTTGAATGGAACGGAGACTTTGGAAGTGTTGCGAAAGTGGTGGGAGACTTGGAAAAAAAAAACATAATGCTTTCTTCTGCCCCATGTTTGTATCCAACCAATAAAATCAGTGGTGCTGGTGGGTTGTTCCCCGCTCTCGTTATCCTCGCCAAGGCCAACCACAATAGCCAAGGTTGTCACACTTCCAGTCACCATACAAGAAAAGAAAGTTCTTCAGGATGAGAATAAATGATAAGATTTTTTTGTGTTTTATACGTAAAACACAAAAAAAACTTTGGTTCCGAATGAAATATCGTACCAAAATTTGTTATTTTTTTCTAGTCGCCTTGGAAGAGAGTTCTATACGTAAAACTTTGGTTCCCAATGAAATATCGTACCAAAATTTGTTATTTTTTTATCTTAAATTACAATTAAAAAAAAGTCATAACTGATACTAAAAATGTTTAGGATGATCAATCCCAGCTACACTATTTTGGTATAACTAGACCCAAAAAAAAGTTATTTAATATAAAAAGCTGTCAATGATGACGCGCCACCAAAAAAATTGATTTTACAATAAAAGTTGACAATAGAACCGAGTTTTACAAGTTCGAATTCAGCTGGTCGAGCTCATTTTTCTAATTGAAATTAAAAAATTATTTAAGTTCGACTCATTTCAAGTCGAATCTTATCTGAATCGAGCCCGAATAATTCGACTCAATTATCAGGTCCATTGACGATACTGTAGTGTTACATAAGTTCCACGCGTGCTCAGGACTTTGATGACACAAAGTGGTGGGAGACTTGGAAAAACTTACACTGAGTTGCCACTTTCTGCCGTCGTATTCAAGCAATAAGCGAGCAGTAGTTTGGTCTCCCACACGATCCACGCCAACCCATATATAATAGCTGTTTGATAGTGACATTTCTAGTGGGCTAAAGAAACTTCTTGGTGTGCTTCACCACTTTTATGACAAAAACTTTCGACCCACATATATCAGACTTGGATCATAGTACGAATCTATTCGTTCAAGTGGGGATAAAGTAATCCAATCCAAATTTATATCTGTGTATAATGTGTTCAGTAATCAAAATGCAAAGCCACCCATCATTATAGTCAAATGGCCAATGATTCAAAGACTCTTTATTGGAATATTGGAATTAGTGAGTGGCTCGTATTTATTAAGGGCTAGAGTAGATCTGAGTGAAGCAAAGTGAAACCCATCACAACATAGTGGATTAGGATTATTAGCTGGTGCCTATAGGAGTTTTGGCTAGGGATTACGTGCACGTTTTTGAAGGATTTAGAAAATAAAAGAAAAAAATAATTAGAGAAAAAGATTCATTTCGAGAGGGGTGAAAATCTTTGATGATTCACTTCGAGAAGAACCCAACCTCTACAATCTTTATTGGAAAGTTAATCACATTTATTAGCTACATTTTCTATTCATCTAAAGTTAATCACAAATATCAAGTATCCGGACCAACTTATGCACACATCAATTAATCTCATCTCCAGTCTGGTTAAAGACATATTATCCACGTCAAGATTAGAGTATTCATCTAACGTCTATAAATACAAAAAGAAATAATACTTAAAAGATAACTATTAAACCCCATAACCGCACTACCTAAATAACTACATGAGAAAACCATCAAAATGATATCAGTAAGCCGTTCCGTATATAATCTCATAGTAATTAGCTTATATAACATTTGGATAAAAACATAAAATTAAAAGCACGCAACATTACTTCCCCCTTTGAATAAACTTTGCCCTCAAAGTTTGAGTTATCAAGAGAAAGTGGAGGCCAACCAACTTCGATGGCCTCGTAACAAACGTGACTAGTGGGCTCTCCAATGCTAAATCCAAGCAAGAATAACTTTTTATGCTTCTTTTAACTCTATTGTTGTTGTGGTTGTGGTTGGATAGCCTTGAGTCCCACAAGAAAATACTTGTGTTGGTCTTGAATTTTGCTCACTGGTCATGTGCTTGTTGACCCCAGCTTGATGCATATGTTCCTTCATTTCAATGGCCACTTCTTTTTGTACTAGATCACGTGTAGCCATACTCATGTTTTCCACGATTGCCTTGGTACAGTTCATCCCAATCTTCGCCAATGTGACCGTGTTTGCCGTGGGTTGCATCACCGACTCCACTTCATTCTTTTTCGTTGCAACACTAATTATTAAGAGACACTAATGAAAATCGGATTGTCTTTCATTATATTAGGCGAAGACATTTTCCTTGTTGCATTATTAATAATTTTTTATTCCTTCTCATTAACAAAGCAGTAATCTCCATGGCAAATTGTCTGACAACGTTGGTTGACATTTAAGGTTTCTTCTTGAAGAATTTTTTTTTTTTTTTTTAAGTCTGCTGAAGCCCTCTTGCATGTATCAATTTTCCTCGACCAATTTGTTGTATCTTTTTTGGAAGTCATTGCACATCAACTTTGAAATCATTCAATGGTATAGTCATAAATAGGATCACCGACTCTAATACCAATTGTTAGAAAATTAGAATTAGAGAGAAAAAAGACACACTTCGAGAGGGGGGGGAGGGGGTGAAAACCTCTGATGGTGGAGAACCCGACCTCTACAATCCTCGCTAGGAAGTTAATCACAAATATCAGCTACCTTTTTGATTCATCTAAAGTTTTTAAATACAAAGAGATGACACATACAAGATAACTACTAAACCTCATGACCCCCACTACCTAAATAACTATATGGGAAACCTATTAAAACTATATCACTAACCCATTCAGTATATAATCAACCTCCTAGTAATTTTTTTTTTAATCTCATAGTAATTAGCTTATATAACATTTAGATAAATACATGCATAGCAAATTTCCAATATACATATAGTCTAGAAGTTTTATCAGGATTAGATATATCAGAGTGAATACGACTTTAGACCAATATTAGAGTATTAACTTATGCCAACAAATTAATTGTAACCCCATTGGGGATTTTGATATAATGAAACAAGGTAAAATTATATTAAATCACATAAATCTAGTATTCTTCTTGTTGATTATTACTTTTGGTAATGGTGGTTGTGACTGTGAGTGTGATTGTGATTGTGATTGTAATTGTTGCAGGAAATTTACAGAATAGAACTTAATAAATTTGATGAATGGGGAGTTAGCCTTTGAGAATTAAAAAATTATCTTTGATATGAAAGCAGTAGAATTGGAATTTTCCCTCAATGAATTTTCTCTCAAATTTTGTGTTTTCTGATGTGTTCTCTTTGTATGCAGAAAATCTTATTTACAAGAGATGATATATTAGTTAGTCGTTACCACTCAGCATAATATCCTCAACTCCCTCAATATTTCTCAACTCCATCAATATTTCATCAACCCTTTACAGTCAAAGAAGACTAATTATACTACAAGTAGGATTGACTAGTTTTTGACTACTTGATGGGTTCTTCTAACCAAGTCACTCATGCTGACTAGAAAAGATTCATCTCAAACATCCAATTATATCTATGTAATAAATATGTATGCATGCACCATTATAAAATAATATTTAATAAATAATAATTTCACAAAAAATGCATGAATAATGCAATATTTAACCAACAGATTAAGTTTTATGTATTCCGGATTTGACCACCAACTATAGTTTAATTAATATCGAGAAATTTTAGTCATATATTTCAACATCTCCCACTTGGCTACAAGTCTGAGATATTCATTCATAACTTAAACCCATAACAATGACACGTTGTTTAAATTTTTCAGTTCCAATAGGTTTTGTCAATGGGTCTGCAACCATATATTTTAAACAAAGATAATCAATAGTAACTTATTATTATTTTTTTTTTGTATTATATCACTTATATAGTGATATTGTAACTCAATATGTTTACTTTTGGGCCCGATTTTTCCATTTTTAATGGTTTTTATCGCAGCCTTATTATCATAAACAATACAAATAGGTATATTATTTGCACATATAAGCTTTAAATCAGTTAGAAACAATTTCAACCATGCGGTCTCAGAAACAACTATACTGCGAGCAACATATTTAGCTTACATGGTACTTTTAGTTATGCAACCTTGCTTTTTATGAGGCCATAAAATAGTACCATCATAAAAAACAAATATATAACCCGTGGTGAATTTTTTTATCATCAATATTACCATTAATATCAGCATCATAATAACAATTAACATTTATATCATTAACTTGATATGTTAATGAAAAATCTAATGTGCCTTGTATCTAAGTACGCGTATCACAGCTAACCAATGAGGTATATTAGGATTATTTTGATATCGACTAATCAAACCAACAATATAACTAAGATCTGGTCTAATGTACAACATAGCATACATAAGACTACCAATTACTTTCGTGTAAAGTTTTGATTTCATTTCTTATATTTTTTCTTCAGTTTTAAGAGTCATATTCTCAGACAATTTTGCTCTTTTGTAAATGGGTGATTCAATAGGTTTGCAAGAATCCATTTTGAATTTCTTTAAAATATTTTTCAAATAAGATTTTTGAGATAAACTCAATTTTCTTTGCTTTCTATCTCTAAAAATTTTAATTCCAAGTACATAATGTGTTTCACCTATACTTTCATTTCAAACTTAGTGTTTAACCAATCTTTTAGTTTTAAGATTCTATTTATATCACTTCCAGCAAGTAAAATATCATCCTCATACAAGGAAAGAATAATATAATAACTCGCACTATTCCAAGTATATATCTACAGTGATCATAGTTATTTGGAACAAAACTAAAAGTTATAATTGCATTATGAAAAGTATGATATCATTGCCTTGAGGATTATTTTAAACTATATAAGGACTTATTCAATTTGTACACTTTATCATCTTTACCTTCAACTTCGTATCCTTGCGGTTGATTCATATAAATTTCTTTTTTAAATTCACCATTAAGGAAAACAATCTTAATATTCATTTGATGTAACTCTAGGTCTAAGTATGGAACCAAGGACATTAATATTCTTATTGAGGTAAACTTAGCTATGGGAGAATAGGTTTCATCATAATCTATACCTTTCTTTTGTGTGTATCCCTTAGCCACTAATCTAGCTTTATATTTATCTATAGATTCATCTGATTTAAATTTCTTTTTAAGGATCCATTTACATCCAATTATTTTTCTATCTATTGGTAAATCAACTAACTCCCAAACTTTATTTTTTTCTATAGATTCTATTTCTTCGTTAATTGATTCTCTCCATTTTAAATGATAAATTGAATTCATAGTATCATTAAAATCAATAGGATCATTTGAGATTTCTTCACTATTGAATACATAATAATCTTTTAAGTAGCTAGTTGGATGTCTTTCCTTTTGTATTTTAGTTAAAGTATCATTGGGTGGAGGCTCTTTTATTATTTGCTCTTGTGGTTGTATATTTTCATTTTTCTTAGTAATTAATTTCAAATAGTTCAACAATTTTCTCAATTTTATCTAAGTCATCTTCAAAGAAAAATGCATCTCTACTTTCAATGGCTCCCACTGATCCATCATTATGGTGAATAACAAATCTCTAGCTAATAGAATTTTTACAATATCCAATAAAAATACATTTTATTGATTTAGGATCTAATTTCCCTCTATTAGGTTCTAAAATTTTAACATGAGTCGAACCATCTCAAACTGTCCCAAACTTTTAAGTGAGAAAAACTTGATTTTGTACCCCTCCAAATTTCATATGATGTCATTCATATTGTTCTAGATGGTACACTATTAAGAATATAAATGGCGGTAGAAATAGTCTCTTCCCAAAAATGTATTGCTTAAGTGTGCATGACTAAGTATAGATCTAACCGTGTAAAGAAGTAATTTATTTTTCATTTCGGCTGAGGTGCATAAGAAATTGATAATTAATATATTATTCCGTTTTCTTTACAAAAAGATTCAAAACTTTCAGCCATGTTTTCACCACCTCAATCCGTCCTTAATATTTTAATTTTTCTACCTAGTTGGTTTTCTACTTCTGCCTTAAATTCAATAAATTTTTGTAAGACATCCAATCTATTCTTTAATAAATATATATAATCATATCTTGAATAGTCATCGGTGAAACTAATAAAATATTTCACACCACGATGGATTTTAACATTTAGAGAATCACAAATATCTGAATGTATTAATTCTAGCAAATGTTTAGCTCTTTCTAATTTTTTAAATGGTTTTCTAGTCATTTTTCCACTTGTACAAGATTCTCATAGTTTCAAGTCAAGATCTAAATTTGAAATCAATCCAATGTTAGCCATCTTTTTTATTTTATTATAATTAATATGACTTAGTCTCATATGCCATAAAATAGAATCAACATTAACATCATAAGAGATATCGATATAAGCAGAAAAAGAACCAAATTATTGTTGTCACTAGCAGCATTCAAACGACAAAGATCATCAATTTTAGTCCCCCATGCAAGAATACAATCATGTTTACCTATAGACACTTTAGAAGACCAAAAACGAACTTCAAAACCCTTATTGTAATGCCCCGATTTCTCATATCCGTTACTTGATTAAATCAATCGATCACAATAATAAACCACAAATAAATCTGCGAATACAGGGTCAGAGCTCTAATTGCCTCAATAAATTTATAATCACAATTTTGATCTCCAAATACCAATAAAAATAATATTTTCAATATAAAAATAAATCTGTTAAAATTATATATCACCCCAATAAACCCACAACAATAAATTATATCAAGATTCGTTCGTATTTGATTCCTCAAATATCAACTTTGGTCTTTCCCTCTGAGATAATCTTGAAAAATATTAAAGGCAGTGAAATATATAGAATGACAGGAAACAATATGCTCAACGAGAAAAGAATATGAATGATTAAATACCAAATAATTCAATCGATAAACAATCGTAGATAAAAAAATCAAGAATCCAATTCGATAAGTCACATTGCTCAATTTCTATCAAACATACTCTCATATTTGGGTTATCTTGATGACATGACAAGTGACACTTGAGCATTTAAAATTCATACTCATATCGAACCATTACACCCTTCAGGGTTGTAATCACAATCGCACCCCGCATGACCATAATCACATTTCACCAATTATGTCCTCAAGTACACTTCGTACATGTACCAATTAATCCCAAAGTATTTAGCCCAACGTACAGGTCAACCGATAACATTGACAGAATTTCGTTTCAATAGAAATACAAATTTTAGATGATGAAAGGACACTCTTTGCAAAGAGATTTAAAAGACAGAAACATATTGTATATTATCCCGTACCTCAAATGACTTCAATAGATATGAAATTCAAAATATCCTGAACAAAATATTTCAATTTGATAATGATCTGAAGTAAAATCATTGTTCAATTTTTAACCCCAAAATCTCATGAATTTTTCTTCTATCCTATTCTCTCTCTATCTCTTTCTTTCTCGTCCTTCTTCTCTCTCTTCTTTTTCTTTTTTTCTTCCTTCCTCCTATGTTTTGTTCAATGACATGACAACCTTATTTATAGCCAATTTTTGCTTGGTCCTCAAGCATCTTATATCATCCTTGTGATGTCATCATTGAAACTTGTCCATGTTATTTGTCTCTTCTTTTTTTCCTTCTTTCTTGCACGTTTTTAAACTTGCAAAACTATAATAGGACACTTGTCCTTTGGCATATATATACTTATAGATATATTCATGCATTATATTATTACAAAATTTGACCTAAATTATAGTCATTAGACTCGTTTTCGCATAAAAAAATCATATTCGAAATCCATTTATTTATTTGAAATTTCTAAAAATCTCCCTTAATTATATAAAATCACAATTGATGACCTAATTAACATGTTAGTGATTATTATATATACAGGTTGTCACACTTATCATCTAGTCGTGACACTGATAAGAGATTATGCGGCATATTAGACGCATAAAGTACATCAGTCAAAATAATATTATTTTGCCCGAGCAACGAAATTCTCACAGTGCCAATTCCAAGCACATCACAATAAGTATTACTTCTCATGTATAACTTGTGGTTGCCGGTTTTCACCCCTTTTATTTCAACAAAACTAGGGCTGTCAATTTTCGACACGACACGAAATAAATGGGTCGAACATGAAATTAAATGGGTCAATGGATAAAAATGGGTCAACACGTATAAACACAAAACAAAAAGCAGGTTGAGTTCATGTCGAAATCAAGTCAACTAGATTTTGACCTGATTAACCCGTATATTTTAAACAGGTTAATATAATTCGACCCGAACCCGACATACCCATTTTATACCCGTTTAACCCATTTATCCAAATATATAAAACAAAAAAATAAGACATAACCCTAACCCACTTCTACTTTTCCCATTTTTCACTCAACCTGTCGCTGGTCGCTTTGTCTGGAGGAGGAGAGGAGGGCTCACTGTTCAAGCTTTCGTCGTTCTCGTCATTCATGCCTTCATCGTTGCTCAACCTAAAAGGTTTGCCCCTTTCTCTGTGTCGATGTGTTCTCTCTCTCTCTCTCTGCGCGCTACGACTCAATCGAATAGTTAGATTCGGGGTGCTACCAGGAGCTATGATAGTTGTTTTGATCTACTCTCCTCCTGATTACGCCTCATCCAAGGACAATCATCATTCCTTTACTCCATCCAAGTAGATACCTACCTTACCCAATCCTCCAACGGCGTCTTTTCTGATAAGTATGTATCTGTGCAATCACGTAGAGATCCTTTGGATGGAGCTAGCATGAAATAATTATCATAGCCACTTTGTCGCTATATTACAATTGTAGGCTTGTGGGAGTTCAAGTATTTTTGCCTTTAAAAACTTTAAGCACTTTTTCTTCAAAGGCCCCATGAACAATTCGAGAGAATTTGATATATGTTGATTGATGTTTTAATATCTTAATTGAGTGAATAAATCTTTTGCTATGGATAGGTTTAATTATTCTTTGTAGATGTTCTTTGGGTGCTCTGCACATTGCATATAATGGATCTCAGAAATTAATTGACCAAAAATGTATTGTTTTGTATGTGTGTTATATATTTTGCTAACCTATTTTTTTTTTTTTTTTGTATTTGTGTTGGGAATAGATAACTTCACTTCCATTGAATGACGAACACATTGATGGACCAGCCCCTATAGCTGATGATGTTGCCATGGCTGAATCAAATCATGCTTCTGATATTCAAGATAGGCTGGAACTGGATGGTGCTGATAAACCAACAACAAATAAACATCAATGAAGGTTCACCTCAAAAGTATGGAACAACTATACTTTTCTTAAAGAACTAAGTCCAGAAGGATTGGTGAGATGCGAATGTAAGAAATGTAAGCAAATTTTTAATGTAGAGGGTAAACACGGCACTTGGAATTACAAGCGACACATTGAAAATTGTTTGAAGCGAACCACCTATGATATTGGTCAACTACTTATAACCCAATCTAATGGTGTTTTGGGATCTAGGTCTTCTAAATTCGATGCAGGGAAGTTTAAAGAGTTATTGATTTGTGCAATTATTAGACATGTACTTCCATTTCAATTTGTTGAGTGTGGTGGCATTAGAAGTCTTTTTCACCTACTTATGTCCTCAAGTCCTACAAATTTCTAGGAATACTGCTAGGGGGGAAGTTATGAAACTGTATGGTATAGAGAAAGGGAGGATTTCTCAAGAATTGCAAGACTTGTCTGGTAGGATTTGTTTGACTTCTGACTTGTGGACTTCTATTGTTACTGACGGTTACTTGAGTCTCACTACACACCACATTGACAAAGATTGGGTGTTGAAAAAGAAAATTCTAAATTTCTCTTACATGCCTCCTCCCCATACTGGAGTTGCTTTGTGTGAGAAGATTTATAGCTTGTTAAATAGTTGGGGCATTGTGAAAAAATTATTTTCACTTAGTTTAGACAACGCAGCTGCAAATGATGTGTTGGTTGATTTTCTTAAAAATCAACTTAATCTTCAAGATGCATTGTTGTGTGGTGGTAGTTTATTTCATATCCATTGTTGTGCTCATATTTTGAATTTGATAGTTCAAGAAGGTTTGAAGGAAATAGGTTAAGTTGTTGAAAAGATCCGAGAATGTGTGAAATATGTAAAGGGATCTCAAGTTAGGAAGAAAAATTTCTTGGAATGTGTTGCACAAACATCTTTGGATAGTAAGAGAACTTTGAGGCAAGATGTTCCAACTAGGTGGAATTCAACTTATCTCATGCTTGCAAGTGTCATTTACTATCGTCGTGCATTTTGTCGTTTGCAGCTAAGTGATTCTAATTTTAGATATTGTCCAACTCAAGAAGACTGGGATAGAGTGCAAAAGATTTATAGGTTCTTAGAATCTTTCTATGATGCTACTTGTGTTTTTTTAGGTTCCAAGTATCCTACTTCAAATTTGTACTTTCCAGAAGTTTTCTTGATTCAACTTAATTTAAGTGAAGAGATGAATAGTTCAGATGTTTTCATGAGGAGGATGGCACATCAAATGTTTGGGAAATTTGATAAGTATTGGTCGGAGTATAGCTTGGTTTTGGCTATTGCAGTGATATTTGATCCTCGTTATAAAATTCAATTTGTGGAATTTTCCTATAAGAAGCTTTATGGTGATGAATCATTTGAGTTCAGTCGTGTTCGTGACAAGTTATTCTCTTTGTTTGATGAGTACATGCACAATTCTTCTAAAGCTAGTTATTCACAGACATCAGCTTCTCAGGACATAGGTCATGGTTCTCGTGGTAGTCAACAACATCATAGCATGAATCGGATCAAAGCTAAACTTATGGTGATATGATTTTTTTAATTTACTTGCATTGTGTTACTAATTTAGTATTATATGATATTAAGATTGATTCTTTTTTAACTTATTTTGTCTTCTTGAACATAGGAATTTGACTCGTATGAGAGTGAAGCATTAATTTGTAGTGCACAGAAAAATCAATTACAATTGTATTTGGATGAGCCAAGGGTTGATAGAACTGAAAAACTTGATGTCCTTGCTTATTGGAAAGCTCACCAATTTCGTTATCCGGAACTTGCTCTAATAGCTCGTGATGTGTTAAGTGTTTTCATTTCTACGGTTGCTTCGGAGTCTGCATTTAGCGTTGGTGGTAGGGTTCTTGACCAGTATCGTAGTTCTTTGAAGCCGGAAGTTGTTGAAGCTTTGATATGCACAAAAGATTGGTTGTTTGGAGAAAGAGGTAAATATAAGTTATGTGATTGCTTTAAAATTCGTGTTTTAAATAATGAAATCTTAATTTTTATGCATGTATATATTTGTTTCATTTAGATCCTGCACAAAATGATTTGGAGGACATTATAGAAAATATGATTAATATCAATGTTGAGCAAGATGGTTCTACTATGAATGATGATGATCATTGATTGAAGGTACATCGTAATTTTTAGTGTTTAATCTATTAGTTTGCACGTGTCTTGTTTGCTTTTCTGATTGAAGTATTTCTTCTTTTGATTAGGATCCGTAAAGTGTCAAAGTTTTCTGTGCACCATGCCTTGCTGGAGGAGCATCAACTGCTTATTTTGTTTTAGTTTCATGTAGCATGTCAATAGAAAGTCATTTTTTAGAATATGATCTCAAAAATGACTTGTTATTGCTTTTGCTTATTTGCTACTGCTTTCGTTTTATTATGCCAGTATATTTTGTATATTATATGAATGACTGATGTAGAACATGTGGCTTAATATAATGGAAGTATATTAGTAAAGTTTTTGTTTTAATTTTTTGGTTGAAACTTGAATGCATTTTAGTCAAATAGGTTAAATAGATGCATGAATCAGATTTGAGTTATTTGAGATACAGTAGGATCAGAGATCAGGATAAGAGATGCGATCAGAGATAAGGAATTAAAATTCTAATGCATGATTTTACATGTAAATTCTAATGCATGAATCCAGCTGAAGGAGTATGCTCCAACTATAGGAGTATGAATCCAGCTGAAGGAGTATGCTCCAACTATAGGAGTATGAATCCAGCTGAAGGAGTATGAATCTAGCTGAAGCAGAACAAACAGATGGTGAGAAGCAGTCCAGAGATAAGTGTCCAACTGAAGCAGAAAGACAGCGCAGTCCAGCTGAAGCAGAAATAGTATTCTGGGTGCCTTTTAGATTCCTGCTTAAACTCATTTTTGTGTTTCTTATGGAAGGTTTATCTAGCTTGCCGATAATATTGTGCATAGTGACAAATGACTAGTTATAAACCTATTTTCAGGTGTTTTTACAATTCTATGTTTGATATAATTCTCATCCAGAGGAATATACTGTAATTCAAAATTGTTTCTTGATTTTCTCATGTTCAGTATGGTGCTCATTTCTAAGGAGAAACATCAATAAGTGGCTGCCAGATTTAAATCTAATGTATACTATAATTCAAAAATATAATGTATATTCATGTTGTTTGTAATGTCATTTCCCCTTTTATGTTTATGCTAATAGCATTATGATTCTTGTTTTTAATATTGTCCCAGGAATTTGTTGCTAGCCAAAACAGGCCAAAGTCAACACGTTCTGGTCTTTAATATTGCCAAAGTCAACACTAGCAATGCTTACAGGTACTTCTCATGGTAACTTCACTAGATTCCTTTTATTGTGGTGATAACTTTCCTGGACGAATCCTTACATTTTGCTTCTAAATCCTCCCTACTATGCAGCCCTGTGCAAGATGTCGCTGATTCCTGCAAGACTGGATTCGCCTTGGGATACAAATCTGTCATCATCCCTATTTTTGCCATTGCAATAAGTATTTTTGTTAGCTTCAGCTTTGCTGGCATGTATGGTATTGCTATGGCTGCTCTTGGAATGCGTAGCGCCATCGCCACAGGATTGGCCATTGATGCTTATGGTCCCATCAGTGATAATGTTGGTGGCATTACTGAGATGGCTGGTATGAGCCACAGAATCTGTGAGAGAACTGATGCCCTTGATGCTGCTGGAAACACCACAGCCGCCATTGGCAAAGTAATATGATATTCTGTTGGGCTACATATGATGTGTTGATGTGGTCTTTATTTATGCATGCATAGGCATATATAGAGTACTGATGCATGCGAACATGAAGCCCAGTATGTGTGTTCATATATAATTGTTTCCTTGCTGGTTCATCAGTTATATTATTTCTAATTTCATAATTGATATCAGAAAATTATTGTATTGAAGAATTTGGCTTGAGGAAAGTAGTTAAGGTTGGGAGATCAACTCATTTTCTAGAGATTCTGACCCAAAAAAACATAAAAGAGAGAACTCGTATTTGTCTGATTATTCCATCACTTAAATTATGCATCTTTCAGGTTAGCAAGGATGGGAAATGGGGTGAAGTTGCATCTGCCTTGAACTTTAAAAGCAATGTTTCATTGGTACAGACTCAACTTCAAAATCTTTATGAAAATCTATTTCAGCAATTTGAACAAATGTGAGCTGCTCCAGGTATGTTAGACAGTCCAGTTGCAGCAGCTTGTAGCCTGCTTGAAGTTCCATATGAAGAAAGAGTCCAGCTGAAGCATTAAATTCCAGATCCTTAAGATATTGTTGATGGTTTGGGGCTTAACTTCTTACAAAATTGCAATATGATGGTTGCTGAATTGCTAATGGAAGTGATTTTCATGGATGAGATATCAACTGCCTACTGGCCTTGCTGGAGCAGATTTAGAGCTAGAATGATTGTGCACTACAGCCTGTAGGCATTGAAAGTGGCTGTTTTTAGTGCCCATAGAATAATTTCTAGTTTTTTTTATTCATGTTTTTTATGGATTAAATCCATTTAATTGGAAATGGATGTTAAGAATTGGTTTCCTTTTGCTTCTTGTAATTCTTTAAATTTTATTCAATAAAATCTTTTGATTTTTTTAAAGTTGTTAAACAAATAGAATTTGATATGTGGGTTAAACAGGTTAAGCATGTTAACATGTCGTGTTATGTGTTAACTCAAAAATGATTTGTTTATTAATCGTGTCAAACATGTCAGGTTCGGGTAACACGTTTAATAGCCATGTCAGGTTAGTGTTTACACATCTTGACACGTTTATTAAATATGTCAGGTTTGTGTTTAGGAATTTTTGACACAAATCCGACACGAAATGACACGACACGACACGTTTGACACCCCTAAACAAAACTATATCTAGTCTTAGTCACATGCCGAGAATAGGCAGAATCAATCTACCAAATAAAAGAGTCACGGTCTGCAAGAAATGACTCAGAAACCACACATAATGTCTCTTGATCCTTTAAAATTTTGACTATTATTCTTTTTGTGTGCAATTCCTTTTGTAATGACCGGGATGCCCACAATTATAACAAGTACCTATTTGTTTTCCCTTAAAATTATTATGTCTCTTGAACTTGTTATATTTCTTATTATTCTTTTTAAAATGCTTGTCTTGTCTTGGCTTAAGAAAAGATGAAATAGTTGACACATTATTAGATGAGGCACCCGTGACAAGTTAGGACTTGAAACTAGATTTGAAACATTACTAGTTTTCTTTTTAGCCATTCTCTCGGCATCAATGCGTAACAACATAGGTAACTTTATCATTGTTAAATCTTGGCCATAAATAATCAAAGAAATCACAACGGACTCCCTTGAATTAAGAAGACTATGTAAAACAATAGAAACTTGCATTTTATTGGGAATTTGGTTGCCTAAAGATGTCAACTCTTTAGTAGTTACCACAAGTTTATTGACATGTATAACAACAAACTCATCCTCTATCATAAATTGTCATTATATTTTTCAATCAATAGTTGAATATATGTATTAGATACAGTACCATAGCCTTGTGTTGTAGTATCAAACATAGACTTAACAGTTTCATGTTCCTAAAAAATGACCTCTAAATCGGGTTCCATAAAAGTGACCAAGATTGACGTAACAAATTTGTCGTTCTCTACGAATCTTTCATAGGTGTTTCTAATAGCCTCTCCGGCCCTAAGAGGTGGTTCTTTTGGGTATGGTGTGTCAATGACATATTCGACTTTATCTTAAAATAATATGTGATGAATTCTACGTTTCCAAGTTAAATAATTTGTACCATTAAGTCTCTCGATTTTACTTGGTTCTACACTAGCAGCTTTTGACCACATACTGACAAATTATAGAAAAATAAACTATTAGGTAAAATTGGTTAGAACTGACCCGATTTAATTTTGTTATCGATATGTGATTCCAAGAGTGCTTCAAATGGACTGCTTCACCAATTGCTAGAATCCAAACTTGGCTAAACTCGAAGTGTCTGGACTGAGAACGAAAGAGTTGGACTGACAATTCGATAATATGTTTCTGTCAAAAAAATTGTTGAAGACACCACCGATAGCAAGAAAAGAAAAATAAAGTGGACTTTTGTGTAGCTTCGTAATTCGTGCAAAGTATTGAAGCTTGGCAGACTATCCCATCAAAAAAGAAGAAATGAAAATATATTGGTGGTCCTTGTATTCTTATAGAATTTTTTTTTTTTTGAACAATTTATAAAATCTGATGAAAAGAATGTTGGACCCAAACAGGTTTTTGGTCGACTTTGAGCCAAAATTAAAATAGGACCCAATTGTTATTTCGAATAAATTTTCGTGGGTTCATATTCTACTCCGTGAGGAGTATAATGTAGTATATTCACTTGCTCAAATCGAGTAAGAAATGAATGAGAAAATAGGCTCCAAAGTGACCCTCTTGAAAAGATGAAAATAAAGGAAGTGCAATGTGGGATGTGACACCAATCCCACATTGGTTAAGGAAGAAGCTTAACATGGGCATATATAGTCCAAGTTTGCTCCATGGGTTGGGCCCCAAGGGGTACCACAGTTTTATGAGTAGAGCGAGCGCCTACATGTCGTTGGTTTGACCACACACGCGCGCCCGCCCGCCACGCCACGACCCGGCCGGGCCGGGCCGGGTATGGGTATGGGCTTGTCCTATCTTTTTGGAAAAAAATTCATTTAAATAAATTAATTAAACGGTTTTGCTTTCTTCCAAACCGAAAGGTTGTGTCTGTTACAAGAACAGTTAATTCAATGGTGTCCACTGGCTGTTACATTTTGTTTCACTGGCTGTGTGTAAAGATCATTGTATCCTGGGAGGCAGACGCTCGTGATTCCATAAGCACCGTGTGTGGGGGCGAAATCTGTCTTAAGGACATAGTGTCAAACACTAGCCTTGATCTAATTGAAGTTTAATCACAGTTCCTGGTCTGCAAACGGGTCAGTGTTTAATTTATTTAGAGAGTACGTATGTGTAACTGTGTGCTGTAACTCTTTCGTGAAAGTCTGTCATTGTTACTTTTTGCTGTAGCTGTTTTATCATACTGCCAGAAAATTGTGTAACTCTTTTGTGTAACTGTTTCTCCTGTGTAATTATTTTGTATATCACTGTTACTGTTTTGTTTTACTTTAAGTTACATAATATCATAAATATCAATGGGTGATTTTACTATTTTGGAACACATTTTTTCAACAATCTTAAGACAGATTTTCGATACACCATTAGTTTAATTACTTGTTGAGTTTCTGATACATGTTTTAGTATTCTAAAAATATTACAAATTGTTAAAACTTGTTTTTTCAATCTGTGATAGTTAGAAAAGGCTTGAAAAATTTTGTTACAAAAATTTTCATGTTCTATTTATGTGATTAATTCAAAACAGTGACACCAAACAGTGTTTTTGTTTAAACAGTGACACCAAACTGTTACAGTTACACTAAACAGTGACTATTGTTTCTGTGTATGTTTTAAACAGTTACACCAAACAGTGACACCATACAGAAACGTTAAAACAGTAATTTCAAAACAATGACACAAAACAGTTACACCAAATTTGTTTCACAACTTGCTTTGAAAATTGTTACTGTTTTCCTATTTTGAATAGTTTGTAATCTTTGTTGATCAGAAATGGATGCAAATGATAATAATGTTCCTGTTACTACAAATCATGTGGTGCCTATCTCTGTACCTACTCATGTGTCTCATGGAGAGAAACCCGAAAAGTTCAACGGGAATTACTTCAAGAGATGGCAACAGAAAATGTTATTTTATCTCACTACATTGAACCTTGCAAGGTTTCTTCGTGAGGATACTCCTGTTTGTAGTGAGAATGAGGCTGACCACCAAGTTGTTGCTGCGGTGGATGCATGGAAGCACTCTGATTTCCTATGCAAAAATTATATCCTCAATGGATTGGATAACACATTATATAATGTGTATAATCCAATCAAGACGGATAGAGAGCTGTGGGAATCCTTGGATAGAAAATACAAGATGGAGGATGCCGGAATAAAGAAATTCGTTGTGGGCAGATTCCTTGACTACAAAATGGTGGATTCCAAGACTATCATAAGTCAAGTTCAAGATCTTCAAGTGATCCTACATGAGATTCATGCCGAAGGGATGTTGCTTAGTGAATCTTTTCAAGTGGCTGCAATTATTGAAAAATTACTGCCAAATTGGAAGGATTTCAAAAATTATTTGAAGCACAAACGCAAAGAAATGAAGCTTGAAGACTTGATCGTGAGATTGAGGATTGAGGAAGACAATAGAGTCTCCGAAAAGAAAGTGGGTAATCATTCCATGGAGTTAAAGGCACATGTGATTGAAGAGGAATATAAAACCAACAAGAAAAGGAAGTATGATGGTCAACAAGGGACCAAGGGTGGTGATTCCAAAAGGTTCAAAGGTAACTATTTTGTGTGCAATAAACCGGGACATCGTGCAAAGGATTGTCGAAACCGTAAAGCACAAGTGAACCACAAGAAGAAGGCTGCCCAAGCCAATATAACCGAGGTAGAAAAACTTTCTGAAAATGTTTCTAACATAAGTTTTTCTGCTGTAGTATCCGAAGTCAACTTGGTGGAAAATACCAAGGAATGGTGGGTGGACACCGGGGCCACTAGACACATATGTTCGGATAAGAAGATGTTCTCTTCATTTGAAGCAATTAATGATGGAGAACAACTCTTCATAAGAAATTCCTCCACTTCCAAAATTGAAGGCAAAGGAAAGGTTATATTGAAGATGACTTCCGGGAAAGAACTTACTCTCAATGATGTGTTACATGTTCCAGAAATTCGAAAGAATCTTGTGTCTGGGTCATTGTTGAGTAAGAAGGGTTTTAGGTTAGTTTTTGAGTCCGACAAATTTGTACTCACCAAGAGTGGGATTTATGTAGGAAAGGGATATATGAGCGATGGGCTCTTTAAGATGAATGTAATGACCATTGTATCTAATTTTAATAATAAAAACACATCTTCTGCTTATATGCTTGAGTCTTCAAATGTATGGCATGGTAGATTGGGACATGTTAATTTTGATACTTTGTGTAAATTAATGAATTTAGAATTATTGCCTAAATTCAACATTGATGCAAATCATAAATGTGAAATATGTGTTGAATCAAAATTAACTAGATCATCATTTCATAACATTGAAAGAAGTACTGAACCTCTAGAGTTAATTCATAGTGATACATGTGATTTGAAATATGTTCAAACTAAAGGTGGAAAGAATTATTTTGTTACATTTATTGATGATTGCACAAGATATTGTTATGTATATTTACTAAGGAGTAAAGATGAAGCATTGAAAAAATTTATGCATTATAAGAATGAGGTTGAGAATCAACTTGACAAAAAGATTAAGGCAATAAGAAGTGATCGAGGTGGTGAATATGATGCACCTTTTGATCGGTTCTATCAAGAACATGGTATTATTCACCAAACTTCTGCGCCTTATACACCTCAGCAAAATGGAGTTGCTGAACGTAAAAATAGAACATTGAAAGAAATGATGAATGCCATGTTGATTAGTTCAGGATTACCTCAGAACTTGTGGAGGGAAGCTTTGCTTTCAGCAAATTATATTTTAAATAAATTACCCCACAAGAAGTTAGACAAAACCCCTTATGAATTATGGAAAGGTCGGAGTCCTTCCTACAAATATTTAAAAGTGTGGGGTGTTTGGCTAAAGTGATGGTTCCTATTTCCAAAAGGATTAAAGTAGGACCTAAGACCATTGATTGTATATTTATTGGTTATGCAATAAATAGTAGTGCATATCGTTTTCTAGTGCATAAATCTGATATTCCTGATATACATGTCAATACAATTATTGAGTCAACAAATGCATCATTTTTTGAAAATGTCTTTCCTTGTAAAGATGCATATGATGGGAGCTCTCTTAAAAGAACTCATGATACTGTGACTAGTGATATAGACCATGAGTCTATAAATAATGAAAGTGAAGAGGCACTTAGATGCAGTAAGAGGGCAAGGACTTCCAAGTCTTATGGTCCAGATTTTCTAACATATTTGTTAGAAAATGAGCCTCAAAGCTTCAATGAAGCAATGTCCACTCCTGAAGCACTTATGTAGAAAGAAGCTATAAACAATGAAATTGAATCCATCATGCAAAATCACACCTGGGAATTGGTTGATCTTCCACCAGGGAGTAAACCATTGGGGTGTAAATAGATTTTCAAAAGAAAAATGAAAACTGATGGATCAATTGATAAGTACAAGGCTAGACTTGTAGCTAAAGGCTATAAACAACAGGAAGATCTTGATTACTTTGATACATATTCTCCTGTTACGAGAACAACATCTATTCGTATGCTCATAGCTATTGCAGCATTGCATAATCTTGAGATACACCAAATGGATGTGAAAACTGCTTTCCTAAATGGTGACTTAAATGAGGAAATTTATATGGAGCAACCCGAAGGGTTTGTTTCTCCGAGACAAGAGAAGAAGGTGTGTAGACTTGTTAAATCACTTTATGGTTTAAAGCAAGTACCAAAACAATGGCATGAAAAATTTGACAAGGTAATGATATCAAATGGTTTCACAATTAATGAATGTGATAAATGTGTTTATGTCAAAGACACAAATAATGGATATGTCATTGTTTGTCTATATGTGGATGATATGCTTATTTTAGGTAATAATAATAATATTATTACAACCACCAAGAAAATGTTGTCCAGTACATTTAATATGAAAGATTTGGGTGTTGCAGATGTTATACTAGGAATTAAAATTTCTAGAATATCTGGTGGACTTGTATTATCTCAATCACATTATATTGAGAAAATACTTAAGAAGTTCGACAAATATGAAAGTAGCGTTGCTAGAACACCAGTTGATACAAATCTTCATTTGTCTAAAAATACTAGTCAAAGCATATCACAATTGGAATATTCTCGTATCATTGGCAGTCTAATGTATGTCATGAACTGCACTAGACCGGATATAGCATACTCAGTTAGTAAATTGAGTAGATATACAAGTAATCTGGGAGTAGACCATTGGAAGGCAATTATCAGGATTCTTAGATATCTAAGATATACCCTGAATTATGGATTGCACTATACAAGATATCCACCTGTACTTGAAGGGTATAGTGATGCAAACTGGATATCTGATATGAAAGTACAAAATCCACAAGTGGATATATTTTTACTCTTAATGGTGCAGCTGTATCTTGGAAATCCTCAAAGCAAACGTGTATTGCTAGATCCACAATGGAATCTGAATTTATTCCTTTAGATAAAGCAGGAGAAGAAGCTGAGTGGCTTCGCCAGTTTCTAGAGGATATTCCAATATAGCTTAAACCTGTGCCAGCAATTTGTATACATTGTGATAGCCAATCTGCAATTGGTAGGGCACAGAATGACATGTATAATGGTAAGTCTAGACATATACGTCGTAGACATAATACCGTTAGGCAATTGCTCTCAAATGGGATTATTTCTATTGATTATATAAAGTCAAATGATAATCTAGCGGATCCACTTACTAAAGGTTTAATAAGAGAGCAAGTAAATTGCACATCGAGGGGAATGGGACTAAAGCCTATGACACAAGAGTCACCTTAATGGCAACCCAACCTAGTTGACTGGAGATCCCAAGATCTAGGTTCAAAGGGACAACCGAATTATGCGTGATTCAAAAGAAGCACTAAGGGGATAATCTCTCCTACCTATTCCTATGATAAACTAGTGCTGCCTGCAAAGTTTTTTAGGGTAAGCTATGCTTTTAATGATTCTTATACCTTGGAAAATCCAAATGGGATATTGCAGGATATTCCTAATAGGAGTCACCTATATGAGTGTGAAGGGGCCGCTTCTATGAGAATTTGTAAAGGCTGAATTCTCTAAAGCACTCATGAAAACCAGGAGTTGTTTAGGGCCAAAATGAACACAATCATGAGAATCAATTGTGTTAGGAAAGAGACTGTGTGAAGTCTATTCGATCTGATTTATCAAACAGCTGAATAGTTCAAGACATCGCGTTCACTATTTAGCCGGTAAGTCTGATGGGCTTTCACTAGGGAAGGTTCAAGGCCAAAAGCTACCTATCTCGATGCATGATCTTTCCCAAGATGTACTCTCTATAGTTGTCAGCATTATCATTTTCATACTAACAGCCAATTTACCATTCATGTGGGGGATTGTTGGACCAAAACAGGTTTTTGGTCGACTTTGAGCCAAAATTAAAGTAGGACCCAATTGTTATTTCGAATAAATTTTTGTGGGTTCATATTCTACTCCGTGAGGAGTATAATGTAGTATATTCACTTGCTCAAATTGAGTAAGAAATGAATGAGAAAATAGGCTCCAAAGTGACCCTCTTGAAAGGTGAAAATAAAGGAAGTGCAATGTGGGATGTGACACCAATCCCACATTGGTTAAGGAAGAAACTTAACATGGGCATATATAGTCCAAGTTTGCTCCATGGGTTAGGCCCCAAGGAGTACTACAGTTTTGTGAGCGGAGTGAGCGCCTACATGTCGTTGGTTTGACCACACATGCGCGTGTGCCGCCCGCCCACCTCGCCACGACCACGACCCGACCCGGCCGGGCCTGGCCGGGCTCAGGTACGGGTGTGGGTATGGGCTTGTCCTATCTTTTTGGAGAAAATTCATTTAAATAAATGAATTAATTAAACGGTTTTGCTTTCTTCCAAACTCAAAGGTTGTGTCTGTTACAAGAACAGTTAATTCAATGGTGTCCACTGGCTGTTACATTTTGTATATGGGTTGTGTCTTTTAGTATGGTGACTGTCCGAAAAGTCACCAAAGTGTCTATAAATACCCAGGTTCATTCATCATTCTATATACAATAAATTCGGTCAGGCATTAAGGCAGACAGTGTATGCATTACATTCGGTATTAAGTCAGTCTGTATTTAGAGAGTACACAACACATTTTGGTTCGCTGGACGGGGACATTGGAGTGCTACTTTTGCCCGTGTAAAGATCATTGTATCCTGAGAGGCAAACGCTCGTGATTCCATAAGCACCGTGTGTGGGGCCGAAATTTGTCTTAAGGACATAGTGTCAAACACTAGCCTTGATCTAATTGAAGTTTAATCACAGTTCCTGGTCTGCAAACGGGTTAGTGTTTAATTTATTTAGACAGTACGTATGTGTAACTGTGTGCTGCAACTCTTTCGTGAAAGTCTGTCATTGTTACTCTTTACTGAAACTCTTTGTTGTAGCTGTTTTATCATACTGCCAGAAAACTGTGTAACTCTTTTGTGTAACTGTTTCTCCTGTGTAATTATTTTGTATGTCATTGTTACTGTTTTGTTTTACTTTAAGTTACATAATATCAGAAATATCAATAGGTGATTTTACTATTTTGGAACACATTTTTCCAACAATGAAAACTTGATAGAAAAAGAATAAAATATGGATTTCTCTTGATTTACTGGAAGCAAAAATTTGAACGTCTGATCGAAATTTAGATTTTGATCGACAGTGCTTTGATACCAATGTAGAAAATTTGCATAATAGAACTTAATAAATTTGATGAATGAGAAGCTAGTCTTTGGAAATTAAAAAATTATCTTTGATATGAAAGTAGTAGAGTTGATATTTTCCCTCAATGAGTTTTTTCTCAAATTGGATATTTTCAAATGTGTTCTCTCTGCAGAGAACTTTATTTATAAAGAATGATATATCAATTAGCTGTTCAACTAGTCGTTACCACTCAACATAATATTCTCAACTCCCCTAATATTTTCTTAACTCCATCAATATTTCCTCAACCCTCTGTAGTCAAAGAAGGCTAATTATACTTCATTAAGATTGATTAATCTTTCACTACTTAATGAGTCTCTCTAGCCAAGTCATCCATGCTAACTAGAGAAGATTCAACCCAAATATCCAATTATATCCATGTAATAAATATGTATGCATGTATCATTATAAAATAATATTTAATACATAATAATTTCACAAAAAATATATATATGATATATGTCAAGAGTAATGTAATATTTAACCAACGGATTGAAGTTTTATATATTTCAGATTTGACCACCAACAGTGGTTAAATTAATATCAAGAGATTTTAACCACATATTCCAACAATTGTAACGGTGGGAGCGACGATGGAGATGCTGGTGGCAATAAAAGGAAAATAATATTTTTTATTCTCCTCACTTTATTGCACTTTTTTTTTTCTTCTTATTCTTGCCCATGTTCACCACACTAATAGCTAGTGTTCCCCAGCATAACTAAGCGAAGTTACTACTCAGCTATAGTAGCGCCCACTCCTTTCCAAATGACAACTACAACTAGGCCGATTGTTGGTAACAAATAAATAAATAGGCGGGGGGAGGGTTGTTAGGCAGATCAAGATCAACCTTCTCTGGCTTTTTAGTACAAGGAAGGTGTCCATCTACGAGACAAACAATGCAATGACTTGAGAGAATCACACTCTCCAATAATGCAGTTAGAACCCTAGACTGCACGCTCAAGACCCTTGAAGAATTAAACTTAGAACAAGAAGAACAATTAGAGCCAAAACTCATAAAAAAAAATACAAGAACTTTTATTTCATAGTACTTCTCCTTTCCACCCTCTACAAGGATACACCTTCAATGACTCAAAATACTTCTAGAATTTATAGGACACTCCTATCATGTACCTAGACAAGTAGATTCATGAATGACCCTTAGAATCCATACATGAATATTACTAATGACTCTTGAACTTAACAAAAGACTCTTGAACTACATTCATGTACATGAACCATGTGTGAAAATACTAAATTAAACTAATAAAGTTAGCACAAATTTCAACACTCCCCCTTTGTGCTAACACGAGAAACCAATCCCAAAAACTCTCAGAACTTCTGAAACTTTTCCTTTGGTAACGCCTTGGTGAAAATATCTGTCAGCTGATCATTTGTATCCACCTTAATTAGGTCAATCTCATCTTCAAGTACCTTCATACAAAAATGCATTCTTAATATCTAGTTGCCAAAGCTTCCATCCTTTAGCAGCAGCTAAGGATATAATGACACGTACACAGGTCATTTTGGCAACTGGACTAAAAGTTTCTTCATAGTCCAAGCCGTATTTTTGTGAAAATCCACAAGCCACGAGTCTGGCTTTATACCTGTCAATACTGTCATCCGCCTTCCGCTTTAGTTTATACACACACTTACAAGAAATGGGTTGAACATCACGAGGTTTAGGAATTAAATCTCAAGTTTCATTTTGCAATAGAGCAATCATCTCTTCTCCCGTAGTGACTTCCCATTCTGTACTACCATGTGCTTCTTTGAAGGATGTTGGCTCACATTCATCAATTGGCCCCGCAAAGAAGCACTCACAAATATTATAGTTATCAATATCTAGATGATAATCCTTGAACTTCTTAGGTTTCTTACGATCTCTTGCTGATCTGCGAAGTGCTAAATCCTCTTGAACAGACTTGGAATTTTCAACCTCTTTGGCGCTACTCCTCCCGTAATTCATCAGTTACAAGCAAAGAAATCATATTTTCAAAAGAATTTTGTACATCTTCTCTTCCATCACTTTGGGGTGGGATTGCGACATGTGACATATAGAAAGACGAGATCTCATCAAAGACAACATCTCTTGATGTAACAACCTTGAGTGATTCTAGATCCATACACCGCCAACCTTTTCTGTTCGGATCATATCCCACAAACACGCACTTTATAGCCTTTACATCCATCTTGGTTCTAAATTTATCCTGAATATGAACATAACATACTGAACCAAAAACTCTAAAATAAGCAACTGAAGGCTTTACATTTTATAGCAGCTCAAATGGTGTTCTTATGTTAATCACCCTTGGCGAAACTCGATTAACCACGTGACAAGCACATTGCATAGCTTCAACTCCGCAATTCCTGCGATAAATTCTTGACATGAAGCTAGCTTCGACTGACTTCTTGCATGTGTTTCAACTTCCTCTCTGCAACTCCATTTTGTTGCGACGTGCCAGTACATGTCATTTGCCTTCTTACGTCATGCTCCTCGCAGAAATCAATAAACTCATTGGTGATATACTCAGTTCCATTATCGGTTCTAAGACACCCGATTCTACTTTGGAACTTTGTCTCAATGATTCTTTTGAACCTCTTGAAATATGCCCAAGTCTCAGACTTTGCTCTCATGAATACACCCAAGTGAACGTGTTGTAATCATCAACAAGAACTAGCATATAATAAAAACCGCTGTAACTTGTTGTAGGACACATCAACAAATCAGAATGAATTAGTTCCAAAGGCTTCTTAGACTTTATTGAGGACTTCCCGAATGGTAAACGATGAGTCTTCCCATATTGGCAACCCTCACAAATAGTGTCCTGGTGAAAATTTCCTAAATTTGGAAGCCCATCAACCAGGTTATTTGCAGAAATTTCCTTTAACTTCTCATAACCAACATGTGTCAATCGAGAATGCCATAGAGATGCATTATCTTGTTTGTTAGTTTTCTCAATGTAAGCATCACTAGCTGACAAGACATAAAGGGACTTGACCCTTTTCCCTTCCAACAAAATATCAGCCTCCAAATGTCGAATGTTAGACAAAACTTTAACATCATTCGGACCACATAGAACATATTTTCCAAAATTAGAAATTTGAGAAATAGAAACGAGATTTTTAGACATACCAGGAACATGGTAGACATTGTTGAGAGTAACACAACCAACATTCGATGCATTAACTTTGACCATGCCTTCATTTTTTATTGGGTGAATGGAGTTGTCAACCGTCACAATTGCATTCTGCCCCTTATATTCTTGCAAACTTGAAAACAATGAATCTTCTCCTGTTAAGTGGTGAGAACAACTAGAATCGATTATCCAGTCCTTCTTGTAATCAATACTTGTACTCGCAATGGAAGAAATCAGTACTGGTTCTCTTGACATTTTTCTTGTATCCAAAACTTCAATGGATAAACAAGTATCCCACTCGCAGTTTTCAGAAGGCTCCCCACTTCCGTTCTTGGAAGTGCCAACATTGCCCTCAAACATTACTGTCTTGCAATATTTCTTAATATGCCCAGGTTTACCACACTTATAGCATTCAAAAACCTTTTTGAATCCACCTTGAAAACCACCTCCTTGATTTTTCCTTTCTTAATCCTTTTGAGTTTTTCCCTTCCAATTGTGTTTTGCCCCCCCCCCCCCGAATTTTTCTTTTTCCAACTGTTGCCTTGTTGTTGATTGTTCTTCCAACTGTTGTTTTGCTGCTGGTTGTTCTTCCAATTATTTCTTGCAAATAATGTCTCATCTTTTCCAAAAATTGATGCACTCGCCATTTGCTTGACTAAAGCCTCTTGATTAACAAGCAAATTTTTCAACTCAGTAATACAAGGTTGTGTTGCCCAACCTTGAATGGATGTCAAGAAAGGAATGTACTCCTTTCTTATCCCTCGAATAAGATATCTGCGTAATCTAGCTTCACCAACAGTTTTCATCAATTTCTAAAATTTCAGAACATCTGCTCTTTATTTTCTGAAAATATTGAGAAATAGACATGTTACCTTGAGTAGTGTTGGCTAACTCATTCTCAAGCATTTGAAGTCTAGCCATGTGCTTCTTTGTAAAGAGTTGTTCCAGCAACTTCCGAATCTCTTTTAGCTTCTCATTGGCTCGAATATGTCCAATCAACTCTTTAGAAATGGAACCACGTAAGGCAAACAATGCCTTTCCACATTTTATCTTCCATTCCTTCGAACTTTAGCATTCTCCAGTGTATCTGTAGGCATTTCAGAGTCACCTCCGTTGACTATATCCCACAAATCTTGTCTTTGAAGATAAGCCTCCATACAAAGCTTCAAATACTGGTAAATGAAGTTATTCAACTTCTCCACACCAAACTGGTTTAAAGAATCACCGTTGACGTCCATCAAGACAATTAACTAATCAACAAAAAAAATATACTTATTATGTCCTACCTTCACAGTACTTGCACCGAGCCCTTAACACAACTCTGATACCAACTTGAGAGAATCACACTCTCCAATAATGCAGTTAGAACCCTAGACTACACGCCCAAGACCATTAAAAACTTAGAACAAGAAGAACAATTAGAACCAACACTCATATAAAAAAAAAACACAGAAACTTTTATTTCATAGTACTTCTCCTTTCCACTCTCTACAAGGATACACCTTCAATGATTCAAAATACTTCTAGAATTTATAGGACACTCCTATCATGTACCTAGACAAGTAGATTCATGAATGATCCTTAGAATCCATACATGAATATTACTAATGACTCTTGAACTACATTCATGTACCAAACCATGTACATGAACCATGTGTGAAAATACTAAATTAAACTAATAAAGTTAGCAAAACTTTCAACATAATGACTTTGGCTAGAAAAAATCCCAAAATTGCGTATCCGTTTAGCCAATGATGGATTTCGCGCTATGGAATGGATCAAAGAACTGAATAAATTTCCAATGCCAACGGCGGCTCTTACTAAAGCAATTGTTGTTGCTCCAGATCTTCAAGCGTTCAATTGTCGATCTTCGCATGGGTCGACTCCGAGGCTTTACCCTGGTTTTTCATTAGTTTCTCCCAGGGGCCTTTCTCATTTTTATCGCACGTGCAACTTCAAGCAATCAGGAGAGGTGTCGAGTACATAAGCGAGGTGGTCCTGGGAATGAAAGTCCCCCCTCATTATGTTACTGTTACAGATTGCCTGATTTATGGACATGTGGATCTGTACCTAGACTTGGAAGGCAGAGAGACAATGATTAAGATAAAGAGGATGTGGACTGAACTAAACAGACAAGTCGATTCTGATGCCAATTGTTAGAGGGATGGATGGAAGTGCTATAGACAGACTCGAAATTGACTCACCATGGACCAAGATAGGGACCTTCGATAAGCAGTATTAATTCTCTAATGCAAAAAAAGCCCTGTTGCTCTGTTCTCCCCTATGCCTAGGACGTTGTCTTGGCCAAGAGCCATAATTAGTTGTTGTTTCCATTTTGTTATTTTTTTCTCGTTGTTGATGCTGACAATACCTAGCCAGATGATGTATGTTGGTCGGTAATGAGAAGACTCTTAATACCTAAAGGGGCGCTGGTTAAAAAACAATCATTGTTGATCTTAATGATAGCTTCATCATCTTCTATTAGCGCGCAATAGCCCATCTCATGATACGGAGAGAACCATTTGATATGAGTAACAATGAGTTTCCTTTCACGTATATAGTTAGGTATATTGGTTGTTTTCTTTTCTTTTATGAAAGAAAATTTTCAAATTAGCATCTAATTCTTCGCTTTATTATGCTATTTTTACTATCTAATCAACGTATTTTTCGTCGTCATCTCTTTGTTTTGATTTGATTCTGATTCTTTCTGGTTTTCCAAGTAACTTATCTTGGAACCTCTCGCTTCCCCGTTGACCCTCCTTATTCGTCTGGAAAATAAGGGATTCTAGTCTACATTGCTAAGATAAGGAACTCTTGAGCTTAAAAAGTTAGTTCAACCCTTAGGCTTAATCCCTTCGGAGACCAAGGAAATAGGATCATTGAGGCCAAAACTTTGAGTAAAGAAGTTCTCAGTCCATGATAAAGAACACTTGTTATCTGTGGTTAGAAACTAGGATTCCATTTATGGTGTTGTAAACCCCTACATGTTTATATTCATATAGTGATATAATTATTCATTAATTAATTTTCATATGATAGTATATGTGATGTAATATTTGATAGGTGTTAAGGTTGATAATAATAAATATTTAGCTAAAAAATAGTTTCGACTTGTAAAGAATTGAAAACATTTTCAATAAAACTTGTAGGTATCAAGATTTATGTGAAAAACCTTGTTAAAAATGTATGGGATGATTTTGCAAGGGTTAGGAATGGATTGAAAATAAAAAATGGATGAAGTAGGCAAATCTGGGTAGTAACTATCGGTAGTTAATCTACCTGAACTACCAGTAGTCAACAAGTAGTTGATTATTCAATGTACTCAAACTACCGGTAGTCGCTGTAAAAATCTGAAATTTTTAAGTCGCGAATAGTCGGTCCCCCTTCCACTATAAATACTTAATGATGCCTCATTAGCCTTCATTACACCACTCCTAACCCTAGAAACACTTAGAGAGGAGGCAAGAAGGAGAAAACACAAGATCAAAAAGGAAAAAACAAGAGATTTAAAAGTGATTCAAGATTTAAACCCTAGTTATTCAAAAGCCATGGTAGGAGATTTCTTCCTACTCTTACATTGAGATTTAGGGTATAAATATGTATGTTTCCCATCGTCTTGATCACTATATGATAGATATATATATATATATGAATTCTTGGTTTCTTTATCATTGGAACATAGTCTTGAACAAAATATATGTTTGGCTTCAATGAATATTTGTTCTTAAATTTCCAAAACTCTAGTTTTCCCAAAATACATGTTCTATTGTGAAATTCATATGGATTCTTGATTTCTAAATTCATATTCTTGATTTCTAAATTCCTATTATTGATTAAATTATGTTTTCATCTAATACTTGTTCTTGATCCAAGAAATCTTGAGTTTTGGCAAAACCCTAGAATTTTAATATCGAAATTGTGAATGATTTCTAGATATGATCTCTTGCATATTTTAATTCTTTTATTACTGTAGTATATTGAGAATTGTATACTTGGGAAACTTCAATTGTTAATGAAAATTATAATTGGTTAATATTATGGTTGTTGAGAATATTGTGGTTTCATCTCTTGTATGATTTGTTGTGAAGGACTTAAATTGCCTTCGAGAGTTGTCGTAGGGTGTTAGAGGTTAGTCTATCCCAGTGGGGGTGAGATAGTTTCCTAACACTTGTAGTGGATTATTGTTTGTGAGAGCAACTACTATTGTTCACATAAGTTCGAGGGTGAAGGATGGTATACCTTTCTTGGGAAGGATTCGTCAATGCCGTGGGAAACGATACACGTCCTTCCTAAAGAGTTTGAGATTGTGTAGTTGTGATGGGTGAACAAGGTAGAATCGTTGGATGGATTCCTGAGAAGCAATCAACGTACATGACAACGGGGATGAACCAATATACATGAGAATATAATTTATTGTTGAGGAATGTATTTTATCATTTTCATTTAATTATTGTTATTATTTAAACTTTAGATTTGTTTAAATATCCCTGTTTTATTTCAAAAACTGATATTTGATATTTGCGAAAAGAGACCGACCTCTTTTATATGTTTCAAAAACCTTGTATGAGTTTGGGAGGAATGTTACTACGGAGCTTAATGTTCACCCCCTACTTAATAACCTCTTCAGATCATCCCCTCGAGGAAGAGTTGGGAGTCGAGAAGCCCGCACGCTGGGAGACTCCGATAGACGGGAGCATGGATCCCGATGTGGACACCTAGAGCGACACTTTCTTTTGTTCTAGACTATGATATGCATTTTCAACATTGTGGAGTCTAGTTTATTTTTGTCATTTCCGCTGCGTTACATTAGTTGATTTTTAGAATGTAAAGGTCAAGATGAGTCTATTCTTCTGTGAAAATGTTGTAAATTTTATGGATGATGAATAAAGTCATATTTATTTGATGGATTTTATTAGTGCTCTCATGAGGTAAATGGTTTTAGCATGTAATGTCGTCCAATGGGATATTTGGGGGCGTTACAGGTGTAAGGGTCAACGCAAGCTATTTTTCACGTATTACTTGATGTGGGCGACTTTTGTTTTCTACTAGACCACAATCTTGACCTTCGATCGAGCTACAAACACGAGTAGGTAGGCGACTAGGTAGGGTAATGGGGAGAGGCAGCTGGGTTGTCTTTTCAATCAATATCCAACCACTTTGTACCGCTATTGATGCTAGTTGTAAGAAGTCTTGGTCTTGCGTCATTTCGCTCACGTAAAAGGAATGTGTGCACTGCGAGACTAGACAAGTTGCTCCCTTAGTGGCTACACCTGTCTTTTAAATGAAGTCATTTCCTAAGGCGGCTCCTCTTATTCTATTATAATTCAAACTACAGCTCCACGAGTGTACTCGTAATCGGTCGATTCCTGAGCCATTCGTTCTCCCCTCTCTGTTGGCTTTTAGCTTCGGGCTTGGTCTCGACGAGAACCTCCCATCTTGGGTAAGGGAATCACTTCATCACCCTACTAGTCTCACTCTCCTCGTACGCTTTTGTGGGCTTTGTGAGCTTTGTCTTCTCCCCTTTCCTTTTGCTTTGGCTTTTTACCTTATCTCGTGCAAATGAAATAATAGGAGAAAAGGGCTTTACATATCCCTCTCTTTCTCTTTAATTTTACTATTGCCAAAATACCCTTGCTCTTCAATTGTCGTAGGTAACGTGAGACAATAACGAAAGACTGAAAAGCGATAGATACCATCTCGACTTTTTTTTTGGCTTGAGGTACCAACTAGATTAGAACAAACCCCAACTAGACTCGAACAAAACTTAATGGTAGCAAATATTAGGGGATCCCTAGGTAATATAACAAACCCTTCCGCAGGGGGGGGGGGAGTCAAATTTTCCCCGCCATTATCCTTCTATCATGTTTTTTTTTTTTTGTACATGAAATTAATAGACAGATAGATCACTTCATATATCTGTTAAGTAGCATTATCTCTCAACACCACACAGTTATATACAAGAGACCTCACCGCACTTACATCCGGATCGAAGCTAAGATCTCACCGTATGATCTAGACGCTGAAGAGTTAGTTTAACCCCCCAGCCAACTACTGTAAATATGGAGACTCAAACTCAAGCATTAAACAAGAAAATCCGAGTCCTTGCATGGAAAAAAAAAAGAAGGTATATACAAAAAGCACACATCTCATAAATTTCAACCGGATTGTCAATTCCCCTATCCTCAACCAAGAGAAGAAAATGAAAAACCAACAACAGCTTTAACTAGTTGACGACAATTAATAGTAAGAAGAGCACTAACATCATCAAATCCTCCTAACCATCTGTCGACAGTCGATTCAAATTCCCTCCATTACTATTCTCTCTCAATTCCCTTAATGCTCTATCACAAACTATAAATCCGAGTACAATCTAGTACAATTCCTGTGGATACCTCATCAATACATAGTGGGTGATGTAACATTTGCGGATATCTCATAGGTGTGCGGTATCCTAATTCTCGATAGTCTATTTCACCAAAAATCCACAAGCCTAGCAATTTCATCATATAAAAGGATAGACTATACAAACAAACCAGCTCAGACGAATGAACTAGCACAACATGCACAGATATTCTTATTATTTCACTTGGCTGAACAATATAGTTGATTGAGTTGGTTGATGTAGTAGCCAGAAGTGATGAAAAATTCTGATGTACTTGATTTGTTGCATGTGACTCGTTAACTGGTGAGTTCAAATTCTTCTACGTATAACAAACAGGTAAGTGATGTCAGGGCATGCTGGAAGCCTGGAACAGAGGAAAAAAGGGAGAGCAAAACCTCAATAAAAGCATTTCAAATTACATTCAACTTCTTGGAGACAACCAAGTTAAGCAAGTGTGTGACAAGTCAGTACAAGTAACATCTAAATTCATCCAGAGCTTGCAACAGTCAGATTAGGTTTCCATAAGATTGGGCAAGATATTGACAAAATGGAGAGCTATAAGAAGCTCAACCCATACCAGGCTGACAACAAAAACAAACTTTTAGCCAATTGGGGTTTCAGAGTTTTAAGAACCATATAATTAGGGTAATAGCTTTTTCACGTTTACTAGTAAAGCATAGGATGAAGAACATAGAAAGCTGATACAAGATTTAAACAGCTTCAGCTAGGATTTCGGAAAATCAAAGCTTGTTTTGAACTTGATCTGATCCCAAAATGATTTGAGTCACTACAGGAAATTAAGGATACCATAATCCTGATCATCTGAATCCAACATATACCCTTTTCCTATGACTTGGATTCATTTTGTGGGCCAAATGAAGCAGGATTTGCAATAGGACGGAACTTAGTCTCACCACATTGGGGCAGCCAATTTGTCAAAAAAAATTATTCGCTCATCCCAATCAACACTTAACACCCTATTTTGTGTCTATTTTCCATGCATCAGCTCGAATCAACTCAACTCAACTCATGAAAAGTCTTAACTCAGCTATCTGGCGTCAATATGTCTTGACTACAAAGATGCATTATTTAACCAAAAGCATGTTTGATGCAGGCACTTTGTGCATGCTTCATCTTTTCGTAAACACTTCCTTTGAGAATTTAGAAATCACCTTAAACCCAATGGGATGATTAGGGGAGATAAGTATGGAATCTATCATTGAGTACTTACACGTATGAGATTGCATATGGATTATATGCCCGTATTATGTGTCTATGTTTCAACCAATAATAATTCACAGCACAACCAAAAAGAATTCTAGTGAAAACAGGAATGGTTGAACAAGTGACCCTAGTTACATGCATTCACTATTTATTGAAGTCTTTTTTTATTAGACATGCCTAACATAATAAATTCTGGACTATTCTATGTACAAGGCAAATTCCTTGCTAAATATGGAAGGAAAAACAAACTAATAATTATTTGAGGAATGATTAAGATAACATCCCAATGAACAGCAGAACACAGGAAAGAACTCTAAAACAGTGATATCAATTCCCAATGCCTATTGCTCTAATTTTGCACCAACCTAATCCATGTTTTAGGAGTTAGCTTATATTTTTGTTATAATGAAGTCGTTAGCTTCCTGTAAATCACTGCAGTAATCATCCTGTACACTGATAGGTGTAATTTCCTACAGTCAACTAGAATAAGGACTTGTTGTAACCCTTGCGTTGCATTTAGAGCTCTATTGAATATCAATGCAATTTGTTTAGCTATCAGAGAAAGAAATTCATTCTTGCATTTAAAGCAATTTTTTAAACAATACTTCCACAAATTTACAGAAGAGAAATATAACCAACCACTAATATATTGTTCAAGTCTCAAAAAAAAATAAAAGTATGGGTATGCTCAGGCTTGTCATTAGAAATTATGATCCATACAATTTTGATTTATCCCAAACACATCCAATACGCATAAGAAAATACACACCCAGTTCCAGTTTCCTCACAAAGAAAAGATTTTACCCATCTAAGGATGCTCTGTGGAAGCATTTGCCGAATCCAGCGACACATTGTTCATTCTTTCCAGAGCCAAAATAAGTGCTTGGGTACCCAAATCACCCTCCCCATAAGCCTTAAGAGAGAGATAAAGCTGCTGAGCCAATGCCAACCCAGGCAAAGCCAGACCCATGTTCTGACACTCCCTCAAACAAATCCCCAAATCCTTTACAAAGTGATTCACATAAAAACCCGCCTCGAAATCCCTCTTCAAAATCCTACTCCCATACAAATCCAACGATTTCGACCCTGCCGCTCCGGTGGAAATCGCATTCAAATACACACCCAAGTCCAAACCAGCCTTGTATGCATATATTAACCCTTCACATAGCCCCACCATTGTTGAAGCAATAGTTATTTGGTTGGCCAATTTCGCAAATTGCCCTTTTCCAGGACCACCCATATAATAAACTTTGCCCAGAAGAGTAAATAAGGGGTTCAATCGAGAAACTACACCCTCATCGCCGCCAGCGAAGATTGAGAGAGCGGCGTTGCGGGCCCCACGATCGCCGCCGGAGACGGGGGCATCGATGGAGAAGCAGGACTTGGAGGCGGCGGCGGAGTGGATTTCGGCGGCTAGGGAAGGATCGGAGGTGGTCATATCGACAAGGATGCCGCCGGAGCGGAGGGAAGAGAGGGCACCGGAAGAGGGCTCCAGGATGACGTGGCGGACGTCGGAAGGGTAGCCGACGATCGAGAAGACGACGTCCGATTGCGCGGCGACGGTGGAGGGTGAGGAAGCCCAGTGGGCCCCCATGGAGAGGAGGGGTTGAGCTTTGGCGGCAGTACGGGTGAAGACGGTGAGGGAGTAGCCGGCTTTGATGAGGTGGGCGCACATTGATTGGCCCATTACGCCGGTTCCAATCCACCCCAATCTAGTGTTGGAGGGAGAGATGGGCGCAGCGGGGGTGTTGGTGGTGGTGGCCATGGTGCGGCAGAGATGGGTGACGAGTTGGGTACAGAAGAGAGTATTGAAGTGGAAGTGATGGTGGTGTTGGAGCAGAGAGTATAGTCTCATGCTTTGACTCCTCGTTCTCGTGTTATCCGGCGAAATCGTAATATTTATCAAATTCTAAGGTTCTTTTCGACACACGACATAGTCAATTTTCCTTTAAAAGGGACGAATTACACTTTCTATCTACAGTGGAAAAAAAACTTTAAATCTCTAAAAATTACGATTATTTGAATAATTAATAATATGATATATTTTTTATAAATTTGAGTATAAATTTTAATTAAAGTATGTAAAATTGAATAATATATAAATAATTTTTCACATTAATAGTTAAATTTAAAAGAAAAGAAAAAAGCAAAATATTGGCTCATGTAAAACTTAAAATTAAGTAATATGCATCAAATAGTGTACATAAATAAAATATAAAAACTAATGTGAGATATATCAATGAACGTTTGAGTATAAATTTGATTGTCCATGGGCCACCATATGAAAACTCGCTGCGTTCACGGCCCAGTCCTTGAACCAGTTGCCAAGGCTTGTTTTTCATACGATATCCTTTTTTGTCACTCTAATAGGAAAGAATCAAACCCGCACCAACTAGTATAAATGTGGAGGGCGTTGCCGTGCCATTGAATGGAGTTACTTACAACCCTGAGAAACATACTATAAGCAAGGCCAATAGATTATACACGTCTGCAGGCACCATTTTGTAATTGAAGACTGAAAGTAGCTGCAGCATGTCACCATGGTATTTCAAGTGAGTTGTCCCTGCGTTGACATCCAATAAAATTAAAACAATACAGAGAAAATTAACATGACTCATGTACAAGAATAATAGGCACAAAGCGAGACAAAAAAACAAAGCATCCAGTTACTAAAAACAGCCTCGTGGAGGCAAGGGTGTTGAGGGAGAAAAGAGACTGGAGATTCTAGGTTTTCTAACAACAATAATCCACTTAACCTCATTATGTGCCTTGTCAATAAAATATCCAGGTCAAGTGCCTCAGAAACTGTAAGAGCTCTCTCGAATAGACAACGAACACAAAGTGTGAACCTTGGTAAGTGATGTATCACAAATCACAGAAATAATGTTGGTAAATAACCACATGTCTAGAAACAAATCTGCACTTTGATTTCTTGGATTAGACTTGAAAACAAATTCCCACCAGATGCCACATTTATTTTTCTTTTTAATAATCAATGCCACATCAAATTATATCCCAAGTTTACAAAACTAAACATCATATAGATATTACTAACAACATTTAACACATGAAAAAAAAATGCACAAGCACAATCTCACAAAGATCATCAAGATTACCCCCCCCCCCTACTTTCCAAAAAAAAAACTCCCAAAAAAGGGAAAAGGAAAGGAGCAAATTACTCATATTGTCAAAGTTATTATATTGACGCAATACATCATGCATTTATTTCATAACAAATGCCAAGTTTTTGTTAACTTTGGAATCATAATGGTCCCAAACAAAAAGGACAACAAATAAGAGATGAACAAGCCAAACATGAAATTAGCCCCAAAAAAAGGCAATTATCTCAATCTTGTTTAGCCTAAACACACAATTCTCCCATCACGGTAACAGACATGCAGAGCAATATCATGACTAGATTATGAAGTGTCACAAAAGGCCATATATGTCAGCGTGTGTATGACTTAAATGGAAGCTTGGAACATTAACTTAGCATTTGATTGCACAATCAGAAAATTAACTTGACACTTCAAAGGTTGCAAATTCTCTCCTTCCTCTCATCCATTTTCCTCGCAGTCAAAAAATGAAATTCAAACCAAATTATAATACAATGTTTTCCCTGTGTGGAACAATTAGAAATAGACTGCTACTGATGACAACATAAAAATCGCATCTCATTCAATTCCAGACAATACAACAACCAATACTCATGTAGATAACATAGCTACAATCAATGCTTTACAAAGACCGAAGGAAACCAGACCATTTAGTATTATACAACATCACAAAAATTCAATCTTTACACATTTTGCAAACCTAAACACAAGCTCAAATTGATGACCAGATAAAAAAACACAAGCTCAAATCACAATAACGCAAATCGCTCAAGATTAAGTACAATCAAAAGTCATAATATCCATGTCTGGAGTCTGCAAGTCATAACATGGTTAAGAGACAGAAACGTAAGCCAAACAATTGCACAGCACTAAAATTTGATTGAAAGGTAAAAACTTTGAATTCTTTCGTTGTTGCTCAAACAATCCAATATCATACAATGCTGCCACTATATAATACGAAGACAATTGAAAAAGAGACAATAGCAAGATATAATAGCATTCCATGACATTAACCAACATTAAAACATCCAAAACCTCAATTCAACAATTGGATTAGGATTAGAACGCCAAAACCTCAAAATTCCCCAAATAAATTCACTTGAACTCAAAAGTCGGCGGAATCGGTGTATCAAAACTCTCCAAAACCTCTGTTTTCACTCCACCACTCTTCTTCTCTTCCTCCTTTTTACCTCCAAACCACCCTCCAAACCAAGGCGACGAGGTCGAACCCGCTGATGATGAAGAAGACGACGATGATTCTTGCTGATCCCGATTATTAGGCAACTGAAACCCAATTCCACCAGGCATATTGGGCATTGGCTCATCAAGTATAATCGGAGGCATTTGTTGAGCACTCATGAATTTATTCAACATTATACCAGCTCCTTCAATAAGAGCCAAGAGGACTCCACCGAATAGAGCGGATCGCGAAGCCGCGCCCAGCCCCTGGCGCATTTGCAAGAAGCCGCCGGTAGCTGCGCCGGCGATTATAGAGTTCCATGGATCCTCCTTTTGGCGGACATAGACCATGGTGCAATCAAAGGTGGAGAAAAGCCCTCCCCACACAGCGAAGCTGCCGCCGACTCGCGGTGCGTTCATTCGCACGGCTTGTGAACCGCCGATAAGACGCTCCCCTCTCGGCGAGTTGTAGACGCCTTTGAGAAAGTGGAAGGCCGAGCCGCCGACTGCGCCCATGCCAAATGCTCCGCCGACGTCGTCTAGGATTCGATCGGGGCACGGTTCTCGAGATGTCTCTGGTGTTCCCATGATGTGGTGGTTATAGAGAGAGAGAGAGGGGGTTAGGGTTTATTATGGGGTTTTTGACTTGGGTATATGGAGGAAGGAAGCAAAATAACGGCGGAATAGTTTGGTTTAGTTTTTGGCTTCGACCGTGGAGAAGGGGTCAATTGGGGATGATGCGATATGACCAAAATGTCCCGGAGAGAATATCAAAATTTTATTTTAGTGTATTATTTCGATCACCTAAAAAATAAAATTATTTCAAAAATAAAATAAAAATCAATAAAAATTTTAAAATTTTATTTTCAAAAATTTTAAAATCATTAGTTGAAATATCTAAAAACATCTAGAATGATAAAAATATGCAGAAACATAATGAAATATTTTAAAATACTTCTATATATTGAAATTTCAATTCAATTATTGATTCGTTTTCATCTCCTAAAAATAAAAATATTTTACATGTTTCGAAACTATATTTTGATAATTAATCAATATTTAGAAGTATTATTTTCATCAAGATTTAAGTTAGTTCATAGGCAATTAAACTTTATGTGAGTATCGATTCTAATAATTACAACCCAAAAACTCTATTGTAATCAATTGTGATTACTCGGGTGCTTTCCAGCAATATGTTGAGATAGCGATTTGCAAAATGATGAAACTAAAACGATCAAATGTTAGGAAAGGAGCAGAGTGAACACCTGACTAATCTATTTTGAAACTCAAATCAGTCGGCATAAGAGTCATTAACACTATGTATTTTCTGGATTTAGTCTGTGTACCTCTGTTCATCTTTCTGAAGAGTATTTATACCTGGGCTAATAATAATTGCGGGATCTTTGAGTCCCATCTGCACATTTAATGGCTCACACTTGCATTCATGTGTAATTAATGTTGTCCCATCAAATCTTTCCAAGACCGATTCACTCAGGCGATCAGAACCCTACTTGGCACCTGCCGAGCCTTAATGACCCTATCTCCAACCATTAAATACCATTGTTTGATGCTTGACACCTACGCCCAAGCGTTCATTGCTCGGGAATAAGCACTCCTCAGGTTTCATTGAGGACAGAAGGTCGACGCCTTCGCAATTAATGTTTTGTATTGATTACTCCCCTCAGAGGACCTAAATGCACATTTAATGAGTTGTAGCCACTCATGACCCTATTTAATGAGCTGTCATATCTTTTTTTAATGACAAGTCATGGCGGTGTACTCGGCCTCTCCAAGCTTTAACTCCTCGGCCACTTCCAAGTGCCCTTTGCACTTCACACCGGATATAATGATCCACGTGTCGACTTCGTGGCTACTGAGCCACCTAAAGTCCCGTCAGTGACCAATTGTGACTTACGTATAAGTCACTCTTTAACTGGTGCCTTGTAAGTCCCGGAGATCACTACAGTTGTGTTGATTTAATTGTGGTCATTGATTTTAAAAATAATAAAATATAGAAATAAAATATTTGTAAAACCCGAGCATTCGTGCGTACAAAAAAAAATTATATATAGGGAATTATTTTTATATAGTTAATGCTTTATTATGTATATAGAAAAATTATTAAAAAAAATGAAATTGAGTTATTTACAGAAATGCCATTGTATGGCATTTCTTCCCAAGTTGCTGCCTGGCAGCACAAGGACTCACCTTAGCCTTCTCCAGCCTTCTCCAACCTTCCAGAGGGGTTGGGGAGATGTATTAAGACCTCAGAAAGTCTTTGGATAAGGAGAACCGCCAAGAGAGGAGAGAGGAAGAAGAAAGAAGCTCAAAATTTAGAATTTTTTATTTGTGGAAGAAGTTATTTCGAACGATCAGAGGTGTGCTACTAGGCTAATTTGATGGCTAGGAATCTCATGGTATCATTAGAATTGCATATCATGTACTGGAATTGTTTGATTTCATGTTTTAAATTTTCGGGTTCTAGATGTTTATGAAACGGGTTTGAGATTTGAGCATGATTTGGGTTAATTGGTTGGTATGGCTGAGTTTTGGAGGTCTTGAGGAGTTTTTTGGTGGTGGATTCGTGGGTTGCCGTGGTCTGTGGTGGTGTAATGGCTGTGTGAGGGTTTGAGAAGGTAAAAATATGATTTTGATAAAAACTTGTTTAAACTTCGAAAGGGGGCTTGAGACTAGCTAATTTGGGGTCAAAGAATCCATTTATGACCTCAGAATTAGATTTGGAGGTCATTTGGGGGGTGAAACGAGCAGTTGCAGATCTGGACATAAACTAAAAACTTTTTTTTTTTGTTAACTTTGACCTCTTTATTTTATGGGTTTAAGCTTAATTCAGAGCTTGAAAATTTTGGGGTTTGTTAGAGTGATGTGTGGTGAGTGTTTAGGTTCAAAAATTAGGAGAAAATGTGTACTGAGTAGGGAGAAATAAGGGTAAGAAGTACGGAGGTTAGACTGGTAGATGGAAACTAGGGTTTTTGGTCAAGGTGTCCAAGGAAGAAGATAAAGGACACCAGTCCACCCCGTCGGCGCATGAGGGCGCGTGTGACATCCGATTGACATCTGGTTGGTCTCAAAAGTTCCGTAACGTCCGTGCGGAGGTCCCAGTAAAATTTCAAGCCGATCCGATGGCCGGATCTATATGAGGAGTAAAATAACTATTTTAACCTTCGGGGTCAATTTGACCTAGTTTTGAGTGATTTTGAGGAAATAAATCTTATATTCATCTTTAGGTAGGTTAATTGAGTATGTGTATTAAATTTCATCGAAAAATAACACTGTTTAATTTTTGGCTATTTCAGATCAAAATACCGAGCGGGTAGGGTTTCTTAATTCCGGAACAAGCGATACTTTTCAAACTTGTTTATAAATTATTCCATATGTTATTTATGATGATTTAGCATGTTTTAAAATATATGATTGGGTATTTTAAATATTGATGTGAATTCGGACCCGGATTAGAGTTTTTTTTTTAGTGCGGTTTGCACTATTGTTTTAGAAATGATCGTATTGCTTGAATTGTTCATATTGAAAGAAACTCCGGGATCTTTTTTAATGAAAATATAAGTGCACACGGGTCGAGTGGTAAAAGGGTTTACATTTCAGTTTGAGGCCGTAGAGGATACTCATTGAGTTTGTAAATGCCTAGGTGGCCCTGTTGGTCTTCGGACTTGGGTACTGAATTGGATCGTATTGACTTGAGAGCGTATCTTCCATGGGGTGAAAGTCCCCTAAATTATTGGATCGTATGGATCATATTGACCCTGAGTGGTTTATTATGATGAATTACCCATCAGTGTAGCACTGTACTCGAATTTTTGAACTTTATTTTACAGTTTCAAATGAAATGATATTTTTGTTGACGTATATGTATCAAATGCTTGTTTGGATTTCTACCCAATCATGTTAACCTATGTAATTTTTAAACTCGTTTGCTTGGAAATTGAGTCACTCTACTGAGTTGTTGATGCTCACCCTACATTACTTTCCCTTTTTCAGATACGACGAAGCTGAGAGAGGTGTACATAATAACCTACTAAGGTTTCTGTATATATATTAGGAAGATGTATCCAAAGTTTGTAGTAGAATAAATGAAAACCAAATGTGTAATGTATACTCAATTAGATATTAGTTTGCAATAGTCTGGAATATGTTAGTGTAGAAGTATTGCATATGTTTTTATAATAAGCTGTGATTTGTATATTGTGGGTTATTATGTTATGTTACGTGACGACTCAGTATGATGATGTTTCGTAGATTAAAGTAACACCTGTCACATGTCGTGTCGATTCGGAGTGTGACAATATTGGTCTTGTTCTTCTTCCGCGAAAATTGATGCAAGAGGGGGAAGCTTCGGCAAAAGAGCGGGGGAAAGGTTGAGATCAAGAAGCGATTGATTCGAAGGTGAGAAAGAGTTGATAGCAAAGGAAAAGGAGAAATCGATAATATAAAAGAAAGCTGAATCAGGAGATTTTCTTTTTCTACATCATTCTCTATTTCAACTGTGACAATATTGGCTAAAGTAGTTGGCAGATTTAGAGAAAATTGTACACTTGGTTTGTTCTATCCGGTGAAAAATAGGAGGTATAGATTTTTTAGTATCCTACGGAGACCTTAGAAGTCCCTCTTTATTTTTCTGTTGAAGTTTGCCATTCATATTTTTTGAGGAATTCTCAATTAAAGTTTTTCGAAAATTTATCTAGAATTAAATGAATGGCAGTGAATTTTAAGAATTTCATATCTGCAGTGGGTTCACCATAGTTTCAATTAAGCTAGGGTTGTTTTTCTAAGCCCTGTGTTATCTTTAGTCATAATTCTCTCCAGTTTTATTTCATAAGCTGAAAGGAAAAAAAATTCAAAAAAAATTATTCTCATGTGAAGAAATTTTTTCTTTGAAATAGATGACATAATTTCTCACTTTATACTAAGACATTACCAAATTAATAAATACCTTATTTATTCACATGTGAACAGAGTTTCAGCTAATACCTAATGTTGGATTGAATCCTTTGTAATAATACATTTTTTCTTCAATTATCTTTCTGGAAGAACCATTGTATACAAGTCGGTTGCTCACTCCTTAATGTTAAATGATCCGCCAAGAAAAGCTTTGAAGATAAAGTGTATTAAAGGAGTTCTAGATCCCATGTTTATCTGTGGCGTGCGTTTTGCGTGTGTTTGTCCTGTGCTTGAATCTACCTTCACACACCTCCGTTACTCTTTAGGAGACATCTGCCTTAGATAAACTACCAACCTCACAGTGGGAAGGCTCACATGATGTGGTAGAGCGCACCTTTTATAATTGTGTCATTGTGCCTAAACTCTGAGGGCTGAATGGTGTACTTTCTTTGAATTCCAAAGATGAAAAATAAAACAATTGATTCATATTACCTAACATTTCATCAGAAACATTCTGAGAAATTCTTTGATTTCCAATAGCCCAGTGGTGGTTACAAATTTTCCTATTTCGGCTTGAATTGAAAATATTGTACGAAAAAGAAAACTTACCAGCCTTTCAAGTAAAAAGAAGGGGGGTTGTTGGCTACTTCAACCCCACTTCTACTCAACCTCGATTCTCTCACATACTTGAATTCCCATCCAAAATGAGTTAAGATGATTGTCTCATTTCTAACTCATTTCTTCTGTTTTGTGTTTGTGTGTGTGTGTGTGTGTGAGAGAGAGAGAGAGAGAGAGAGAGAGAGTGGGGCGGGCTTTGAACTTGAATGGAAAAGCTTCCACCTCTCCTCCTAATAAACCCACCAGGAACACAACTGATTCACAAAAGATTCACAGAAGCAGTGGCAATGAGAGAAGCAGCAAATGTGTAAATCAGAATAATTGGAATTATGTGATCCTGGAGAGTAATTCACAAGCAATAGTTCATTCTGCCATGTTAAATCACACTAAACTACAATAGAACATCTTGCTAATTATCCAAGACATGCATGTACTCAAGCAGCAAGTGGACTGGAACATCACTCATACATACAGAGAAGCCAATGGAGCAGCTCACGAGTAGGCAAAATGGGCCCAAGGACTCAAAATATGGGTGAACTCAAAGAGTCTGACCTCCCATTTACAGTCAGGAGCCAAACAATGGAGGATGTAACTGTTAGAGCTTTAGATGTTTAAGTTAGCTTTTTTTGTCTTCTATGGTGCGTTGTACCCAATCTCATTCTCACCTTATCTATAATTCCAATCTATCTAAATAAATAAACTCTGCTTGTTTACCCCTCTACGAACATTGGAATAAACAAAATGTTACAAAGCAAGCTTAAATTCTGCCAGTCCCAAAAAAAGAAGCCTGTTCTGTGTTTCACTACTCTTTCAAAAACATTGATTCGTGTTTTTTGCCCTTTTCAGATTAAAAGAAGCAAGGATAAGGGTCAGAAATTCACAAATTAGGGAGGAAAGCATTTATTTGGGAAGAAAGGAGCTCCACCCAAGGTCTCAATCCTCGGTTCGTTGTCAAGGAGTTCTATTCAGTGGCGCCAGCCAAAGAAATATGATCTGTCATCCAAATCGTGTTCATTGTCGGGTCTTCAAGGACGTACCATTTTAATGAACCTTCGAGGACACCTCATATAAAGTTTGAAACGTACAGATACCCCCTTCTTAGTTAGAGTTGACAGCAATTGTCATTTTACTTAATCAATTGGACATAAAATGCACACCTCTACCTCCAATAACCACCACCCACTACCATCAACTCCAACCCAACCTCAACCCTAAAAACCCGCATCCTTACACCCATTGGCATGCACCCATAATCTCACAAACAAACACCCACACCCACACACATTAAGAATCAAAATACTTGTAAGCCACAAACACATCCAAATTCATGGAAGAATATAGCTGGGGCAGTAGCAACACACGAGGAAGTGACATGTTTCAGAGTTTGCCATTCCCTTCCAATTGTGCCATTTATAGATTATTTTCTAACCTGTTGCTAGTTCAAAACAATTAGTCTACCAATTAACCTCACACAAGGTGACACAGATGATAACTATTTCAATGAGCTCAGGCAACAATGTAAAAAGGAGTGAGCCTTAATTTATCAAGGGAAAATCAGCCCCAATAATTATAACATTCTTACAAGGCGGTCAAAATATTGTTTTACAAAGGAATGGATCTAGCAGCTTACTTGTCCAGTTCTCCAATGTAAAAGTCATCGATCAAGTCAAAGACTCGGGTCGCATGTTGTGGCCTACCACATGTATGCACACAGCAATATTTTGTGAGAAGGGAGAACTAAATATTCAAGTGAAAGCAACATGACAACATAAATGGAAACTCTGAAGTAATTGGGAACAACAATTACAAGTCGATGATCCTTTTGTATGTCGAAAAGAGAAGCTTACCCAAAGAACCCTTCAGTTGAATCGTCACCGGCATGTGCTAGGATGGCATCCCCCCCAGGGTGTTCTTCTACATATGAGGTGACATCATAAACCTGCAATCGGCATAAGATTAACAAAAAATAGAAAAATAAAAAGAGAAATAAGAACCCAAACATAGAGCTGTCATCATGTCAATATCATTTTGTTAGTAAGCACAATGGTTGGTTCAACCTACATATGAAGCATAAAACTGTGAAACTTAATGAAACCTTTTCCTTGATGATGATCCAACAATCAGTCCTCTTGTTATGCAAGGAAACTTCAGCTTTACTGCATATTTTCAATGCCTATTTGCCAAAAAGGGCACATGAGAATCTCAGTAACAAAATCCAGGAAAAGAAGTTTTAATGAAACATCAAAGTAGAAATATTCAATGCGCTCCAATGAATCCTATGAAGTCTTGTCCCAAATAATTGAATTTATCGAGTGCAATCTGCACTATATCTTTTCAAGTTAGAAGCAAGGGTTCAGATACCAGTCAAGAATTGTGCATAATCATTCCACTTTTACACTCTAAAGTGACAAGAAGAGATAAGGCATTCAGGCAGTGTAGCCATTCTTACAATTAATCATTTAAAGTCGCTTCGCACACCAGTCACCACAGGTAATCACTCCAGAATGCAAAAAATGCACTTTTTAAAACTGTGATTGCTCACTCTTGCTGTTTACTTGAACAATTTGTCTCTCTCCAAATCAAGGTACCTACCTCATTTTTTTATCATCTAGATGCACCTCTAGGATGCATCAATTGTAATCTATTCCACATCCCTTTTCTCAGGTATGCAACCACTTACATGTTTATGTACACTAGTAAGAATCAATGATGAATGCTCCAAATCATTTTGTTAACTACAGAATAATGGGTTTATGAGCTCCAAATACCTTGCTGGCAGTACTTGACTGAACCGTTTTGCTATGATCTGCATTATACATACTTCAATATATCAAACATTCAATTACATAAACACTGCAAGTCATTTGGTATTTAGCATCTTACCAGATTCAGATCCGCACAAATAAACACGAAGAAGAGAAAAAATACCCAATTTACGCAACCGCGGAATCACAATGAGCACACCCAATAAAAGACCTAGTACCACTGTCACCACCACCATTATCTCCATAGCCCACTCTACTGCTCACACATTCAACCAGATTAAAAGGGAAAAAAACACAATTATACTAAATAGCATTTTGTATACAGTTTCTGCAAAGATAAGCTGCGTATAGGACTAAACTTGTTCATGGACTAAAATTGAATGCACCATTCGAAAGTAAATCCTGTATGCAATTATGAAATTATTAAAAAGAGGTGAAGTGAGAAGTACCCTGAAATGGGATTAAATGGCAATCTTCGGTCCTTGATTTTCTCGTGATAATGCCGGAGAATCGATCGGAAGTTTGTTGTTTTTGAAGCAGATTAGCCGGAGACGCCGAGGTGAGATTTGAGAGCTGAGCGCGTTACTGTTTGTTTGTGATGTGCATGTTTTAGAAAGCTGGGTGTCGGGTGGAGTTGGGTAAGGAAAATGATATCGGGTGCCCCATCTGACCTGACCCGTCTTCCAGTTATGTGTGTATTGCTGTTAATCATGTTAGAGTAACTAGTATATTTAGTCTTGGAGTAACTTAGTTATTTATTACCGAATAGTGTGGTCTAATGATAGTACCGGCCTTACTTTGCACCCAGAGGTTGGGAATTCGAGTCTTGAAGTCTCCATTAGAGTTTGGTAGATAGTCGTTATGCTAGCCTAGTTAGATCTAATCCCGAGAGGTGTTTCAAGTGCAGTCAAAGGCCTTATGATCCCACCGATGAGAGTCTAATGGGGTGGTCGTTGGGCGTCTTCCTTGCCCCCACTCCTTTTTTTATTTATCAAAAAAAAAACTTAGTCATTTATTTTCTTTCTAACTAATTGTGTTTCAATAATATTTTCTTGTTTTTTTCTTTTATCTTTTTTTATGATTGATCAAAGTTAACACGGTATCATACTTTTTCTATTATTAGTAATGCAACACGTGTTTCGCACATGAATAATTCTCGTATACAAAATATTAATAAAAAATATTATGTATATGTGTACCTACATTAAATATCATCTCAAGTTTATTAAAATTATATTTTTACGCTCATATTATACTATAAAATTTGAAAAATATTATCTGTTTCCAGTGATTCGTTATTTTAATTATAAGAAAAAGGATAAAAATAATTCATTTGAAATTCATTTGATTAGGTTTATAATTATGAATTACTTAGGTGAGATAAAATGGGTGGTGTTATCAATAGAGATTAAGGTTGCCTGTGATTTTGTGTACAGGGTTGTTTGGGTGTGCTGGGAGTATCCCAATCCTGGTATTATAAAGTTAAATGTCGATGGTGCTGTAAAAGGTAATCCTAGTTCAGTTGGTGGAGGGGTTGTTTTGAGGAATGAAACCTTACAGTATCCTTTTATTATGGGAAGTGTTCGTACATGAAGGCTGAGTTTTGTGCTTTGCTAGATGGCTTGCAGTTGGTAGTTAGCCATTGCATGATGGAGGAAGAGATTTGGGTGGAGTCTAATTCATTGGTTTTGTTGAATATTGCGCTTGGTAATGTGGAGTGTGCATGACAGTATTTGAGTATGTTGTATCATATTAAAGATTTATTTGGCAGATTGAAATGTCAAATACGTCAGGTGTATCGAGAGACTAACTCGGTTATGGATGGGTTGGCTAATCGGGCTGTGCAGGATCAAGTGGCTTCTGTTTTTACTATGAGTAATATGCCTAGGTTGGTGACTGATCTGCTGAAGCGTGATCAGAGGAGGCTTCCGGTGTTAAGAGCAAAGAGGCTGTTGAAATGTGTGCATGAGTGAGGGCTTTGGTTTGATTGTATGTTTCTTGTATCAGTTGTGTATTTTTTTTGGTTGTTTTGAAGGATTAACGCCATTGTGTGGTTTTTTCCTTTTGACTTGTAAAGTTTTGTTTCTTGTAATTTTGTTGGTTAGAAATTAACAAATTTTCTGTGGTTGTGAAAAAAAAAATATGAATTTTGTGAATTTGATCTATAAAACATTCAATTATTATTTAAATGGTTCTTAACCAAACGATTCATTAAGTTTTTTGACAGAAATGACCATGTGTTATTCCGTCAGATAGTGTCGCATGACTAACACGTGATGACTTTTGTCAAAATCTTAACAAATTGTCTCTATATAAATCATTTAAACTACTAACTTACTTTAAAGTCCAAAATCATAAAATTGATATAATGAAGACCAAACTAATAAAACATGTATATTTCAGAGACTAAAAATGTTATTAACCATAAAATATAATATGATATTCTATAATATATATTTTAAAAGAATATTAAAATTCTAAAATTAAAGTTTTACTTAAAAATACAATATAATTTTTTTTATTTAAACTCTTAATAAAACATGAAAAATTTAGTGTAATTGAAGAATTATGTTGATTTAATATAAATTATTTTTAAAAAAACTACATAAAAGATTATTTTTTATCTTAAAAATGAAATGTTTCAAATTTTGGATAAAAAAAATATACATATATAAGCATAATGTTATCTTTATATTTGAAATGAGTAATGTTAGATTGATAAAAATTTTGAAGATTTTTTGGACATTGTATTGAAAACTATAGTGATGCATATATTTTTTTAGGGTAACGTAGTCAACTGAAAATTTTCATACATACTGATATTTATACACAGTTAATAGAGAATTAAAAGAGATATTAGAGATAATTTAGAGATTTAAACACATAAGTATATGATGGTAATTTAGATATTTAACTATGAAAAGATAGTATAATATTTAAAATTCTTTATAACAGTAAAATAATGAATTAATAGTTTTTCATTCTGAGGTACTTGTCTTGGTAATATAGATTATTAGTAGTATAGATAGAAAATATATATATATATATATATATATATATATATATATATATATACATAATGTCATTTTTTTATTTGAAAAGAGTAATGATCGATTGATAAACATTTTGAACATGTTATTGAAATTTATAATGATGTATATATATTTTTAAGGGTTGCGTAGTGAATTAAAAAATTTCATAAATATTAATATTTATACAAAGACAATAAAGAATTAAAAGAGATGTTAAAGGGTAGTTTAAAGATTTAAATACATAAGGTTGTGATTGTAATTTAAATATTTAACTATGAAAAGATAATGTGATATTTAAATTTTTTTATAAAGGTAAAATAGTAAATCAAAAATTTTTCACTTAAAGTACTTTTATTAATAATATAGATAACTAAATCTTTCAAAAATTATGAATTTTTGTATCATACCTTATTTAATATCGAACTCGAATCTTAGAGGCTAATCAAATTTCAATACATTTTATTTCAATTGGATATATATCATTGAAAAAGAATTTGGAGATAATGGTTGGGATTAATATTCATAATCGACTTTAGTTCAAATTAAAATTAAGCTTAGTATAAAAATCTCGGATTGTTGTTATAATAAAAACGATTAATAGCACTACATTACTCTTGTCAGTGGTATACTGAATTTTTTTACGAGTCGTAAATTTTGTCTTAATTTATTTATATTCATTAATCTTAAAAGTAAAATAAATAATAAATAATAAAACATAAAAAAACTGTACATTTATTTTACAACTATGGTTTACAAAAATATAAAGTTCTGAATGGTAGTGAAAACTAAAAAAGGGGAAAAACCAGATCTGAAAAGTCGTAAAAGAGAGATGATTAGTGGAAATCTGGGGCTGCTAATGTGTGAGAGACGGAGAGGCTAGACTGTGTGTGTATGAGAATAAGTCCCCAAGTCCAGGGTCAGGTGCTTAATCAGAGAAAGTGAACGAGAAGAGGATTAATTGTTTGGAATGACTCACCTTAAAGTGAGTTGGAAGAGTTTTATTTATATTGTATTTGTGAGTGAACAATAGATAAGAACCCTTTACAAGATAACTATTGATAAGTATAATCCTATCATGTAATCCTAACTGCATTATCACTTATCATTCCCCCGCAAACTAATGCCGGAAGTCGGCAATAGTTTGGAAATATGCCTGTGAAAAGTTTGTGCCGACAAGCTTTTTGTAAAAATATCAGCGGGTTGTGATGTAGACGGAAGAAATTGAACTTTAAGAGCACCCTTGACAACAAGATCCCGAACAAAATGGTAATCGACTTCAATGTGTTTGGTACGAGCATGTAAAACAGGATTAGAGGTCATGTGTGTAGCACCCATATTATCACAGTAAAGAACCATAGGTAAGGATGGTGCAGTGTGAAGATCTTGTAGTAGATATGAAAGCCATAACATTTCTGAGGTAGTAACAGCCAAGGCTTTATACTCTGCTTCAGTGGCTGCATGACCAGATTTGGAGCAGATTTGGCATTTGATGAGTGGGCGGCTTTGAAAGTCATTCGAGGTGTAGCCAAATGAAGAGGGGATTGCAGAACGTGAGGACTGGCCATTGGGGGAACTTTGGAAAACTGGTGATGACTGATCTGGGCGTGGGTACCGTGAAGATGAGGAACCGAAACGGGTGTTGTTTCTGCCATGTTTAGGAGTAAAACGTGGAGGTCCATGACAGAGTGGGGGCACAAAGGCATGAAGTGCTGTGGAAGGATCAATAGCAGACGATGGAGATGTACCATAGCCACGAGCAAGACGTTGCTCGTGTATCAGTAGACTGGACCGTAATTCATAAAAAGTAATGGGAGGTTGGCGGTGTTCAATTGTCGTAATGAAAGGGCCATAGTCCGCACTCAAACCATTGAGAGTGTAGTGAACAAGATCGGAGTCCTTAACGGGTTCGTTAATTGCTGCGAGAGAGTCGGCTAGCGATTTGATGCGATGGAAATAGTCAGTAATGGTGTCACTGCCCTTGGAGATGCCTTGAAGATCTTTAACAAGATACGATTTGCGGGTAGTGCATTGTTGTTGATATAGTGTAGCAAGAGCATCCCAAGCGTCCTTTGCGGTTGTGAGGCCAAGTATTTGAGAACTCAAGGATTCAGTCAAGGTAGCATTGAGACATGCCTTCACAAACTGATCAGATTTTCGCCAAGTAGTGTACTCCGGGTTGGGTGTTGGTTGCCCGGTGGAGGAGGTGATGGTGGAGGATGGTGGAAGAATTGAGCCATCGACGAGTCCAAGTAAATCTGTACTTATAAGAATGGATTCGAGTTGATCACGCCACAGTAAATAGTTGTTGCCATCAAGTTTCACAGAGACAAAGTTAGTGATGTTGGTAAAGGGAAAAGTAGTGGGCAATGAGGAGGCCATGATAGTGTTAGGAAAAGAAAAGGTTGCAGAAATTTTGTGGTTCAAGGCTCTGATACCATGAACGAGAAGAGGATTAATTGTTTGGAATGACTCACCTTAAAGTGAGTTGGAAGAGTTTTATTTATATTGTATTTGTGAGTGAACAATAGATAAGAACCCTTTACAAGATAACTATTGATAAGTATAATCCTATCATGTAATCCTAACTGCATTATCACTTATCAGAAAGAAAACATCTATAAAAATAAAAATACAAAAAACCAAAATAGCCCCAACCCAGTTCAGCATCTCTTTTTTGAAAATAGAGGAAGCAGAGTTATGTAAAGAATTAGGGGAAGAAACAGTTTCAGAGCTTTATAATCACGGAGAAAAAAATTGTAGAGATGGAGAAGAAAGACGAAATTTGAAAAAACAAAGAGAGATAATAAAAGCAGAAGGACTGAAAGCATGACTAACCTGGAGGAGCTCTCCGTTCGTCTGTCGGTAATGTTCGTCAATTTTTGTCGAGGAGAAGAGAGACGAAGGGAAAAGAAAGACGAGTAAATATTAACTGCAACGGTGACACCACGTTTTTACTGTCATGTGGTGTCACTATCCCATTAGAAAACAACAAATAAAAAATATGAATCTCATTAATTTTATGTGTGTTAATTAGATGTGGTGATTATGGGTAATTATGAAAATAGTGAAGTTCATCTAATTGGATGGTAACAACGATGACGTGGTGACACCGTTGCATTCAATATTTTCTCAAAAAACACGAAGGGCAACCGGTTATAAGAAATTGATTATCAAATCCAAAGATTAATGTCATTTAAAACTAAATGAGTAAATTGTACCTAGACTCTCTAAAATTTGTTACTTAAGGTGAATTTGGTAACGTTTTTGTTTTTATGTTTTTTTTGTTATGAAAAAAAAACAAAACTAACTTTTGTTTTTTTTTTTTTTTGTGATAAAAATTAAAAATATAAAACATGTTTGGTAATCATTTATATTTTAAAAATTGTAAAACCAAAAATAAAAACATGTTTGATATTATATCAAAAATTTATCACCCAAGCCCCACCAACCAACCCCACGACCACCCAACCATGGAAACCCACCACCCATCCCCACCACTGAACCCCACCCTCAATCCACGCCCGAAACCCACT
>CM042188.1:36289352-36317490 GCA_023539305.1 Ilex asprella | reverse complement strand
GTAAAGAGCTAAACCCATGTATATATATATATATATATATATATATATATTTCATATCTATTAGACTTCTAAAATATTTTGAACAACTTTATTAAAAAATATAGAGAGATAGATATATAATGATAGACCTATATCTCTCAAGTAACTTCATTAACATATTTAGTTTTATATCTCTGCAGGGTCGACGGTACTTGATGTTGTCAACATGAGTTTTTTTTTCCTCTGTCAGAATATGTCTATTGCGGGTATTGTATTTTATTTACTTTGCTTTCCATCTATTTTGGTATGACTATTGCATAAATGTTCTATTTACCTTACAATAGACTTCTTGAATTCATGTGGTGGTGGAATAGTTTTAGATTAATAAATTATATTTAGAAGTTTTTTAAAATTTATGTTGTAATGCCAAAAATTTTTATTGGATTCAAAAAGCTATTGAATACTTATATCAACAGTCTTTTGCTTCATCAATTTGATACACTTCATATATCTAAAAATATATAATCTAAATTTTATAATCTAAATTTTTCATGTGCAACGCATGTGCGCATTACTAGTATACCAAAAAATACACACACATACACTAATACACAAAAAAACACACTACTACACCCGACCCGACCCGACCCGACCCATGAATTGCAACTCGACCCATGACCTGCTCCACAACCCATGACTCAACACATGACCTACAACCTGACCCATGACCCAACCCATGACACAAGTAAAAAAATAAATGTGTTTGTATTTTTTTTGTGTTAATATATGTGTACATTTTTTTTGATGTATTAATGTTTGTGTTTTTGGTGAATTACTATGTATTTATATTAATAGTTTTAATTATTTTACAAGTTAATGTACGTAACTCAATTCATTATGTCCCAATCCGTTTATTAAATCAGTTGAAAACGGATTGAGTTTACTTTACACCAATTCATAACCAACTTAACCTCTTCATTAAGCACTTCTAACATAGAGTACGTCAATTAATATATCCGATCACCAGTTCTTCTTGCTAACAAATTGATGATATTGAATGCTAATTGAGGTTTGCTTTTGTATGTGATGAAATAACTGGGACCACTTAAATCATCCAATTTATCGTTCAGTTCATACCTAATCTCTTGTTAAAATATCCAATTAATCCCAGGAACTGACCCACATTGAATTTTGTTGTTTTGGGTGGGTGCGTGGGTGGGGCCTCTCATTAATCCTACACATGAAACAAAATCTCCCATCCCACTTGCACTGCCAAAATAAGGTATATATATATATATATATATATATATATAGGACGGACTTCAGAAATTTATCTGACGGTCTCAAATAGATTCATTTAACGGTCACCAACGTCATCCTCAAAACCATTCACATTATATTATCATTTAATAATAACTATGAACAAATTAAAGTCTACTATTTCAATAACTAACTATAACCACGTCCAAATATAGACACATTCGATTAGTGAATTGTCAATCGTAAATTTGTTAGTAGATGATGTCTTGATAAAACGTTACATCCAATATGCTGTTGTTGTTGGGGTCCAATTTGGAAGAAGGATACAAAAACTTGTCTTCTTCTTCAAAAGTGGCAAAGGTCTGAGTTCATTGAATTGACATCCAAAATACATTGCATAATTTCAACTGCAACTTGACAAGGGGCAAGACTTATTTAAAGCTATTCAACGAAAATTGAACAACTTGCATTATTGATCACGAAAACACAGTTGTCTGTCAAGTTCAACTACATCGATCATAGTAGCTTGAGTGAAAATATTCACTTCAACTTTATTCCCTCTGGTTCTCCTAAGAAATTGTAATGTGCTCTTCTTACGAATCTTTTGTATAACTTGGTGTTTGTAATCGTCCACTCATTTTTGTTCAATCTCCTAAAAAGAAAAAACCCGGGGGTTCAAACCCGCGGCAATGGTTGTGTAACTTGCAAGGTAACACACAATCAATGGGGCAAGAGGCCGGCAGGTGCATACGAATTCATTAGTCCGCCATACTTTTCTTGTATGCAATTCAGTTTATTCACGCAATGATTTCAATGATAATGTCAAATCAATGTCATTTCATTCACAATACCGGTTGTCAAACATAACAATAATTACATTTGTTAACGAACTTGGGTACTATTGCAAATTCTTTTAATGTTGGGATCCATTTCTTATTTAATGGGCAAAATAAATTTGAATATCGGCAACTTTAAAATTAAATTTGATCGATTTATCTCTCACGAATATCTTAAATTCGGTGTTGATGTTTTCCCGTTCATTAAATTAAAGAGAGAATTAATCAAAAATACGCATAAGTTGACTTGCACACCTCGTTGAATAGCATATTGACCAAGACCATTAATTATTATTAACACCCAATTTAAGAAACAATCCAAAAGAAAAAACAACTGATTAAAAAACAAGTTACAATTCTACAATCAACATATTCAAAAAAAGTTGCCAAACCTTTCAACTTTGAACTTTGTCATCATCCTCTTTCACATTGACGCTGTCTAATTAGTCATTACAGAATTAGAGTAGTGTTTTTTTATTTGATCATGTTCGATCGCATTTCAATTTATTTTATTTTTTTAAGGAGATTCAAATTGGTTGCGAGGTTTGATTCAAAGAGAAGAGTCTTGTGATTTCTAGATCATGTTCGGAATAGATTGACTTGATATTATATCATTTCCATGATTATTAAAGCAATTGAATTAGATTTAATTAATGAATAATACTATATAGACTTAAAAATATGACCTAATTATGCGACTTCATTGAAACCATTGAATCAACATTAAATTTTGATGTTCCAAGAGATCCATAGTCAATCCAAATGACTTAGTCACGTAATAAATCATATTCCAATAGCATTACTCTTTGATTAATACTCAAATGACACAATTTAGTACTCAAATGACACAATTTAGATACGAAAAAATTGGTTGACACCCCAACATCATGCATCTAATAACAACATTGCTATTTATTTTTAGTTTGAGAATTTAATGTATTATGATCATTAAATTGATGATAAAATTTATTCAATATTAGAATCTATTACAAAACTAACAACCTCCATAATGTGAAAATCATCGCTATAATAATGTGAAAATCATCGCTATAATGGTGATACTACGTCATTACTGACACGATAGTATTATCAACTTGTTATGAAATACCACATAAACTAAGTAGATACCATTATTTCAATAACTATCCATAATCATATGATATGACATGATTCATTTATACAATATGGTATTTTATTATTGAGTAATGCTATTTCAATCTAAAATTTTAATTTTATTTGTCCATCTAATGACGTAATGTCATTAAAATTATTGGATCAACATCAGAGTCTAATGTTTAAATCGATAAAATCAACATCACGTAGACATAGCATCAGCATTAGACTAAATATTTATTACAAGTTTTTAAATTATATCCCACATGGTGGAGAATAAAGGTCAAAAGTTCATCTTGAAAAAGTCAGAAAACTCCGTGCACCTCTATATATACTCTTCGCAACTTCAAAATCCAAACTCAAAATATTTTAATTGTGTAATATCTTTGAAAAAATCTCTCTCTGTCTCTCTCTCTCTGCACAATCTAATACCATGACAAACTCTCTAATTGATCACCTATTTGACCTGGACCTGGCTTTGACCATGGCGGACGTTTCTGCAGTCGGCGTCGTCGAAAACTCAGATTCCATGGCACCTCCCCGGAATGACCTGACGACGGTGACTGCCTCTGGTGTTTGTACAGTCTGCATGGAAGGATTCCGATCAGGCGAGGGTGGTAAACAAGTTCCATGTGGCCACTTATATCATGAAGTTTGTATCACGAAGTGGCTCTCTCTCCACAATTCTTGCCCTCTCTGCAGGTTCCATCTCTCCCGTGACCGGAAAAGTATGCAATAGCTTATCTCTAGGAAGGCCCTTATTGTTGTGGGTCAAACAAAGATGCTGATCAATAGAAATAATAGTCGTTGTTGTAAACAATTTGTTATCACTTTAAGCCAATAAAATGTTATTATCACTGAACCTTACCTTGAGAAAGTTGAGGAGGCCCTTTGGTTGTTTTTATGCCTCTTTAACTAAATCTTTTACATACACTAGTTTTACTAGAATGTATAATCATTGAATTAAATTGACTGAAAGTGTAATAAAATTTCTCGATGTATATGTCCCGGCTTGTTTCTTCATGCTAATTAATGAATGATATTAATGTTAATTGAAGGCTGCCTTTGTATGTGATGCGATAAGTGGGACATGCGTGTTTGTTTATGAAGGGGACGTCTTCATTGATTTGTATTGATTTTTTGAGTCCTAAAAGGCATGTTCTTGGCCCCAATTTTGTAACGCATTCAAAAAGATGAGCTTGTTTTTGACAAGATTTGCATTAAGCAAGTATCCGAGGTGGGGAGGGGGAATGGTCCAGCACAACAAAGCCACATTGTTGCTGAGCTCTCATATTCGCCAAAGCATCCGCACATTGGTTCCCTCCCTAAGATTGTGAATGATTGGAATATCACTTGTAGCCATTAACTGCTTGCATCTGGGTCTGATGGCCCTGTTCGGGTTGGTCTCTTCTTGGGGGGCTATCGAGGAGACTCGCTGCCTCGAGTGAGTCTATCTCCACTAGCTACCACATTGCTGATCTTCCTACTCTGTATCTGCTCCATTCCTGAAATAGCCCAGAGTTCAAGATGAATTTAAGTATATGTAAAATTTTAAAATTTTTTGTTTGTTAATTAGGACTTGTCCGAACCTCTTAAAACATCCTACTTCTGATCATATGTAATCTCTAGTCTCACATGCACCGTCAAAAGTATACTCTAAAATGAAGTACATGGATATATGGTTTCAATTTGCGGATATGAGTACGGTATCGACGACAGTATTATTTCAAAATAAATTATAACTATAGATTTTGATGATTTTTATCCATTAAATTAAAAAAAATAAAATATTATAAAATATGGTTAATTGCATCGGAGGTCTTCGAAGTATGGGATTTGTCTCATTTTGGTATACAATATTTCAATTGCATCATTTTAGTTCTTAATTATTGAATATATTTTTATGTGGTCTCTTAAGCAAACAACGTTCAAATTGTTAACAATTTTTTATCATCAACTTGTCACATGATACCTAAATATGAGCAAAAAAATAATTTGGATAACTCTTGACTAAATTTTTACCTAAATTTTGATCAAAGAGCTACCCAAATTACACAAATTTAATCATGAGTTATCCAATTTTTTGTCAAGAATTAACCATATTGCATATTTTTTGTCAAGAGTTACTCAAATTATTTTTTTGTCTATATTTAGGTATCACGTGATAAGTTTATGATAAAAAATCGTTAGTAATCTGGACGCTGTCTATTTGAGGGATCACATAAAAATATGTTTAATATTTTAGAGATTAAAATAATACAATTAAAATGTCAGAGACTAAAATAATATTTTGAAGAGCTCTCGTACACGTGTGCATGCATTTATAGAAACGTGTCTCTCTTCAAAATTGGCTCTGGCTGAGGTCATTGAATTCGCAATATATTGGCAAATGTCAACTCCAACTTGGCAAGAGGCAGGCATATAGATTAGCCGACAAAGACTTGGAGCCATTTCAATGAAAATTGAACTGCTAGCTTTTTTTTTTTTAGCAAGGGACCACAAGCCACTCACATTGGGTAATAGTTGACCAAGTGAGGATAGTTGCATGTTTTTAAGACATACACCTCCAAAGGCTATGTAAAGTGAGATAGTCCCATCCCTGCTTAAGGATTGCACTGAATCGAAGAAAAATAAATATTCGTCTAAATTTATGTTTGTTTGAACAGGAGATGAATTATACGTATTAAACGATAGACGTATATGACGATATCCGTATAAACTTGTGCGGGGATGGAGGCAGGGATGAACTTACCCTTATCCCAGTCCCTGCCTGGTCCCCGTTACCCACTAAATAAATAAATAGAGATGATTTTACCACCATTACTGTTTGTGGATATTTGTTTTACACATTTGTTTGTGTTTTGTTCAAATATGTAGTATTTTGAAGTAGTATTTTGAACATTTGTTGTTTGTGTTTTATTCAAATATATTATGTTATATTATGTTGTGTTAAATTATGTTAGATTATTTAGAATGTTATTGGATTATTTAAAATATTGAATTTATTTAGTTTGGACTTGGGCGGGTACGAGAGAAGCGGAGACGGGGACGAGAATTAAAAATTTACCCGCGGACGGAGATGGAGATGAAAATTATGTCCGCTAACGAGGGTGGACCGAGGATGGACGAAATCTTTTTAAGCGGGTACAAGAATAAAAACTACACTCCCCGCCCCCGTTTCGATCGACTGACATCTCTAACCCTGCCCCATCCAGGCCATAAAGTTTCGCCCGACCTATGGTGAAGCCCAACTGCTAGCTAGGTTAATCATGAAGACTAGTACCATTCTTAATCAATGTTTATGTCAAATTTTTATCTTAAATGATGTGGCATATATGTCACTATTAGTAATAAACTTGTATTTATTGACACTAAGCTATTAAAAATTAAGTATTGATCGAACAACCCTTATATTTTAAACAATAATTTATTTTTTTCTTTTCTTTAATTACATAATTTAAATTTAGAATGTATATAAATAAAATAAGAGAGCTTAAGAGGAGAGAGTAAAAAATGAAAGGTGGGTTAGTGAGGTTTTTTGATATTAAGGTCGTGTAGAAAATATAATATTTTTTATTTGAAAATAAATTTTATTTGGATAAATGTAGATGAAAATTAGATCCAAATTCTTTTTCATTTGTTTTTCTACTATTTTCTTGGCAAATTATCTACTGTTAATGAATGAAGGACTAGCATATATATATTGAATTCTACTTAAATTCATGATAGATAAATTATGTCCAAAAAAAGAAATAGAGAAAAAGTGTATTAAAAGAGAAATTTCACTCCCAATTTCTTAACATTATTTACCCGTGCTTAATGATGTCTTAGTGTTCACATAAATATTAATACATTTGAATCTTGATCGCATAATTCCCGTCGGGGCAAAGGCTAAGATTAACAGATAAATGGAAACTAGTATGTTAACTGGGGGTTACATTTCATCAAATACATGTAAAAAAGTTTCCTATTTTATTATGGTCCTAGTACAGGTTAGGGCTTCAAATGTCATTATCTAAAACATGGCTCCCCCTCTAGTCAATGGCTACTCCTCCTAGTAATAACTTACAAGATAACATGGCAATGTACAACCCCACAATTCCATGTATAACATTTAATTCTAACTTATATCGGGTTTTGAGTCGTATATTTTTAAAATTTGTTTGATTCATAACCACACTATTTTGAATTGAGTTGAGTGTAAGTTGATTTAAATTTGTTTCATATCTATTGTCAAATAAAGCATGCTATAAGGTAGAATTAAATTTCCTTTTACCTTGTTTATTTTTATAAATTTTTTTAGTAAAATACTATAAATTTAAGTACAATAAGAGCTCTAGATGTCAACAAATCAGGACAGAAGACACCTATTATTTTTATAATCAACAAATAACTCAACTTAATACTTCGTTTGGTACAATAGAAAAATAGAATGATAGAAAATTAGAGGATAGATAAAATATTATGTTTGGTAAAGAAGGAAAATAGAAAAAATATAAAAGCGGATAGATTAACTTTCTTTCTGATGATACCTCGGATAGAATAAGAGGTCAGGTCAGGAGATCAATAATACACGCTGAGCTCAGGAAGCAAGGTACAGAGCTAGAAGAGCACCACAAGGTCAGTCCAGATAAGTAGAGCTCAATAGTCCTAGTCAGGAGTTCAAAAGAGGAGGCACAGAGCTCAGCTTGGGAAGTCAGGGAGTACAGAGCTCGAAGTCCAGGCTCAACGCTCTGCTTTTCCCCCACCCTTTTTCTTTTAAGGAAGAACCAAAAAGGAAGGAAAAGGGAACAGCTGCATGACAGCAAAGACCCCCGAAGAAATAGAAAGCTAACTTCAAGGCACAAGATCTTCAACCCCTCATGATCCCCTCCTAAGATCAAGGGGAGCCCCGTGAATAGGGGGAGCAATCCCGGAGGGGATTCCACGAAAATAGCCCCGCAAGCGTTAGAAAATTCCCCCACTGGAGGGAGAATGGGATAGGATCTCATGAATACAGGGAATCCCCGGATTAAAGGGAACCTAGAGGCTATATTAAAAGGGCAATCCCCAAGTGAGAGGGGGGATGATGGGGAGTACCCCAGAAAGAACCAGAGAGACGGCTGAACCACAAAATCATCTCTTACGCCCCTCCCCTCGAATTGTAAAACTTTCAGGTTGATCAATAAAAAAAAAAGGAGCAAGAGTCTCCATTAAAAAAGTGGACTAGTCGAGCTCCTGAGCCGGTGAACCACTATATTTCTACTGAGTATATCTCCTCTTTCCCGATTTCTCCTCTATCATTCCCTAGCCCGAGCCGTGTAGCTCTGACAATTGCGTTTCACCTTGCACATTTGCCTCACTCCACTCTACTCATCTGTGGTCAAAGAGCGCCATCAGTTTGGCGCTGTCTGTGGGAACGACTGTTCCTATTACAAAAAAGCTGATTTTTCAGTGATTGATGGTTTTGACTCGCAATATGAGTAGAAGTCAAGCAAATCCACCTCGAGTGATATATCAACATAATGCTGACAACGACAAACAATACGAAAACGCCCCGGAGACGGATCCCCTTATAAGGGATCCCCCCATCAACGACGAGTTGGCTGCTCTTCGCCAAGCCAATGAACGCTTGGTACAACAGAACGAGAAGTTCATGAAGCTTCTTCAACGCTCACAGGAAGTACAACGGGCCCAAGAAGGCCAGTATAATCCCCCGCTGAGGGAGCAGCAACGCCTCGATCCCCTCAGGGAAGCCGATGAAAGGGGGGAAGATAGCCAAGCCATGGGGGAAATTCCCCCCAACCCTTTAGAAATGGCCACAACGAAGAAAATAGCCAGAACGATGGAGGAGAGAGAGACTTCTTCCCTTATCAGCAGGAAAGAAGGGAGCAATACTGAGAACAATGTTTTAGGGGCATCCAGCAAGAGCTCAGTCATATGAAGGAGGCCGTAAAGAACAAGACCCCGATAATAATGGACGCCCTCGTGCAGCAGACTGAATCCCCATTCACCACGGGAGTGCTACGTTTTCATCTCCCACCAAAGTTCAGAATGCCACAGGTAGAGGTCTTCGACGGAACAAAGGACCCCGTAGATCATCTCAACACTTACAAAAATCAGATGGAGTTACACGGGTACCAGGATCCAGTGCGCTGTAGGGCCTTTGCTATCACTTTAAAAGGCTCAGCCCTGGCATGGTTCAACAGACTCCCCCCAGCCTCTATCTCATCCTTCAAAGAGCTCTCCATAGCTTTCGTATCTCATTTTATAGGGGCCCGAATATATAGAAAGTCGAGCTATCACCTATTGAACGTGAAGCAAGGGATTCAAGAGAACCTGAGATCTTACGTTCAGAGGTTCAATTCAGAATCGTTGAAAGTAGATGCCCCGGATGAAAAGTTTGTCATCACTGCTTTTATAGCTGGATTGGGGGTGCAGTCCAAAGACTTAATATTTTCCATCTCCAAAAACCCGCAAGCAAGCATGGCAGAGGTGCTCGCGAAGGCAGAAAAGTACATTAACGGTGAGGAGGCTCTTCTCTCTAAGGTGGGGAGTTCAGCGGTGTAAAAAGATAAAGAGAAAGAAGAGAAGAAGAGGGACCGAAGTCCCAGAAGAGAGAGAGAGAGAAAGGGAGAGACAAGTCTCCAAGGAGAAGTAGGGATCGTTCCCCCAAAAGAAGGGGAGAAGTCAGGGATCGCTTAGGTCCTCCACAGCCAGAATTGCAACCGAGGAACGCACTTCGGCCGTTGCCCCAACTCACCGCAACAATTTCACAAATTCTGTTCGAAGTACAAAACGAGAAATTCCTGAGGTGGCTGTCTCGAATGAAAGCTGATCCAACTAAGAGACACCCTACTAAATACTGCGAGTACCATAGAGATTATAGCCACCACACCGACGATTGCATTCAACTCAAGAAGGAGATTGAAATCTTAATCCAGCGGGGACATTTGCGCCGATACATTGCCCAAGACAACCAAAACCAGGCTCTTCCACCTCCGCCACCTCGACAGCAAGCCCATGCCCAACATCAACGACCCCTGGGGGAAATCAGGGTGATTTCGGAAGGATTTTCCAGAGGTGGAGAATCCAGCACAGCTAGAAAGGCTCATCTACGAAGAATCAGAGCAGGAGAACCACTGGAGGTAAATACTATGTCCAAGGCACCTCGGCTGGATAACACCCTTACCTTCTCAGACTCGGATATGGAAGGTTGCCAGCACCCCCATGATGACCCGTTGGTAGTAAGGGTCGTTGTGGCAAATAGAACGGTTCACCAAGTCCTTATTGACAATGGAAGTTCCGCAGACGTCATCTTTGCCTCAGCTTTTGACAAGATGGACATAGGAAGGGAAAAGCTAGAGCCAGTGAGTGCTCACCTGTTGGGATTCTCAGGGGAAAGAGTACTGCCACTAGGGTCTATTCAGCTTGTGCTCACGATGGGAGACCCTCCATGTCAGGCCACTACGACGGTGAAGTTCCTAGTGGTGGAGGCTCCCTCCGCATACAATATGCTACTGGGAAGACCATCACTCAATGTAATGAATGCCATCCCCTCTGCCTATCATTTAGTTGTGAAGTTTCCGACCAAAAATAGAGTTGGAATAGTCCGAGGAGACCAACGTATCGCGAGGGAGTGCTATGTCGCTTCTATGAAGCAGAAAGAGGTTGAAAGCATACAACTAGACGAGCTCGATATGAGAGATGAGCTGGAAACCAGACCAACGCCATCAGAAGAGCACGAACCTATCCAGCTCGACGAGGAGCCAGAACACCTCGTCTACGTCGGATCTAAGTTAAGCAAGGAGATTAAAGATCGACTTATACAGTTCCTGAGGGAAAGCACAGACGTGTTTGCATGGAAATAGGAGGATATGGAGGGTATTGACCCTTCGGTTATAACACACAAATTGAGTGTGAATCCCACTTGCAAGCCGGTTAAACCAAAAAGAAGAAGCTTCACCTCAGAAAGACAGAAGGCAATCAATGTGGAGGTCAGCAAGCTCCTCCGCGCCAAAGCCATCAGGGAAGTGGACTATCCCGTCTGGCTAGCCAATGTGGTACTAGTTAAAAAGACCAATGACAAGTGGCGGCTTTGCATTGACTTCACTGACCTCAACCGAGCATGCCCGAAGAACACCTTTCCTCTATCTCGTATCGACCTCATAGTATATGCTACTGCTGGCCACGAGCTCCTCAGCTTCATGGATGCCTTTTCAGGCTATAATCAAATCATAATGGATCCCAGCGACCAGGAGAAGATCTCTTTTATTACGGAACAAGGAACGTATTGTTACCAAGTCATGCCCTTTGGTTTGTAAAACGCTGGAGCCACTTACCAGCGGTTGGTGAACAGAATGTTCCAAAAGTAGATAGGGACATCCATGGAAGTCTATATTGATGACATGTTGGTAAAATCCCTAAAGGCAGAACTCCACATTACGCACCTGGCTGAGTCTTTTCAGATCCGTAAGGAGTACAAAATGAAGCTCAACCCTGCGAAATGTGCGTTCGGGGTCTCGGCTGGGAAGTTCTTGGGCTTCATAGTTAACAGCAGAGGAATTGAAGCCAACTCGGAGAAAGTTAAAGTAGTGCTAGATATGCATCCACCATCCAACACCAGGGAGGTGCAACGCTTGACAGGCAGGATAGCTGTCCTGAGCCGTTTTGTGTCTAGTTCGAGCGATAAGTGTCAGTCATTCTTTCACATCTTGAAGAAGGCGTTTCAATGGGACACACAGTGCGAAGAAGCGTTCAAAGTGTTGAAGAGATACCTGAGCTCACCACCGGTCTTTGTAGGTCTGTTGGAAGGAGAGGTCTTGACCCTCTACCTAGCTGTTTCGAATTTCTCAACTAGCGCAACACTGGTTAGGGAGCGAAACAGAGCTCAACATCCAGTATACTACTGCAGTAGAGCTCTGAGGGGAGCAGAGGAGAGATACCCAAAGATGGAAAAACTTATTCTAGCCTTGGTCATAACAGCTAGGAGACTCAAGCCTTATTTCTAGGCTCATACCATCGAAGTTCTAACAGATCAGCCAATGAGACAAGTGTTGCATAAGTCGGAATTTTCTGGAAGGCTGGTCAAGTGGGCAATAGAGCTCAGTGAGTTTGATATCAGGTATAAACCAAGAACCGCCGTCAAAGGGCAGATTTTGGCAAAATTTATCACAGAATTCACGGCAGCGGCACCAACGGAGATCGCGGAGTTAGTCCCCGACCTCCCTATATGGAGGCTTTTAGTGGATGGAGCAGCTAATGCACAAGGAAGCGGTGCAGGTTTAATCCTGACCTCTCTAGATGGAATAGATGTCGAATATGCCCTCAGATTTGGGTTTAAGGCTTCAAATAACGAGGCTGAATATGAAGCTGTTATAGCCGGGCTTAATCTTGCTCACTCTATGGAAGCTGAGCAGCTGGAGGTCTGCAGCGATTCTCAACTAGTGGTAAAATAAATAGAGGAGTCATATGAGGCCAGGGGTGAAAAAATGATCCTTTACCTCAGAAAAGTGCAAGAATTGATTAAGAAGCTCGTGCAGGTTAAGGTCAGACATGTCCCCAGATCGAAAAATTCGCGGGCAGATTCTTTGGCAAGACTAGCAACGGCCTCTCAGGAAAGCTTGGATAGGCTCATACCAGTGAAGCACCTTCCAGACCCTTCAGTGAGCATTGAGGAGGAAGAAATACTTACCATCTCAGCTCAGCCGAGTTGGATGGATCCCATCATGGAGTATCTGCAGAACGAAGCTTTACCTAGCGACCCCAAGCTGAAGTCCAGGTCAGCCAGGTTTTCTTTATTGCATGAAAGTCTGTACAAGCGAGGCTTTTTAGCACCTCTTCTTAAGTGCGTGGGTGATGAAGATGCCAACTATATACTCAGAGAGGTGCATGAGGGAATCTGCCGCAATTACATCGGAGCGCGGGCCTTGGCAGAAAAGACATTAAGGCAGGGGTACTACTGGCCCACCATGCTCAAGGATGCCACAGAGTTGGTGAAGAGATGCAAGACTTGCCAAGAACACGCCAACATCTCCCACTGTCCACCTGAGCTGTTGACTTCAGTGGTAAGTCCATGGCCATTTCAACAATGGGGGATGGATATACTTGGACCCTTTCCCACTGGTGTGGGGCAGTGTAAGTTTGCTATTGTGGGGGTGGACTACTTTACTAAATGGGCAGAAGCTGAAGCCTTGGCAACAATAACCGAGCAAAAGGTACAAAACTTTATTTGAAAATCCATAATTTGCAGGTTTGGAGTTCCCAGGGCAATTGTATCTAATAACGGAAAGCAGTTTGACAACGCAAAGTTTAGAGGGTTCTGTGCCGAGCTTGGAGTAAAGAACTATTTTTCAGCTCCGGCACATCCCCAGTCCAACGGACAAGCAGAAGTTACAATCAGAACCCTAAAGGCTGCCCTGAAGACCAAGTTAGAAAACCTGAGAGGAAAGTGGGTAGAATGCCTCCCGAAAGTGTTATGGGCCTATAGGACCACCACCAGATCGACAACTCAAGAAACCCCTTTTTCTCTAACTTTTGGAACCGAAGCAATGGCACTAGTGGAGGTGGGGCTCCCTTCTCCTAGGGTTGAATTCTCCAATACTGAGCACAATGGTGAATCTCTCCTGCTGAACCTCAACCTCCTAGATGAGAAGAGAGACATAGCACTACGTCACGTCCAAGACTACCAGAGGAAAATCGCAAGGTATTATGACCGAAAAGTTAGGCACAGAAGCTTTAAAGCTGGGGACTTGGTGCTTAAAAAGCTCCTACTTGCCAGAAAGGATACCACTCATGGGAAGCTAGGACCAAATTAGGAAGGGCCATACATCATTTCTAGGGTAATCAGACCTGAGAATTACGAACTACAAACCGAGGAAGGAAGGATCCTACCTCACTCCTGGAATGCAGAGCACCTTAAAAGGTTTTTTCAGTAAGTCTCCCTTGTAACAAAAAAAAATGAGATCTTCAATAAAGCAGCAAATTTTTTACTTGCATATTTGTAGTTATCTAAAACATTCCTAGAGCAATGAGCTCTAAAGTTCATGACATGGGCCATGTAGCCCGCAAAGGGAACTCCTCAGTTCCCAATATGAGCCACGACGCTCAGTAAAGCTTAAATAGCTCATTCATAGAGCCAAGTTGCTCACGTCAAAGCTTAAATAGCTCGTTCATAGAGCCAAGTAGCTCACGCCAAAGCTTAAATAGCTCGTTCATAGAGCCAAGCAGCTCACGCCAGAGCTTAAACAGCTCATCCATTGAGCCAAGAAGCTAGCGGGAGATCTCAAAGAGATCGCCAAGGGAGCCCAGTAGCTCACGATAAACTCACGTTTATAAATCGAGGAAGAGTCCAGTAGCTCATGGTGAACTCACGTTTATAAACCAAGGAAGAGCCCCGTAACTCATGATAAACTCACGTTTGTAAATCAAAGAAGAGCCCAGTAGCTCATGATAAACTTGCGTTTACACATGGAGAATCTCCTAAACAATTAGAGTCTGCGGAGACTTAAGTAAAAAGGCAAGCGCAGGGAGCAGTGCTCACACATCATCATCTTCCTCGACCTCGGGAACGGCAGAAAAATTAAGAACACCCAACCTGAAGGGCCTGACCTTCCAGCACAAAGGGGGCTCGGACAAACTTCCAAACCTTCAGACAGAATGCAAAGAAAAGAGGTCCAGTACAATAAGCTGCAGCTCCTATTCGAGGGGTGAACCAAAACCCATAATAAGGAGGCCTAACAGACCACTGACAATGCTAGCAGACGTGATTTGCACAATCACACCCCAGCTAAGTCACACATATGACGAGCTGGTAAGAAGGTACGCGGTGTTTGTTCCTGTCCTGATTAATCAAAAGAATCCAAGAACAACCTCCAATTTTAAGCCTTGATGAAGACCATAGATGTGTCAGCTCAAACCTCTTTGAGTACTCTCTAGACCCCACGGGGGAGTGCGGAGGTGAAAACTCTGAAAGCTCTTTTAACTCGGTCAAATTGCCTCCAAGAAGCTTGTAGATCTCCTTCAAGATCAGGGAGAGAACTAAGCATACATAGAGCTCGAGGAATTCAAGATTATAGAAGAAAGTTACATAGAGTCCATACGATGGAACCACAAACAAAAAGGGTGCACCAAGGTCGTGATTGATATCTTCAAGAACGTTCAAATATGTTCAAAACTGCGAAGTCTGTTCAGTACTCGCCTAAGAGTAGACCACCCTTTGAGTCCAGTCAGTTTTGCTTCAAGGAGAGCTCAGCACCCCTCAAAGCAAAACGGGGCAAGGGAACAAGGAAAATATATCACGTCAGTCAAAGGAAGTATATCAAGCAAGTCAGTCAAAGGAGGTATATCAAGCGAATATGAAAGCAGGCAGATTTCAAATCAAAAGTTCTCTCCAAGAACAGAAATTACAAAAAGTATATTACAACCAATTTCGACAAAAATTACTAAATCCTAATCTTCCAGGGGAGGGGTGGACAGAAGATCCTGCAAACTAGTAGATACAGCTTCAGTAGAAGAGGTCCCAGAAGCCGGTGGAACTGGATTCTCAGGAGTATTGGCCCCAGGAGCCTCCACTCCATCTATTTGCACATCTCAGACAAGCGCCTCTTACACGAGGTCGGCAGAGAAGGAAGTGACTTGAGGAATAGCTGGTTGAATGGCCGTCTCCTGGCTTGTGTCTCCAGCAAGCAGAACCAAGGAGTCTTCCTCAACATCAGAACCAGACTCTTCCAGTTCCTCTTCAGTTGGGATAGAGAAGTTGAAGTCTAGATTTGGAAAGGTCTTGGAAGCTTTGCGTTTAAAAGCTAGCCATCTGGAAGCCCATTGGGTGGTGGCTTCATCCCTCAGCTCCTCCACCTCTTCATCCTTCTGCCTGACCAGGTCTTTCTGCACCTAGAGCTCCTCGCAGAGTTTGCCATTTGCCTCGTTGAGGGCCAAATAATCCTGCTCCACCCGCTTGAGGGAGTTTTTGGTATCAGAAGCCTCTTGGCTGGCCTTGGCCCAAGCCCCTGTTTTGAGCTCCAGCTCCTCCTTGGTCATCCGTAACTCATCTCGAGCTCTCTTCTCTCCCTCCTCAGCTCTGTCCTTAGCAGATAAGGTATGCTTGAGGTCTGAAGCGTCCTTCGCTGATTGCTACTTAAGGCTCCACATCTGCATTTGGAGGCCCTCATTCTCACGAGTCAGTTCGTTAACCTTAGTCTCGAAGGCTTTCAAAGCCCCAGACCTATGCTCGTGTAAGCGAATTCGGTACAGTAAACCCTTCACATGGAGAGCCGTCTGAAAACATAGAGAAAGTTTGGTGAGAGTCATAAGGATATGATACAAAAAGAGCTCAGAATAAAGGAAAGTGCTAGCACTCACAGCAGCCACTCCTTGAAGGGCTGAAGCAATAGAATCCTCAAGAGGTATTGAAGCAGCCTTCTGGACGTCAGACTTTGAAAAAATGGAAGAAACGGATGTCCCGGCGAGGTCTACGTTGTCGAAGTAAGAGGCCTCATCCTCCTCCACCTCGGGTCTGCTCCCTCCCTCAACAGTCTTCCCGGAGGAGCTGTATCTGGCAGTGCTGGGTTGGAGGTGAGGGATCACTCCCAAGGCTTTCTCGACCTCAAAAGAGAGTGGGGAAGCAGGGCCTTTTGCGAAGTTAGGCTGAATCTCTAGAAGGGGAGAGGTCAACACTGCTGGAGGAGCATCTGATGAAGAAGCCGGAGCTCTGGGGCCTGAAGGAGAAGGAGATTCACCCAATTTTTGGGACTTAGCTCGAGAAGCGGGACTGTTCCCAGCATCGACCTGAGCTTTCCGCTTGTTGGCTCTCCCGCTTTGCGACAACTTCTCAATCTTGGCCTAGAGATCCTTGGGGGCAAGCTTCATGGTGGAGGACCCTGTAGAATCTGAGTAGAGTCAGCTAAATAAAAGCAAGGAAAATAAAGAAGAAAAATGGAGGAGAAGGAAAAGGTATTACCTCCTACACCTTCAGCACTCACAACAGAGATAGGAATAGCCAAGGTCAGTGGAGAGGGGCTCAGACCTAACTCAACCAAACCTCGAGAAACAATGAGGTCAGCGTACCTCTCAGGTCTAAGCTTTCCCAGCTTATCCAGTACCTTATGGTCTTGAGAGCTGAGCTCAAGTCTGGAACCTAATGGAAGAACGCACAAACCAAACAAGATTAGCAGCTCATCGGTTCCAAATTAAAACTCGGTCAACTCTAGCCAAAAACTCACCCAAGTTTTCTGGTTCATTCCACCCCCTAGGGATACCAAGAGTATCTATTTTGTCAGCATAATTGAACTCCCAGTTTGTACCCCCAATGTAGAAGAAATATTTTTTCCATTTTTTATGTGAAGAAGGGAGGTCAGAAATAATCTTTCTAGCACCAACGCGCTTGGAAATGTATAAGAAACCCTCAGAAGAGGTCAGCTTGACATTGAAGAGTTCTGTGAGTAGGGGAAGACTGGGAACCCCAAAGTGATGTCTTATGAAATAAACAAGGAGTCCGACCAGAACGCCATAGAAATTGGGAGAGAGCTGGGAAGACAGACATTGAAATGTTGCAAAACACTCTTGATAAAAGGGTGCAGGGGAAACCGAAGGCCGTTTTCAAAGGCTGCAAGGAAGAAACAGACCCTATCGTTGACCTCTTCGACGTAGTAGATAGAATTATCCGGACACCAGGGCTCGACTTCTAGAGGGAAACCATAACGAGCCTTGTAAGCCCTCATCAAACCAGGCACCTCCTCACTAGGACCCTCGAGCCTGGCATGCTTGTAGGCAGCCCCTAGGTACGAGGAGCTGTCAATAACCCCGATTCCACCTACCTTGCCTTTGCCTTTGTCAGGCTTAAGAAGCAGGGGGAAGACGTGGAGGGGGGCTCCTCGGTATCAACCACGGAATCCACAGCCTCAACACCGGGAAAGTTGTCAATTTTCAAACCTACGTCCCCCAAGTCGGTATCCTCATCGACAGACCTATCCCCTAGGTGGGAGACAGAGGAACGGGTAGCTCCAGAAGAAGCAGACATGTCTGGGCAAGAAAAGGAAAGTTTGAAAGAGCGATAAAGGGGAGGAGGGTGTATCAGACACTCTCTAACGATCCTAAGGTCGGCACAACAACTTCCGAAAGCGAGAATTCGCACAACGGAATCCTAATCCACAAAATGAGGAAGGGGCGATAAGCAAAAATCCCGATTCTAGAAATAGAAGAACCGAAAAGCCCAAAAATACAATAACCACCTCTAATTTGAGGAATCCAAAATGAAAAAGCTAGAGATGGGGGTAAAGAGACGTACCTAATTCGGAAAGAACAACGAGCAATGGTCCAAAGCAGAAATTTGAAGAAGATGGGTAACACGAAGCTTCAAATCGAACCCGAAAAACTCGAATCGTGAGCAAGAAAGCGGAAAGCCACAGGCCAAAAAATCTGAGAATGGAAGGAGAAGAAAACCGAAGGCTAGAACAGAAGTTGAACAGTGAAAATGACGGTTCTGATAGCCGTTCGAGCATTTAAAGCTTGAGAAACGTGGGCTGGAACATGCACGGGAATCGAGGAAGGCATGATGAGTGAAAACCGTCAGAAGGCATTATCTCACCTGCACATCGAGACCAACCACGTGCAGGTCTAGCTCGGCGTGAAACAGGTCAGCCCTTGCCCAAGCTCACTTGAGCCAAGGACTGGGGGGCAACTGATGATACCTTGGATAGAATAAGAGGTCAGGTTAGGAGATCAGTAATACACGTTGAGCTCAGGAAGCAAGGTACAGAGCTAGAAGAGCACCACAAGGTCAGTCCAGATAAGTAGAGCTCAATAGTCCTAATCAGGAGTTCAAAAGAGGAGGCACGGAGCTCAGCTCGGGAAGTCAGGGAGTATAGAGCTCGAAGTCCAGGCTCAACGCTCTGTTTTCCCCCTACCCTTTTTTCTTTTAAGGAAGAACCAAAAAGGAAGGAAAAGGGAACAGCTGCATGACAGCAAAGACCCCCGAAGAAATAGAGAGCTAACTTCAAGGCACAAGATCTTCAACCCCTCATGATCCCCTTCTAAGATCAAGGGGAGCCCCGTGAATAGGGGGAGCAATCCCGGAGGGGATTTCACGAAAATAGCCCCGTAAGCGTTAGAAAATTCCCCCACTGGAGAGAGAATGGGAGAGAATCTCATGAATACAGGGAATCCCCGGATTAAAGGGAACTTAGAGGCTATATTAAAAGGGCAATCCCCAAGGGAGAGGGGGGATGATGGGGAGTACCCCAGAAAGAACCAGATAGACGGCTGAACCACAAAATCATCTCTTACGCCCCTCCCCTCGAATTGTAAAACTTTCAGGCTGATCAATAAAAAAAGAGAACGAGAGTCTCCATTAAAAAAGTGGACTAGCCGAGCTCCTGAGCCGGTGGACCACTATATTTCTAATGAGTATATCACCCCTTTCCCGATTTCTCCTCTATCATTCCCTAGCCCGAGCCGTGTAGCTCTGACAATTACGTTTCACCTCGTACATTTGCCTCACTCTACTTTACTCATCTGTGGTCAAAGAGCGCCATCACTTTTCAACTTATCAAAATCAATCTCTCTAAAATTGAGAGAAAAATAGATAGAAAGTTAATTTTGTGTGTTGAAATGTATATTATTTATATATATATCATATTTATTAATTACATTTTTTGCATACATTAATTTCATATAAAAATATAATGATAAAATATGCATTTATATTTTTTCAATAAAAAAATAAAAAATACTTTTTCCATCTTATCAAATACAAAAAAAAAAATCAATCATTCTTACTTTTCATCCCTCTTACCAAACATAAAAAAAAAAAAATAAGGGACGTGTTTAGATTGCATTTCAAAAAACAGTATCCGAAAATAATTTTTGAGAAGAGTTTTAGAGAAGTTTTTCTTAGTGTTTTCTGAGACGAAAAACTTGTTTGGTTATATGATTCTAAAAGCAGTTTTACAGGGAAAAAAAAGTAATAAAACATTTTTGGATTGAGTACTTCATATAAATTTTTCTAATATATTAAACTTGATAAAATAAAAATAAAAAAGAAAAAATGGGGAAATTTATGCCTCAACATACACCATCACAACGACTTTAACATACGCAAATCAAAAATTAACACATAGAAAATTCAATACACCCAAATTATTAACGAAGGAAATCCAATACACCATTCACACACAAATAAAAAATTTACACACAGATTTACGACATTAACAAAGGGGGTTTCTTGGTCATGCCTCTATTTGTACAAAAAATCACAACAATCCAAGCAACAAATAGATCTGAGACGATGTCTTGAAGCTGTCGGATCTAACACAAAAAAGAAAAGATTTTTTTTTAGAGAGAATCAAACTCAGATCTGAAGGACATCAACCCAAATCTAAAGGAGATCAACCCAGATCTAAAGAAAACCTGACAAAAAAAAAACACTGAAAACCCTTTCACTGGAGATCAATGAAGAAAACCCTGATCTAGAGCTAACGCTGGAGAGAGAGAGAGGCTTAAAGACGTTGTGTTTGTGTGTCGCAAGAGATTGCTGAAGAAGACGTTGTGTGTGTGTGTGTGTGTTCCGTCTGGTTTCGTCGAAATGGAGAGAGAGAGAGATTCGGCGAGAGAGAAAAGAAGAAAAAAATTATAGTAGAATCTATTTTGCTACTAAGGAAGTTCGAAGGAAACCTCATTAAAGAGAAAGGGTGTTCAACTTGTTTCTCATTTTTTGTTCTTTATATCTCTCTCTTTCTGAAATAAACAAATTGTTATCACTTTAAGCCGGTAAAAATGTTATTGTCATTTGGTAGGGTTAAACTTACTCTTCAACTTTTAGAGCATACGATGAGATCAAAGCTTCAGCCTCAACGTAGTACGAGAGAGTCTCTTATAGATTATTATGTAATATTGAGGGACAATACACCCTAGCAGATCTGTAGGGTAACATATATATATATATATATATATATCTATTTATTAAACTATCGAATGCCTGTCAGTGGTTTATACATAATAAAAAATTCAGTTATAAATAATGAATATGAATTTAGAGTTGTTTTGTCGATCAAAAATATCATCTTCTTTACGCCCTCCACCCTCAAGGAATGTCAAAAAACCCAACAAGCTCACTCTTTAATGTCAGACAATCTCACTAATCCATGCAAATTTCTTTCTCTTTCTCACTTTAAGTTCTCTTATTTTCTTTATATACATTCTAATTTTATGTTATGTAATTCAAGGAAACAAAAAAAAGAAAAACAAATTACTCTTTAAAATATAAATGTAAGCTCAGCCGCTCAATACTCAATTTTTAATATTGCAAAATATTTTTAAACATGAAATTATTATTAATAATGATATATTTACCACATCATTTAAGATAAAATTTGGCATAAACATTGATTAAGCATAGCAATAGTCTTCATGATTAACCTAGCTAGCAATTCAATTTTCATTGAAATGGTTCCAAGTCTTTGTCGGCTAACCAATGTTATCAAAATCAGACTAGTCATTGAATCGGCAGGAACCAAGTTAATGATTTATTGGTTTAACTGTTGAGTTAACTGGTCGGACTGATTATATAATAAATAAATAAAAAATTATGAAACATAATAATTTAATTAAAAACATAAAATATGTCTACAATATATCATATATAATTTGCTATAAAATTATTACCATAACACACATAATCCTATATAAAAAAAAGTAACTAAATCTTTTCATAATGATGATGTACTAGGCTTGCCTTTTTGCCTTCCCAAGGCAATTGTCTTTTCAAGGCAATGATATTCTTTAAATTTAAAATTAATGACAGAACACAAAATACAAATGAACCGGTGTGTGTGTTCAGTTTTGTCATTTGTGTTGTGTATGTGAGAGAGAGAGAGAGAATAGAAGAGAAGACTTGCAGGCAGTAGGAAGGAGAAGGGAGAGAGATCGAGTTACTGGGTCGATTGCCTGAGTTGAGTCTTTTGCTACTGCTGCTACTGTGTTGCTGCTGTGGTGTTGCTATCGTGCATTCAGAGAGGATAAGAGATGACAGAAACCGAGAAAAGGAAGGGAGGGGGCTCTATTTGGGGCAAAATTCCCCTAAAAAATTGATTTTAATTTTTTTTATACCCTTAAACTTTGAACCGCCCGGTTCAAATTACTCATCCGGTTCTCCGGTTTTTTATAAAACTGTCCGATTTAGAGGTTCAAAGCTGGTTTGATTCCATATACGGTTTAACTCAAAAATCGGACCGGCTTAAGTTCCGATTCACCGTCTAACTGGTTCAATCGGTTGATCGGATCCAATTTTGATAATGCTGCTAATACATATGCCTGCCTCTGGGTCCTCTTGCCAAGTTGCAGTTGACATTTGGCAATATATTGCTAATTCAATGATCTTAGCCAGATCCACTTTTAAAGAGATACATGTTTCCATGGACGAAGCCACCCTTGGGCTAGGGTGGGCTCATGTCCCCCCCTCATTTTTTTTTCTTATTAGACATGTATTTTATGAAATAAATTTAAACATAATTAATTGTGTTCACCCTAATATTGTATGCTGGTGATATCAATTTGAATAGATCCCTTACTAAATGACTGTTAACATTTCGAACAATGTTATTAAGACCTAATGCATTGTGATATTAAGTTTAATAGTGAGTTTTAATATTTAATAAACTCTATTATCTATTCAATGGTCACAAACTATTGTGTCTCCACCAATTAAATCTCAAATTAGATGGAACTAATATTATTGTTAGCTTTTAAACACACTTTAGACATGTTCAAATATTTTTTGAACATATTGAGGTTATTTTATATATTTTTTAAAATTTTAGGGTTATTTAGTAATTGAATAAAAATGTGTATCATTATGTAATAAATCATAGAATTATAAATGGAAGATTGTTACTATGATTTTAATATAAAAGAAATAATGTTGATAAAATTGATTTGTAACTCTTTCAAATAAAAAAAGCATATCAGTGTCAATTCTAAGTGATAATAATTAGTCGCATTCTTGATAGGAAGTTCTAAATTTTTTTTGTTCATATTATGTATGTAAATTTTTAATCTTCTATGTGTGAGACCCGATCATGCATTGCATGCATATTAACATAATTTTAGGGGCTAAATTGTAATTATGTGAAATTATTAAAAAGTTAATTTAAGTAAACTCTTTATAGCCATGATGTGTATGAGCATACATCGAATATGTGGACCGCGTTAGTGAAGTATTAATGAGACCTATGTATTGAAATTTCATGTGTGAAAATAGTAGTGGGTTAATTTTGAAATCACTTAAGAACTTGGGGGGAGGCAAGCGTAATTACCCAATCAAGATGGGTCATCTTTACATGTGTACAAATATAAAGTGGGTGAGTCATCTTTATCGCTAAGTGGCTCTGTGTGTGTATGTGTATGTGGTGTATGTGTGTAATTTAAAATGTAGAAGTGTGTGTGTTTAAAACATAAATCAGTGTGTGTGTGTGTTCTGTTTTTGCTGAAATCGTGAGTGAGGGAGAGCAAGAGAGAGGGAAAAAAATATATATGTGTGTGTGTGTTTACTTGAGCCGAGAGCAAGAAGGAAGAGAGGGAGAGAGAAATCAAGTCTTGGTGGGTGTTTCTAGCTTAAATCGAGAGGGGGGAAGAAAGAAGGGAGGAACTTGGGGGAACTCCATGCCAGACTGAGAGTGAGAGAAGGCAAGAAAAAAGTGGGGAAATAAGAAGAAGAAAGTAAGAGAAGGTAAGGGGGGGTGTGTGTGTTCATTTTAGTGTGTGTGTGTAATTAATTTTAAGCATATGCGTGTGTGTGTGAGCTGTTTTATTTTAATTTCAAAACAAATTTTGTGGGAGCCTAATTAAGTGTAAGTAAGGAGTTGTTTAAGCATGGGTTTCAAATGGGTAATCAACTGGGTGTGAGAAAAGTGTGAAAAACAAACATGTGAGATGTTTGGGATGCTTTTAGTGGGTTAGGTTGAAACTTAAATTTATGGGAGTGAAATGAAGGGTTTAAAGGTTCAATTAAGGGGCAATTTGGCATGATTAAATGTGTGAAAATGGCCCCCCGGTCAATGGTGTTTGATCTACTTAATTCTAATTGTGATTAATATGGGTGATTTTAGAGATTTGGGGAAAAATGTGATCCCTAAATCAATGTGCCAGTGTGTGAGTGGACAATAGGATAACCGGGGTTACTTGGGCACTTGGGGTTGAATCATCTTGCATGCATTAGTGCATGATTAACTATTAAATGTGATAAGTATATTGATGTTGGAATTACAAATGTGTTAGGTGGAACAGGTAGGGCAGTCGGTGTTGAGACAAGTATTGTAACATCGAAGGGATCCACCGGTGAGTCCAAAGGCCTGTAGATCTGTACACTTGAGGTGGGTATATATCTTTATATGTTTTGAAAATGTTATTATAAGATGGTAGTAAATTATAGAATTTAATAGCAATTCTTCATAATTATGTACTACGTGCTTATGTGATTGAATGATGCTCTGTACTGTGTATTGTGGAATGTAACGCATTGTCTAGAACAGGAGCGTCGATGCCTAATCACTGGGCGAGCAGTGGTGTGCTAGCACTGTTGTGTTCCCTGGAGGTTCGGGAGACATGGATTTATGTGGGATCGATTATCTGACAAGAGTTAGTATGGATGTGTTATGGCTTGTGAATTCCTTGAAATTGGATTGATGTTGTTGTTTGATACGTGTATTTACGTAGTATTTACCTACTACTGTGTATTATTATCATTTTCATTTAATATACAACATGTATATTCATTAAGCGTGTGATTTATCTCATACCCCTATAGGTTTTTCTTTTCAGGTACTATAAAGGGAATTGAATATCAGTCCACTGTTCATAGATTGAGTATTGTCTCGTAGAATTGAGCTTAGTTCAAAGTGGTCTAGCGAAGTTAGTGTGATATTACTCATGTTGTTGGTCTGTTAATTATGTATATGGTTTTAATGAGTTGAGTGATATAAGTTGAATTTATATATAATTGTAAACAGACTCAACAAACATATTTTGTGATGTATGCTATGTGAGTGTGAGATTTTGTATATATATATAACCTGGAAAAACAAACATATGGTACATGTGTTATATATGGTATATATTATGAGTCAGATATTGCCATCATGCTTAATGATTAAGGTAATGGGTAGTGTTGTTGCACCTGTGAGATTATTTAGTGTTTTATTAATCCAGATTATATATATAAACAGATGTATAAAAAACTTAGTCGCATCTTATCATTGAGAGACTGGGATGGGGCGTAACACTTGTCTAATGAACATTTAAGTATTAAATATAATTTCAATAAATATGAATTTAAGAATCTTTACTGTCAATTTAAAAAAAATTAAAACATACTAATGTGCCTGTACCAATTTTTTTTTTCTAGCTCTCCCCCTGCATGTTTCTGTAAATGCATGCACGCGTCTTTCTCAATTGGAAGCTACATTCCAGTTGTAAAATTGTCTTAATAGTATTGTACTGATATTTATTGTTTTTATAGATATTTTTATTGTTGTTATAATATCAAATTAATAGGAAAAATAGTTAATAAAACTGTAAAAAAATACCTACAAAAGTTAAAAATCATCAACAAAAGTGGTAAATTTTTTTAAACCGAAGAAAAATGGTAAAAATTGTTACCACATCAATGACAAAAACATCTACAAAAATGATAAATCATACACTATAGTGATAATTATTTTTTATAAAATGATTCACAAAAATTATAAAAACACCTATTAAAGTAATAAAATTTGTCTGTAAGGTACCGATTTTTTTTCCTGTACCATAGTCATGTGTTATATAATAAAACGTTACATGTATAAATTTATTTTACTTTATAATATTTTATAATTTTTTAAATTAATGGATAAAAATCATCAAAATCAAAATCTACTGTTATAATATATTTTGGAATACTATTGTCGTCGATGCCACAGTCATATCCGCTAATTGAACAACTATTAGACCATATGTCCTTGCATTTCATTTTGGTAGTGCATGTGCTATGGGAGATTACTTAGGGTTTTGTTTGGATGGATTTTGGGGAAGAGTTTGAATTGATTTCTTCAAATCCTTCTAAACACTTTTACAAAGATGGGATTCAACATTGAATCTGGTCTATAGCCATGTTTGATATGCAACACATACATATGTAAAACCTATGAATATATCATAATTATTAGCAACTATTTATCATATAAATAATTATTTTGTCCTTGATACTGGCAATTCTAGACACGACTCGTGCAACCGACACGAACCCGACACCGATTTAGCGGGTTTGGATGTAATTCTAATGGGTTCGAGTGATTAACGGGTTAACTCAGCAGACCCGTGAAATAAACGAACCGGTTTCGTGTTTAACCTATAAATTCGTTTTAACCCATTTAACCCGTTAAGAGTGGTACAATAAATTTTTTAAAAATAGTTTAGGTCTATCAACCTCTATCTTATCTCACACCTCTCATCTCTCAGAATTATTCAAATTTAATAATCATTTAATGTTTATTTTTTGTCTTTATTGTTTTGTTCAGTCATGATTTATTGTTATAGTAAATAGGTCAATCATGTGTAATGTGTGGCGAGTTAATAATTTTTCATGTGGACTCGAAATTATCTAACCTATTTTTTTATTTAACGGGTGACACACGGGTTATATCGGATAGCTCGTCTAATAAACGACTCGTGTATGAGTGTGATAGTTGGACTCATTTATATAAACACATAGGGTATGGATGAAGTATTTTTTGACACAAACTCGTTCCACCTGACATGAAACCGTTCCACTCGACACGCTTGTCAGGCCTATTGATCAATCTAATTCATACCTATGTTAAGGGGTGTATTTGTCTTTTATATCTTTAACCCCTTAAATTCATCTTCCTAAACTCACCCCCTTTAAGGGCTATTTGGTACATGGGTATGGGGGTTTGACAAGATGAGTTTGGGAATATAGTCCAAAGGATCCCAAAATCTCATGTTTGTATGAAAAATTCAGTTTCAGGTTTCAAATCCGGCATGTAGCTGGCCCGATGATTAAACTCATGATCATGAGTTTCGTCATACCTAGGGAGGGGGTGGGTTTGGGAAGATGGGTAAGGGGTTAAGGATTTAAAAGACAATTGTACCCCTTAACATGGGTATAAATTAAATTGATCAAGGGTAAAATAGTCATTTATAGGACAAATAGTTTTTAATACTTATGATATATCTATGGGTCCTATATGTATATGTGTTGTATACCAAACATGGATATGAACCGAATTAAATGCTGAATCTCATATTTGTAAAGAAAGGTTTGAGTTTGAAAGAGTTTGAAGAAACCAATCCAAACCGCTATCTAAAATTCATCCAAACAAGCCTTTAAAGTTTGACGAAACCCTTGATCATGAGTTTAATATTCAAGTCAGCTACGGACCGAGTTTGAAAACTCATAATTGAATTTTCAATCCACACATAAAATTTAGGAATCCTTTAAACTATCTTTCTCAAACTCATCTTGTCCAGCCATCACCCTATACACCTTTACTAAACATTCCCTTAATGATCCGAAGGATCAAATGTCGGATGTTTTAAAAGTGTCCTTCTAACACATTACATGTGAGATGAGAGATTACATATCATCAGAAAGATCAAATGTTTGCAATGAATTCGAATTTTCACAATGTTTTAAGGTCAGATTATAAAAAATTTATTCCTCATGAATACTCTATTCTCGACATGGATGACATGTTTTTAATCGAACCGAGACAATAATTAGTTGAGGTGCGTGTAAGCTGGCTTAGAATAAATTTTGTGTCATTGGATAAAAATAGGTAAAAATTAAATCTAATTTTTTTTTTCATTTATTTTCCTATTTTTTTTTGGCAAATTATCCACCATTAATGAGTTAAGGACCCACTAGATTCAATTGAATTTACGGTAAATAACTTTTGCCAACATATATATATATATATATATAT
>CM042188.1:36278367-36288952 GCA_023539305.1 Ilex asprella | reverse complement strand
CATATATATATATATATATATATATATATATATATATGAGGAGAAATTTCACTCCCAATTTCTTAACATTATTTACCCACGCTTAGTGATGTCTTGGTGTTCCAATAAATAATACAGTTGAATCTTGATCACATAATTCCCGTCAGGGCTGTTACCTTTCATCAAATAAATGTAAAAAAGTTTACTATTTTCAACATTTTATTATGGTCCTAATACAGGGTAGGATTAGTTTCAGCTGTCATTATCCAAATCATGGCTCCCCTCTAGTCCTTGGCCATTCCTCCTAGTAAATAATACAGTTGAATCTTGATCGCATAATTCCCGTCAGGGTACAACCCAACAATTTTACAGATAACTTTTAACTTATATCGTGTTTTGAGCCGTATATTTTTAAAATTTGTCAATTCATAACCACACTATTTTTAATTGAGTCGAGTGTAAGTTGATTTAAATTTGTTTTCATATTTATTGTCAAATAAAGCATGCTATAAGGTAGAATTAAATTATCTTTTGCCTTGTTTTTTTAATAAATTATTTTTATTAAAATATTATAAATTGAAGTACAATAGGAGCTCTAGATGACTAGATGTCAACAAATCAGGACAAAAAACAGTAAAACATTTTCTACATTACTGTTCCTTAAAGGGTCTATTGCCAGACAGAGTGAGTTGTCGGTAGGTTAAAGGGCATGGGTGTGTTTGGCAATTCATGGATCCACTGGATTGACTTGAATTTAAATTCTAAACCAGTCTAATAAAATTTCAATAGGCTGAATTTATAGGGGATAAAAAGAAATTGTATTATCCAATTTTAGGTTTGGATAGTGCATCATAATGTGGTTGAGATATGGACAAATTACAATTTTTTATTAAACATCTAATATCATTGACATTAATTGATTATTTTACCCTTGAATTCTATCCAATTTTATCTCCTTTTTGGCCTGAGAATTGTTGGTTATCATTTTTTTTTATTTCTACTTTTGATCATTGTTCGTTACCAATTTAATATTGTGAAAAATAAAAGAATGCTTATGTATTCACCAAATGCATGCTATTACACATTGATTTTATAATATACTCACAAATTTATTTCATCTATCAAAGATATTAAAAAATTTAGGACAAAAAATGTCTGAACATACGAAAAACTACGTCACAATCCAAATTCACATGAACTATAGTAGTAATTAACGATTTTTTTGTTTATAAAAATTAAAAGAAGAAAAAATTATTTTCAATCATAAAAAAAAATAATAGCAGAAGCCAGTACAATTATAAAATCATATACAGACCTCCTTCAAAACATGTAAACAAGAACAAAACTTATGTTACAAAGAGAAAATATATAAAACATACATATAATCAAGCTATGTTATCCTTCATCATAAAAAAATGAGCACATTTTTTTAGTCTAGCAACTGGAAGAATTCTTTACATGCACCATGGAATCCACCTCTTTGACAAATTTACAATCAAGTACACCATATTGTTCAATTAAGCACAAACCATCCAAATAGCCCCCCTGAACTCAACCTCCATGTTCCAATATATACCATAGTTAAAAGTGTCATCCAAATAACTGTTGTCTTAAACAAAAACATTACACAAATTTAAGACATCGGGGTTTATATTTCGAATAGTACACGTCCATATTACTTGTTGCTTTAACCTCTCTGTACAAAATACAAGCAACATGTCCTAAATTGTTTGGTGAAGCCATATCCACACAAAAGCCGTACATCTTACACTACCACAAGATTTACATTGTAATTACCAAAATGACTTGTGGCATGTAACAAAATATTATATTTAGATGTACTGTAATTCCAATACCCTTGTATAGATGTATACATATATGCATCTGTAAGCCCTGTGCGTGACGCCCCAAAATCCGGAAGTTATTTACTAACCGTTGACCAATCGTCAACTCGTGGAAATAACTTTGCTTGTCGCAATTCCCGACCTCATGTCAAACAAATCCCCTTATTCGGGATTATAACCCACGCATGTAACTCGTGTTCCTTAAATCATTTAATTTATCCGAGGTTCAATATGTCTCAACGTATCTCATTTAGGGTCCATTTGTATCCTTTGAACCAAAGAAACCAAAGTCCAGAAGCATAGGAAAAACAATGTTAAAATTTCAAAAATTTGGAGACAATACCAGTACACAACAATACCGGTACACGGTATCGGTACGGTGAACCTTATAGATCATAGCGTATCAGTACACTGTACCGGTACTCTTTACCCAGTTTTTGCTCATTTTACCTGTTTTTTTATCTCCAATCCATCTCAAACCTTTCCACAATCACCCAATACATGTTTAATAAGGTTTTTCATACAAAACATGACTTATACAAGTTACATTATAATCAAATCCATAAATTTACACATCAAAATGAAATTTACACAGGTTTTTACAAGATAAACCATAAAAGCCACAAGTCAGCTTTCTTCATCCTTGGGGCTCAAAATGGGAGCCATCTGTTGACGTAAATCCTGCACCTGAAATATTTTTCCCATAAAGGGTGAGTCACGCTCAATAGAGTATTCCCTATAGAGGTTACTCCCCAACTTAAATGCATATGAAATGTTTACATGCAACTTTAAACAACTCATAATATTCCAAACAAGAATATGCATCCAATGTTGGAATCTATCATGTCATATCATGAAATGAGATGAGATTCACCCATGCATTTTAACCCGAGCCTTTTCCGGCTCCCTAACACATGCAATCGCCAATGTGTATGAGTCTGTAATCTATGTTGACATTTTCCATTCTTGGGTCTTTTGTGGGGTGGGTATTTATGGACTTACACTAACGACACTCAACTGACACAGAATTTATGGACTTCCACCAACGGTTTTACGTACACCGACACACTTTATAGACTTGTACTAACGGCAGTGCATATCCAAATCACCGGGCCTCGCACCCAAGGGATCTTTTAGTCTTTCTTGCTAACTTCTATCCTCTTTACCATCCAAACCGTGCAACTCGATCAAGTCATCGACCTAGCTCACTCAAGCCCACTCGTCATCCACCAAGTGTGGTGTTGACTATATCCATGCACACACACCAACTTTATTTGCGATGATCTTGTGCATGTGCAATGTAATATCTCATTGCAAATATGTTACAATGTTCAATATGCTATGTATGCCATATGAACTATTTTCAACCCTTTTCATATAATCCATGACAATTTATATCAAAACATATAATTCTCATAGTTCTCACAATGTCAATATGTGAACATGCATATATTGACATTCCATCTCGAACCCAAACCCAAGCATGTTATCACATAACAAATAATAACACATTTAATTTCTCAAGAGATTATGTAAACACATAGCATGCCTACAATTCACATAAGTCAAGAATTTTCATGAGACAATTTCTACATACTCATTTCAAGATGAAATTTATTTTTTTCAAATTCAATACCCATTTCACCAAATCACTTTAATAGGCAAGTGATATACATATCTATCAACCTACCCATTTTAATCTAACATTCTAGGTTGTAAATAAACCTAAGTAGAATAAACTCTACCTCTTGAAGCATAAGGAATGACCGTAGGAACCTCCAAAATTTGACACAAGCTCAATCCCCAAGCTTCCCCAAATTTTGGTTTTTCACTTCTTCGGTGAAAGTCCTCGTTTTTTATATGTACGCGTAGCCTTTGTCGAGAAGACCGACTTTAGTTCTTGGCCCGGGTGGATTCGAGCTCTCTAGCTCCGTAGATCGTAAAAAAATATTGGAGAAGTCCTCACCTTTCCCTCTCTTCTCTATCGGCTGAATCGACTGAGTAAAAATGGGGAGAAAATCTTATTTTCTCCCCTATTTATATTTTTTTAATGTTTAGTCCACAACGCGCCACACGTCTCTCTTTTCCCGGGTCTGTTTTCATCCCAAACGATTAAATTTCACTCCAGTTCAAATTCAAAATATTTTTATTTTAACTTGCCTTCATTTATTTTCCAAAATTCATAATTTTCTTAAAAATTTTGTATCTGGGTCATCCGAGGCCCAACCGTCTCGTAAAACGTAAAAATTCAGCTATCTCGGAATTCGACGAAATAACTAGAATTCGCGAGATGAATCCAATGGTGAGGTCCGTTTCGTCATCCGAGCTCTAAAAAATTTCAGGTTTATAACCCGAACCGTGATGATAATTTATTGTTTTGCCCTTTATTCATAAAAGTTTAAATTTTTACCCAGGTTTTACACTGTGCATGTGTGTATGTACTTATAATCTGGGAGATTTATAAATTTCAATAGATCCAAAACTTGCAAATTCTCGAATGTGGTGGCAGAATATAAACCAAAGACATCAAATCTGGGTGGTTAAAGAATTTTCTCGAACGTTTGGCGAGCGCAAGGCAATCAATTCAATAGTAAGTAAAGTAGTAGAAAACAATACCATCCAAGCAGATTCGAAGATCGAAGCCATGAAAAAGAGCAAAGATTGAGTATTGAGTGGACATCTGGCAAAGGATGTGATGAACTATGCCACTAAATTGGGCTGGTAAATTAGATCTAAAAAATATTATTTACTGAAAAGATATGTAAGGCAATATAAGCCTCTTGGACTTAAAACCAACCCGTGCGATGACTATCTTGCTTAAGTGGGTTTTATGAATTCGAAGGAGTCAAAGTTTCGTTGGCTTCCAGGAAGAAGATTTCGAAAAATCAGTCATTTCACTCTACCCAAGTATTGATTAGAAGAGATATTACAAGCTCAAATTCAATAAAAGTCAAATAGATCTCATAATTGGTTCATATTTGAATCATGTTCTGAAAGAGGGCAAGGCATTTCAAGTGAGGAATTGACAGATAAAGCTATACACAAACAATGGAACTCACTGTAGCCATGTGCTTTTTTAGCACCCATCAACGTTTCAGACGTTAACCATGGAGGAAGAGAAGAATAGAGAGAGACATAACAATGAAGATAGAATTGACCCTTCTCCCCAGTTCAAACGAAAAAAAAATACCATCCCCTTTCAACTTTTCTTGTTGGAAGCATCTACTGCTTCACGCCAAAATACCACCTTAAACTATGTAACTAATGCATAAAAAATACAGAAGCAAGAGATAGAGAGACGATGGAGACAGTAGAAAGAGAGAGACATTTTACCTTCTACTAAAGGGGATAGGGGGCGCCGTTGTCAAAGTGGTGGGACCAACAGGTGAAAGGGAAGGGAAAGGAGGTAAAAACCTTACTTTATTTACTGTTTAATGGATAACTTAGTAATTTTGTTCCGTATCCAGTCGGTTGGCTTACAAATCCCAAACTCCAAGTGGGTTTCGTGTATTTGGTTCAGGTGGGATAACATGTCTATTTCATATGGACCGATTATTTCAAGCCCAACGAATAACCAATCTTATTTGGAGAACCCAAAGCTGGGATATGTGGGCCCGCGATTATTTTTTTCCAACCTAGCTTGTCATATCCGCCTTTATCCTTCCAAACAAACACATTCCATGTGTTCGTGGGCATATTATTTTTATAATCAACAATAACTCAAATTAAGCGATGAAGAACAATTTATCTATAACCAAAGAGATGAGTAAAGAGAAGCTAAAAAGAATGATAGGATAGAAAGTTAGAAACCAGAAAAAGAAATAGGAAATCGATTATTGCATTAGACAAATATATGCTGAAAAGATAACAGGAGATTCCAGAGCACCGAATTGACTGAGAAGGGTCTAATTTTCCATATCTTTTTGATTCTTTGATCTTATTTAGCATGATTTGTTTGATAACTATAGTGCACAAGGTAATTTCCTACAAGGATTGAGATAGCAGTTTTTAGGGTGAGTTCGATGATTAATTCTGAAAGAGGGAATAATGTCAGAAAAAGGAGCCGAGAGTACACCTGGCTTGTCCTCTCTGATGTTTAAGTTAGTCGATGCTTAAATGAGAGTGTGTATAGTGCAAAGTTATTCTTGCTTGTGCGCCTGAGTTATGTTTTGATGGGATATTTATACCTTAGATTACAATGATGCCTCTCCCATCCAAATTCTCACTTAGACTTTAATAGTCTGCGCATAATAAGTGTTATTCTATCACACTTCATTAATGTTAAGTGACTGAACTTTCGAGTTTGCATGCCAAAATAGACCGTGCATTTATAACCTTATCCCTAATCATCGAGTGCTCTAACAAAATGCATGTAGCCTATAGCCGAGCATTTATGAGTGAAAGTTGGGACCTTCACGGATCAAACATTCAATGATAACTTGTCACATTATTGTGTTGCTTAAGGTTCACACATCGATGTCATTTAATACTTAGCATTGGCTATGAATCTCGGCCCCGAGTACTCCAACCGTTCAGTCTTAGTTACCAAGGGAATCCCATGCATTTCGACCATCGTGGGTAACCACATGTCAGTTTTTAGTTGAATGACCGCTAACGTCCTATCATATAGTGTGCTTGACTTAATTTTCTTAAGAGTATTGATGGATAATATTTTCAATTAGGGTTTTCTCAAGAATCAGATATGTATGCATGAAAAATAACATATATATCTGATCATCTTCTTGTGAAACTTTTGTTATCTTGTTCATTGTGGTTGTAGAATTTCTATTGGATCAGATCTTTTGTTTTGACGTAAGTATTTCTAATTTAGACTTTGATCTTTGTGATGTAACATAATTTTTTTATAATTAATAAGATAAATTAGATTTTTTTTTCGAATAGAGATAAATTAGAATTGAGTAGACCTCCAAAAGACTGATTGGCATCCAATCACATTTATCACAAATTATCAAACACTTTCTACTAGGATAATGTAGGGGGTCCACACTAATGACAGATAGCTAATAGTAGTTATATGATCGTTGTTTTGCCGAATTGCCTATCATAAAGGGATAGGGCTACGGTTCTGTGAAAGGACGGTGCCGAAAATGAATTCGGATTATTATTTTTAATTTGAATGATTTTTAAATATTTATTGAAAAAATTAAAAAAAAGAAAAAAGAAAAAAGTTTTGTATGTGAATAAAAAATAAATATATGATATTAAAAAATAATTTTTTGGTATACTCATCATGGATGAAATTGTTAATTAAGTCGAACTACTCGAATACGACTTGAGTTCGGTTTGTATATGACTTATTTGGGCTCAATTTATTTTTTAAACTAGTTGAATCTAAACAAGTTTTTAGGTACTTTTAGAAAACGAGTCTAAAACGTTTAGTTCGAATTCGTAAAATTTAGCTCATTTATATGTAAAATTTGCCTCAAACTCAAACTCGATCCGAGTTCGACTCAATTTAAACTTGACTCATTTTTTAAATGTATCGAAATTAAATAATTTTTTTTAGTTCATTTACAAAAATAAGTTTGGAATTATCAACCCTAATCATGAAGAAGCAAATTGAGATACTTTGTATCTCTATATATATCGCAACTTCCAAATCTCGAAGTCATAATATTTTAGCCTTAGTGTAGCTTTGGACGCCTCTCTCTCTCTCTCTCTCTCTCTCTCTCTGTGTAACATCCTCTCTTTATCTGCAGAGTCTACACCATGTCAAACCCTCAAATCGATCAACTATTTGACCTCGACATTGCTTTGACAACAGTGGACGATTCAGCCAGTCTGATCGAGATCGCAGACACGTCGGCACCTCACCGGAATGACTTACCTCCGGTGACTGCTGCCTCTGGTGTTTGTACCTTCTGTGTGAACGGCAATCAATTATTTGACCTCGATCTGGCTTTGACCATGGCGGACGATTCTGCCGCCGGCGTGATAGGAATCTCAGACTCGGTCGCACCTCGCCGGAATGAAATGTCGACGGTGCCTGCGTCTGGTGTTTGTACAGTCTGTATGGAAGGCTTCCGATCAGGCGAGGGTGGTAAACAAGTTCCATGTGGCCACTTATATCATGAAGTCTGTATCACAAAGTGGCTCTCTCTCCACAATTCTTGCCCTCTGTGCCGGTTCCAAGTCTCCGGTGACCGGAAAAGTTTTCTGTAGACTTATTTCTTTCTACTAGGCACGTCGTTACTTTTTGGTCAAACATAGACGGTGAAGATTTATGCGAAAGTTAAAGGGAGGCCGGTTCATGGAGCCTCCGAAGCCCCGCAGACGGTTAGTAGTAAACCGGTCAATCCCGGCGTCTCCCGCGAGATTAAAAATTATATCTTAATCATTTAAACTCTAATCTTTGTGCTATACTGATGATCAGTTGTATTCGACCGTTTCTCCTACTAATTGGATGATCTTATTTGCTTGATTTTGTATAGCATAGAGCATTATATTTTAGGAGTAATGCTTTGTATCTCAAATTTGTATCCCAAAAGTGTATCTTAAATTAATGGGAACCATTAAATGAGTGGGTCCCAATGAATAAAGTTGATAGGACCCACTCATCTAATGGTTCCCATTGATTTGGGATACAAATTTGAGATATAAATTTGGGATATGTAGCATTACTCATATTTTAGACTAATGATAAATTGACCAAATTTTGGGACCAAATTTTAAACCCAAATGACATGGCAGCATATCATTTGAAGTTTTTATTGGGACCCAAATGACATAACACCAATTAAAGAAGTCGAACTCAACTGTCATGTCATTTGGATTCTAAATTTAATCCCAAAATTTGATTAATGTAACATTACTCTATATTTTATTCATATTATACATAAATTGTGTTTATATTTAATTCGCTTTGTATTGATTTATTCATTAGACAAGTCTAATGTATCAATTCGTGCCTTTAACCTAAAGAGTGAGATTCCAGTCTAACACCGAACGTCCGAAAGATTTTTTTGTCTTTTTTAACACAACACTTACACAACCCTTTAAAAAAGGGAAGTGCAACGGAAGTATTTATGTAACACACACACATTCAAAGTTTATCCGATGTAGGATAAACCCAATTTATTGACTTAATGTGATTTTATTGTAAAAATGAAATAAATATTAAATTTTAATATTTAATGGGGTCTACAATCAATTTAAAACGTCATAGTAATTAGGTCAATAAATTTAATTCAAATGACATTGTCCATACTATAAATTGATTATTGATTGCACAACGTTTATATTTTAAATAATAATTTAAAATTAAAGTGAACAAAAAAAAAATAAAAGAGAAATAGGTGTAATTAATGGGGTTATTTGACATTAAAGAAAGTGTTAGTTGAATTGTTTAACATTGAGGATTCAATTTCTCCTAATAATAATATTAGATAGATAGTCAAAAAGATGAGCTTGTGACCTCCCAATTATTTTATGCACCCGTCAAGATGAAATACCTTTTTTTGGAGTATCTGTTAACAGCTTAGAGCATCCGACTAAGTCTCTCGTCCCACATGCACCGCCAATAAAGAGTATACATATATAATTGATAATTCATCTCTTGATAAGAAGGATATGGCTAGATTGTCCAAGATTTGGTTCATTTTAAGACAACGTCGTCAAAAATAGTTCAAGTAATAATAAGAATGAATTGTAATTTTTTACGTTCTGAATTTGAATTTTGACAATTCTTTGGACCAGGTCATGAGAGATTTATCTTTTATGAATAATCTTGTCCCGATATGGATGACCTATCTTTGATTGGATTAAGAAGAGAATTAATCGAGATGCGCATAAACTAGTCCAAATACTACCGACAATTGAAAAAAAAAAGGAATGTAGCTTTCAATTTTCACAATTTAGACTTGCAAAAGGGAACAAAAATGTGCTCTTCTTAAGTTTGTCTGGCCGAAGTCATTGAATTAGAAAATATTATATTATATTTTTTTTACTTTTTATTATATAGTTGGAGTAGACTTTACATAAGAATATTTTAGATTAATTTACTGCCATCTCTTCGTGTTCTGTCGTGACTGCTGTGTCAAATTTGCTTCCAAATTACCTTTCATAATATCAATTGCAACTTGAAAAGCGTGGTAGAGGCATGCGGCGAGGCATGCATATAGTTTTTATACTTAGTCGGCCTTTAACATGGCATTCAAGTTTACATTGATCGTGTCAATTATTATTGAAAGTTATTGAGAGGAGACTTTAGAGCAGTAGAAACTCAGATGTTACCTGTCTCTGGATTCACCTGCCATAAGTCGGGTATTCCTGATCAACGATAACATCTTCAAATTATTTTCTAAGTTTTAATGAGTTCAAAAGAATTTATAATTTTTTTATAAAAGAGTTTAAAATAAGTGGAAAGTCAAATTAATGTAAAAAATAAAAATTAAATAAAAATAAATATGTGGGTATAACTGATTTTATTATAATAATTAGAGGTAAGATAAGAATTAATTTTTTTTTACAGATATTAATATTTATAAATAATATTGATTATGCACAAAACAGTCTTATGTAGGATCAACAATCGAGTATGCGATAAAATGTAATTAATGGACAATTAATAGAGCAATCAATTATAATAATGAAAAATATCGGGTTAACACGCAGATATATAGTGGTTCAGTCTTGGTGACCTACTCCATTCCGGAAAACTGCAACGGTGATCGGGAGACCTTTTATTGATTAAATAAGGTGAACGAGAGAGAGCAATTGTTAGCCCTGAGAGAGATACAATA
>CM042188.1:36262854-36273367 GCA_023539305.1 Ilex asprella | reverse complement strand
CCAACCACGAATAACAAAAATTATTTTGTTTATCTTTTGAGATTTGAATTGTATTGTACTTTATTATATAGCTATCAAAAGATATATAGACAAAAAAGATATATTTCAACACAAATAATTAACTTTTCATCTACTTTTCTTCCAATTTTAGAAGGATTGATTTTGGTGAGTTGGAAGGAAAACTCTTACACCTCCTTTTTTATCCTTCCTATTTTCCTTCCTTACCAAACATAATATTTTTTCTATCCCTCAAACTTTTCATCCTTCTATTTTTCCATCGTACTAAACGAATCATAAACAATTTGGTTTTTAGGCTCCATAGCTCACTCTGTAGCAAGAAAATCAAACCCTTAGAGTGGTTCAGTTGTTAAGGTTAGCATTTGGTAATCCAAAGATCTCAAGTTTAATCATTTCTCATGCTTCCTAAGGCCACTCACTTTTGTTCTTTTATGTTATAACTCAGTTCAAGCCATAGTAACTAATTGAAAATTTTAAGTTGGCTCAAGTCTGGATACCTTGTAAAAAAAATAAATCAGGAACATCTTGTCCATCTTCAACCTTTGATACATCCATATTTTTTTAAAAAGAAATTGATACTGGCAATGGAAAAATGAAATAGAGATAATTATTAATATAATAGCAAAACATAACAATCACTCAGATTAAAAAGACAAGTTTATCCTAATTTTAAAAGAGGACTTGGAAGATCGACTATACCATCCCAGCAATAATTGGTGGATCTTTATATCTGACACTATAGTTGTAGTAAACTTAAGAAAACTATTTTAAGTTAATTTATATGTATTAACAAAATTTTAATTTTTATTATATGCAACATGAATTTATCCATATAATAAACTTTAATTTAAATAATATTTTTTATAAAAACTTGAATTATATGAGTAATTAAATTAAAGAATAAATGAAGTGCCGAATAATTAATTCATATTTTAATTATTATTAAATTTAATTATTCATTTATTCTGTAAGTCTTTGAATAACTAATATGTCATTTATTTAGGTATCTCTCCAATCTTTTCACTCATTTGTGTATCTAATTATATTATAAAATTATTAATTTATCTTTTGTTAAATAGATTGATTAGATCATTTATAATATTATTATATTATTTCATACTAAAAAATAAAATATAATATATATTTGATCGTGACATTTAAATTAGTAATTACACGTATATAATAATTTAACATATATAAGACTTTTTTTCTTCATATAGATATAGAAAATTGTATATAACTGTACTACTAATAAATGAGTTTAAAAAAATTTATAAATCTTTATAAAAGAGTTCAAAATAAGTTGAAAGTTAAATAAGAGTAAAAAATAAAAATTAAATGAAGTATATAGGTGAGTATAATTGACTTTAGTATAATAAGTAGAGATAAAATAGAAAATCAAAAAAATTTCACAGATGCTGATATTTATAAGTAGTATATAAATATAGATTATAAACTTTGTTTGTTCTGATTTTTTGTTTTGGATTTATCTGTTTTAATAAGTCTTAGATTTTTAAAAATATTTTAAATAAATTTATTTGTATTAATAAAACTTTGATTTTCAATATCATTTGTTTTGAATTTGTCTGTTTTATCTGTTATAAATTATTTAATTTATCTGTTTTGAAATATCAATTTGGACAGTGAAATAGTGGTAAAATCGATGGACCAAAACCACATTTTTTTTTTGTCTCCTCCTTTCTCACACACAAACTCACCAACACACACATTGATAGACTCAAACGGTCAAACAAAAACATATGAAAACCAAAACATGTTGTACCAAAGTCATTGAATTTTGATTTTTATAATAAACCAACACAGTGGTGTCTACATTTAATCATTAGCATAACATTTCAAAATAAAAACAGAGATATATATAATAGACACAAAAGTAACTTGAACATGGACCACCAATATATTACTAATGACGACATTTATCTAAATGGCATCAACTTGATAGATTGTCGAGTGGTGAGCATCTGACCAAAATTCCTGAGACTAAAATTTATGCAACACTGTTTTGTTGGATGGAGTAATTTGTTTAATGAGTAAGTGTGTTGAAGAAACAGATGGGGCGACGGGAAATTGTGGGTGAGAGGTGATGTGTGTGGGGATTTATTGCCATCATCATCCATTGTGAACTTAGGCGATGCACCAGTTATTTGTTACGAATTAGTCTCGGCGTAAATGGTTTTGACTGGACAAGAAAGAAGATTAGTTGAAATACCCATAAGCTGACCTAAACACCCTGATTATTTGTCGGATTTGAAGAAAATTATGATGATTATATATCTCCAATTTGGATCTAGTTGAATATTCGATGTATTTTTTTGTAGGGAGAGAGAGAGAGAGAGAGAGAGAGAGAGAGAGAGAGAGAGGCATCTAAGTTGAACTACAAGGGAAAAAACAAAAAAGTACATCACAAGTCTAATGACTTAAAAGAGTAATAGATTGCATTTTTTAAACATGATAAACCTATCAATTCACATTTAACATTTTTTTTAATTCTACATATTTTTTAACCACAATAAATATTTTAACCATAGTAAAAAAGTGAGTTTTGCATAAGGGTGCCCTAGTTATATATATAATAAATCGAAAATCTCCTCAATATCAGAACACAAGAATAATTCAAATTGTTTAGATCCGACAATTAATCTAATGATTTTACATTTTGATTTTTTAATCACGATAATTCTATCTATTTATATTACAATGTTGACATGTTAAACATAGTAAATATTTCAACTATACTTATATTTTAATTATGACAAATATTTTAAAAATACCCAAACTTTTAATCATCCATCCCTAATGTATATTTATCTTGTAGGGAGAAACGAGTACCACTCTAAATTTTACAAATTTGCAGAATTGTACCCATAAAGTTTCGCCTATCGTTTTCCCTTTCTTCAATTTTTAATTAATGCACACACAAAACCTATCTTAACAACTTTAATGTTTTTTGGTATCATTCACACTCTTCCACTAGAAGGAGAGAAGGTCATTCACAGATATGGAACCAGAATTTTATTTTGTGGGGGAGGGGGAGGGGGGGTTCAACAATGGCATAGAAAAAAATTTAATTTAATAAAGTTATTGTTAATGAAATATTGAAAAAATAATAAATTTATTCAACGGTCATTGTTAATGATAAATTTTTATTTATAAAGAACCTCTTAAATTTAATTTTTATGCAATGCCGTTGAAAAAATAATTTTTAGCACAAAATTCAAAAATTAGTTCATGCGATCATAAAAATTCATTTGTGACGATATTATAGTCTTTTTTTTTCTTGTTTATAATATACCCTTTTGTCTATAAATAAATTACGGTCGCAAATAATAGTTTCATATGATACCATAATAAAGATGAATTATTAGCCAACGAACTACTTTTTGATATAAACCATATATGTAACCCTATTTTTTTTATAAAAAAATTGTTTTTTCTCTACGGTCATCAAATAATTCAATAAGTGTCTTCATCAGTACAAACAACACTCATCCATGTGATTACATTCTAAATGGTTATTAAATATTAAAGTGACTGATCTTTTCGAAAAGTTATAAATTAGCAATAAAATTTTCTAAAAATATAGGGAGAACAATGAAATTTTTTAAAATTTGAGGGGTATGGCCCCCTTGGCCTACTAATAGTTCTGTCACCCAGATTATAAGACCTCACACTTTTCCTTCAAGCCAACGCACGACATTTACTTGTACTATTATAATGGGATAGGTGAGGTTTGGTGTTATCTTCTTTTATTAGTAGTTATTATTAGTTTATTATTAATATTTTATTATCTATAACTTCTCATTTATTACATTTAACCACTATAACTGCTCTTTTATCACATCTAATCACACAGATTTATTTATTCTAAATCTTTGATAAAAAAAAATATTCTAAATGCGTTACAATTTTCTCTCTTTTTTTCTTTTTGTTTACCCCGTTATAGGTCTACCATATTTTACTTTCAAAATTTATACCAGTCTTTCTAGAATTTAATAGTTTAATGGAGATGTGTGACATATATTCACTAGCTTTTCACCTATTTTTCATGTTTTTTTACCCTTATGTCTGATGCTATTTTCTTGATAAAAGCTTTTCCACTATAATGTAGATATGTTCATATAAATTTTAACTCTGAAATATAATGTCTAACATTTAAAACTATCTAATATTGTATTTCTTAATATTCCGAGAACAAGAACCCAATCCGGATGAAAATTAGAAAATCAAACCAAAAAAAAATAATACTAATAGGATTAATCAAATAGCAAATGACTGATGATACTTAGAATAAATTTTAACTAAGTATGAGCTCGGGAAGTGAGTGCGGAAAAGGAGGTCAGATAAGACATCCAGATTTCAATGATCCAGACCTCGAGCTCCCCCAGACGAAACAATAAAGGAAACGAGCAGGGAACAGTTGGTTGGTAGCAAGCACCCCCAAAAGCAACAAAAAACTATAATCAAGGCGCAAAACTCTCAACTAATTAAGATCCTCCCCAAAAATCAAGGGAGATCCCGCAGATAAAAGACAAAGATCTCGCTCAAGATCCATTAGAGATGGGAATTTGACTATAAATATTATACAATGCCCCCATTGTGAGGCATGCAACCCTAGTTGTATCAGAAATCTGATGTAAATCACGTTCACCATTAATACAGAGCTTGGGAGTAAGAAACTCAATTGAAGAGTGGATTATTCGAGCTCTCGAGCTGGTGAACCACTATATTTTCACTGTACAAACCACTTCATACCCTTAGAGGATCTTCACCTTGATACTCACGAGTCTAGTAGCTCAGATAAAAACTCATTAGAACAATCATACATTCTGGTCACTCGCTTAATTTACACCATCAGTTTGACGCCGTCTGTGGGGACAATTGTACCTACTATAAATACGCTAATCTTTCAGTAATTGATGGTCTCAACATGCAACATGAGTAAAAGCCAGATGAATCCCCCACGAATGCAGAACCAGCAGAAGGCCACTAGTGGAAGACAACAAGAAAATCTTCACAGCTTCGTGCCCACCATTGAGGATAACCTTCTTGTGGTGAATCCCCCTAAGAACAATGAAGTGGAGGCCCTCCACCTAGTTAACTAGCTTCTACTTTAGCAAAATGAAAAGCTCTTAAAGCTCTTACAAGATCCTCAACAGACACGTCCACTCCAAGAAGGTCCTCAACAAATAGAGCATCAACATTTTGAACCCCTCAGGGAAGTTAATGAAGGGGGGAGAACAGCCACGCCTTGGGGTAGGCCCCCCATCCACCACCTAGGTAGGATGACAACGAAGAAGTTCAGAGCTAGAACGATAGGATCAAGAAAAATGATATTCCCCCTTTCCAACACGAAAGGAGAGAACAGTATTGAGAACAATTCTTTAGGGATATCCAGCAGGAGCTCAGCCACCTAAAGGAAGTTGTATGGGGTAAGACCCTAGTAAGGATGGATGCTCTGGTGCAACAGATCGAATCACCATTTACTGCTAGGGTGTTATATTTTCTTTTCCCTCCAAAGTTCAGAATGCCCTAAATAGAGGCTTTCGACAGGACTAAAGATCTCATGAATCACCTCAATACCTACAAGAACCAGATGGAGCTTCATAGATACCAAGACCCTGTGCGTTATCGAGCCTTCGCTATCACATTAAAAGGGCTCAGCCTTGGCGTGATCCAACAGATTAGCCCCAGCGTCAATCTCTTCCTTCAAGGAGCTCTCAATCTCCTTTGTGTCCCATTTCATAGGAGCTCGGATCTATCGAAAGTTGAGCTATCACCTGTTGAATGTGAAACAAGGACCCAACGAGAACCTACAGTCTTATGTCTAGAGGTTCAACTCAGAATCCTTGAAGATGGATGTTCCAAATGAGAAATTCGCTATCACTGATTTCAATGTCAGTTTAGGAGTGCAATCAAATGACTTGATATTTTTTATATCAAAGAATTCGCAAGTAAGCATGATAGAGGTGTTGGCTAAGGCGGAAAAATATATTAATGGTGAGGAAACCCTTATTTCCAAGGTAGGGAGCTCATCCTCACAGAAGGAAAAAAGGAAGGAAGAAAAGAAAAGAGATCGAAGTCTCAGAAAGAGAGAGAGAACGAGACAGGTCTCCAAGAAGAGACAAGGATCGTTCCCCCAAAAGAAGGGGGAATGTCAGAGATCACCTAGGTCCTCTACAACCAGAGTTGCAACCAAGGTATGGACCTCGGTAGTTCACTCCACTTACGGCTACAGTGTCACAAGTCTATATGAAGTCCAAAATGAGAAATTCTTAAAATAGACACTTCGGAAGAAGGCAGACTCAGTCAAGAGAGACTCTACCAAGTACAATGAGTACCACCGGGATCATGGCCACCTTACAGACGATTGCATCTAACTGAAGAAGGAAATCGAGTTTTAGATTCAGCAAGGACAACTACGTCACTTGTGGCACATGAAAACTAGAACCGAGCCCCGCCACCTCCAGCACCTCAGTGGCAGGCTCCTGTACAACACCATCAACCTTTGGGGGGAGATGAAAGTGATATCTGGAGGATTCGCAGGAGGTGGAGAGTCTAGTTTAGCAAGAAAAGCTCACATGTGCAGAATCAAAACTATCAAGCCACTGGAAGTGCATGTTGTGTCTAAGTTAGCATGACTAGACATAACTATCACTTTCTTTGACTCAGAATTGGAGGGATGCCAGCACCCCCATGATGTCCCTTTGGTGGTCAGAGTCGTCGTTGCCAACAGAACTGTTCATTGAGTTCGGATTGATAACGGAAGTTCTGTAGATATCATCTTCGCATCTACGTTTAACAAAAATGGATACAGGCAGGGAAAAAATCAAGCCAGTAAGTGCTCATTTATTAGGATTCTTGGGGGAAAGATTCTTGCCCCTAGGATCGATCTAACTCGTGCTCACCTTGGGGGACCCCCTGCCAAACCACCACTACTGTGAGGTTTCTAATGGTGGATGCACTTTATGCATGCAACATCCTACTTGAAAGACCTTCCCTCAATGCCACAAAGGCCATTCCTTCTGTCTACCACCTCGTTATGAAGTTTCCTACAAAAAATAGAATCGGAGTGGTCCGAAGAGACCAGCGTGTAGCACAAGAGTGCTACATGACATCTGTAAAAAAGAAAGAAGTTGAAAATATTCAGCTGGATGAACTGGACATGAGAGACGAGCTTGACACCAGACCAATGCCATCAGAGGAGCTGGAGTCTGTTCAACTTGACAAGGAGCTAGAACACCTTGTTTACTTGGGGTCCAAGCTAAGCAGAAAAGTTAAAGACCTCCTCATCCAGTTCTTGAGGGAAAATCTGAAGGTATTTTCCTGGAAGCAAGAAGACATGAAAGGTATTGACCCACCAGTCATCACACACAAGCTTAGCGTGAATCCAGTCTGCAAGTCTGTTAAGCAAAAACGAAGAAGCTTTGTCCCAGAATGCCAAAAGACAATCAATGAGGAGGTCAACAAATTTTTTCATGCCAAAGCCATCAGGGAGGTAGATTATTCCACTTGGTTAGCAAACACGTTTCTTGTTAAGAAGACTAATGATAAATGGTGTCTCTGCATCGACTTCACTGATCTCAACTGGGCCTGTTTTAAAGACAGTTTTCCCTTACCTCGTATCGATCTAATTGTGGACGCTACTGCTGGACACGAGCTCCTCAGCTTCATGGATGCCTTTTTTGGGTACAACCAAATCAGGATGGATCCCAATGACCAAGAGAATACCTCTTTCGTGACTGAGCAGGGGACGTACTGCTGCCAAGTCATGCCTTTTGGGCTTAAGAATGCTAGCGCCACAAACCAGCGTTTGGTAAATCGGATGTTCCAAAAATAAATTGGAACATCCATGGAGGTCTATATCGACAATATGTTGGCAAAATCATAGAAGACAGAGCTCCACATTGAACATTTGGCATAATCATTTCAGGTCCTCAAGGAATACAAGATGAAGCTCAACCCCATTAAATGTGCCTTCGGAGTAGCGGCGGAAAAATTCTTGGGCTTCATAGTCAACAGCAGAGGAATTGAAGCTAATCCAGAAAAAGTTAAGGCAGTAATGGACATGTAGCCACCTTTCAATACAAGGGAGATCCAACGTTTAACGGGAAGAAAAACTGTTTTGATTCGCATCGTGTCCAGATCAAATGATAAATATCAGCCCTTATTTCAGGTCTTAAAGAAGGCTTTCTAATGAGATACCCAATGTGAAAAGGCGCTCAAAGCCTTGAAGGATTATTTAAGCTCACCCCTTATTTTGGCAAATCCTTTAGAGGGAGAAGTATTGACTCTTTACCTCGCAATATCAAACTTATCGATCAGCACAACACTAGTAAGGGAATGAGACAGAGCTCAATAACTAGTCTATTACTGTAACAGAGTTCTGAAGGGGTAGAGGAAAGATATCCAAAAATGGAGTGCTACAATTTTAAAATTGATCACCTAAGTTCAAGTTGTCGCGAAGTAATAAATTTCTCGGGAATCCGAGGTCGAATCATAGGGAATTGAGAAGAACTTAGAACACAAAGAAAAATAAAAGAAAATTATTTTGAAAGAATTGTTGTAAATATTTTGAAATTAGAAATCAATAAATTTAATTTTTATAACAATAATTAAAAATACAAAAGAATCAGAGATACCTTTTCAAATCCACATATTAATTATTAATGATCCAGTTTTCGAACTCAATTGAAAATCAACGGAGGAGTGATCCCAATTGGAATATTTAGCAGTGATAATATGAAAATATCAAAGGTTATAATTAATGAATTATCTGAATAAATATAAAAAATTACTTGTAGATCACAAAACATTCACCGTGCCCGAAATCTACGATAAATTAAACTTTCTACAGGTAAACTTTATATTATTGTAAATAATAAATCAAATATCTTATGAGAAATTTTAATTAATTAATTCAAGCATGAAATAACCAGTTATTTGACTCGCAGGGAATCCCAAACATTCGATGTACATGACACAACAAATCAAGAAATTATACAGAGCAAAAACTTTACTAAAAGACAAGAATTAAATTAAAAGAATAAATCATACATTAAAAAGAATAGTGAATCAATAATAAATACCGTGCTTCATTGAAAGTATCTCCCCTAGGTTTAGCTGGGCTTTTAGCAAGCCATAGAACTTAGAACAAAAATTAGAAAAGAAAATATGATAAAAAAATAATAATCATAATCTCAATTATTCCCCTGTCAATAGATGAGATACTTTATTTATAGTAAAATAAATCCTAAGTACAGGTAAAAGATATAAGGTTGGCTTGGGAGAAATTTTTTTCCAAATAGAAGTCTTTTAAAGTTAAATCCCATGCATAAAATCTTAGGGTTAGCGGATACAAAATCTGTCCAAATTTTGATCTTGAATTTCGAATATTTAGAGGCTGAATCACAAAATTTTAGTGAAATACACTTTTGTTGCCCTTAAAATCTTATTTCCAACCCCACAAAAATTAGGCCAATCCAATACTGAAGTAAAAAGTTATGACCAAAATACTGAAAATATGTCAAATCCTTATCTTCTAAGATATTTTCTCAATCCAACTTTAAATGAGTTTTATTCAAAAATGGACTCTTATAATGATTAAATTGCTGATTTATATTCAAGTCTTTCTATCTTCCTCGTGATTCTTCAATTCTTATCAATTGTGATTCTTCATCTAGTTATTACTTCACTTGTTTTATCTATTATTACTTTAAATAAACTAATTTGCCTGCAAAATAAATCAAACAACTAGAAAAAGTATTAAACTAGAAAATCAAGGAATTTAACATATTTAATCATAAATAATATGCAATTAACCAACCATAAATATAATAAAATAACACTTTTGATGGTTAATCATGGAAAAACTTGTCTTAGCTCTGGAAACTACTACTAAAAGACTTAGGCCACACTTCCAGACCCATACTATTGAGGTCCCAACAGATCAGCCGATGAAGCAAGTATTACACAAGTCAGAGTCCTTAGGAAGGTTAGTTAAGTGGGTCATATAGCTCAGCGAATTCAATATCAACTATAAGCCAAGAGTGGCAATTAAAAGATAGATTTTATCACAGAATTCACATCGGAAACACCCAAGGAGGACGCACAGCTGGTACCCGACCTCCCTATGTGGAAGTTTTTTGTAGATGGAGCTGCCAATGCTCAAGGAAGTGGTGCTGACTTAATTCTAACTTCCCCGAATGGAATAGACATTGAGTACACCTTAGGTTTGAGTTTAAAGCTTCAAACAATGAGGCAGAATATGAAATAATGATCACAAGACTCAACCTTGCTTACTCAATGGAGGCTGAACAACTTGAAATTTGCAGTGATTCGCAGCTCATGGTGAATCAGATAGAGAAATCTTATAAGGTCAAAGGTGAAAAAATGGCCCTTCACCTTAGAAAAGTCAAGGAGCTGATCAAGACGTTTGTACAAGTTAAAATCAGGTACGTCCCTAGAACCAAAAATT
>CM042188.1:36243409-36257854 GCA_023539305.1 Ilex asprella | reverse complement strand
ACGATCATACATTCTGCTCACTCACTTAATTTACACAATCAGACTTCATCATCTTGGCCAAACATTGAAACTTCATATTTATGATGTTTCGTGTACCTTCTTAAAAGAGGTGTGCCTCTTCATTAAAATGACCAATAAACACTACTGTATGGGGTTATAGTTGTAATCCTTATCTTCAAGAGACACTTGAACCGTTAATTATAAAATAAATATATAATGTATCATTATTAATAAATATTTATAAATATACACATAAATATGACGTGATCAAGTTACACGATATTTGTAGCAAATATTTGATGAGATTTAATGTCGACCTATTAAAAAAAATGCAACGAATTTTCCAAGGAGTTTAGAGGAAAATTTATAAGAGGTAAAAAATTGATTTAATTTACCAATTCAATGATGTGTTAGTAACATAGTCCAATAATGTTATTGTAAGACTATAACTCTTGAATTTTTTTACTACGACACATCTGTATGTCAACAAATTAAATAAAGTTTTTCTCGCTAGCTAAATAGTCTCGAGTAAGAGCATTTTTAAGGGGTTATGTAAACTCAGCCCTTTAGCTATTTTAGATAAGCTTTGTCCAAAACATTGCTCCAAAGGGCTAGCTATTGGACTATCTAAAATAGATAACCCAATTTTCGCTCGCTGGACGTAGCTAGCCCATTTCCCTCGCTTATCCGTCTGTCTCTCTCTCTCTCTCTCACTGATATTTAGCACAGAAAATCTGCAATATTCAGCACCGAAGGCTCCACCGAAGATCCACCGACTCCACCGAAGCTTCACCAAAGATCCACCCACTCCACCGAGGACTCCACCGAAGATCCACCGACTTCAAGGTATGGTTTCATCAAAAAATCTGAATGTATGGGTTTCATTTTTTGATTGGGTATTTGATTGGGTATTTGTTTGGGTATTTGATTGGGTATTTGATTGTGAACAGAGGGGTATTTGATTCATTGTATAGATGAGAGAAGATTATTTGATTCATTGTATTTGATTCACAGAAGATTATTTTTTGAGCAATTTTTCTCTATAACATTTTTTTATCTGCTGGCTGATTTTTCTTGGCTAGAGCATCAGGCAAGACCGCTTCTTTTTCAGCAAAAGCACAGAACATCTTTTTCTTTTCTTCTTCTTCTTCAGCCAAAAAATTTTCTCATTTTTTGTAATAATTTTTTGTAATGATTTCCCTTAACAGATTATGAATCGGTGGTAGTTTTTAAGGCTGTTGAAGACAATGTTGCTGATAAATCTTCATTTTGGTGGGAAATCTCAAATGGGTATTGGGTCCCCTCTATTCTTTTGGTCTTCATAGGCCTTCAAATAAGGCATTTTCTGGTTCTTTCTGCGAAAACATGGCTTCGATACACTGAAAAAGGTTTGATTTTGCCTCTGGGTATATTCTATTCTTCTTGCTTTTTCTCCTGATTGCTGAATAAAAAACAGACAACCCAACAGATATAATAATTTTTGTGGATTTGGGGTTTTAATGCAAATATGATGTTCTAGTGTAGTGGGTGTTGAGATGTTGACTATTTTGTCTTCAATTATAATTTGCTGGAAATAAGTAGATCACAGAAAAAGTTCTGGAGTTTTGTGATATATATATGTACAAGTGGAGGGTAATTTGACTTTATACTGATTAATGTCATTGGAAATGCTTAAAGTGATTTTACTTGGATATGAAAGGTGCTATAATTTCTTGGATATGAAATGCCTCAATAATGAAATTTTAAAATTTTGAATTACGTGACTATTATTAATATGATTGTTATTAAAAAAATTTAAATTTTAAAATTTTGATGACGTGACATACCACGTCAGCACGTGATGTCATCAATATGGTGATGACATGTCATACTATATAGTATTTTAGATTTTAATAATTATAGTTAGTTAAAGTTAGTTGAGGTGGTTAGTTAAAATAGATAGCGTGGTTGGAGTGAATTTGAAAAAATGGTTAGCTAAAGTAGATAATGTAATAAAAAAATATTTTTTTGCTAGCTAGTTTACATAGCCCCTTGGAGATGCTCTAATAACACTTACATACAGGGGAGGGCTTACCGAAAACAAAAGATAAGGGTATAAAGACGATATAATCAAATGGTAGGGGTCTTGGTGTACTTATATCAAACGTTGTCTCTAGGTGATTGTCAATTGTCATGTCACAATTATTGCTCTCTGTCTTCTGCAGTGAACGAGAACTCTGTTTTTCTCGTAGGTGAATTTCGTAACCTGAGGTCTGTTGTAATTTGATTCTTGAAAATGATGAACGCTGACGAAGAAGCTATCAAATCTCTTCCGGATTCTGCCCCAGTTTCTTTTCTGAATTGTATCGATCTCTCTTGTCCTGACATTCAACACTCTGTTTCTCTACTCAAACAGGTACTCTCTCTAGTCCTGAATTGGCCCGTTGTGCTGAATTTTTTTATTTGCTAGAAACCATCAATAATTGTAGAAAGTTTCAGTCATCAACCCACATGATGGAGTTGGAACTATTGACAATTTTGAGTCGTATTTTGATAATGGGACAACAGCTTCTTGGAAGTGCCTTTCTGAAGGGGTGAATTTGTATCTTCAACTGTTATGAGCGAGTAATTGATTTTCTGTGGGACAACTAAGGTACCTGAATACTGAAAATATCACTTTTGTTATTCGTGGGAAAGCAGGAGAGCCAGGCCCCCACTTTAAATGCTGTCGCCCTTCTGAGAAAGGTTACAATATGCACATGTAATTATTAATCTCCATAAGTTTCAACAACATTGTGCATGAGTGATTGCATAACTACACTTCATTTTCTTGGATTTCTTCATCTCTGTCTAACACACCCGACAATTTTCATGCCCCATTTGTCCTCCTTAGTGGCTCAGTGCCGCCTAGACCCTAATTTATGTGCTTTGTCTCCTCCCCATATATTGGTTACATCTCATCTAAAGTGATATTATTTTCTGGGCTTAAGTATATTGGTTCATCACTTGTGCATTAGGTTTGCTTGGATTCTGGTTTCTTCTATGTTATCAATCATGGAATCAGTGACGAATTCATGGATGAGGTTTTTTCCCAAAGCAAAAGGTTCTTTGATCTACCCATAAAGGAAAAAATGAAGCTTCTAAGGAACAAGAAGTATCGAGGGTATACTCCTGTTCTAGATGACCATTTGGATTCTATCAATCAAGTACACGGTTAGTTCACTGCCGTTCTTTTTTTGTATAATTGAATGAAGCAACAATATAGCAATATGAATAATGTAATGTAACAGTCTATGCAATGTTGTATTAGATACAAGTTTTAGTGAAGACGTTGAAATATTTTCTTAAATAAGGGGAATGCCAGAAAGACCTATGCAAAATGAATTCCTTCATATGTTACCTACACATCATGCACACAATAGTAATGATATCATGGTTGACACAAGTCTTCCTCACTATAAAAGGCCTTGGGTCGTATATCAATCATACCACTGTTTTCCCCTTCACAACAAAATTTGAAGGTCAATCATAATAGAAAACGTCTGTGCCCCAATCAGTGACGAAAGTTACCAGGATTAGTACTTCTCCCGTGAAACATCCCAGTAACTATCGGTAGATCAAGTGGAAGGCCAGAAGAGTAGGTATTTTTGTGGATGATGGTCAAGTGCTATGGATAAAACTAGAACGATCTGGTACTGTAATTTGCTTGCATGTAAGGACATATACTTGTGCATGTCTACATAATGCTGAAGGATAAATTTAAGTACACACCAATCCCAATGCCCTATATCACAGGACCAACATTTGTTAATGGTCTCTTTTATGTATTAGTATACGTGTCTATGCAGTATGTGTGTATATATTTTTTATCTTCCTACTGAATTATTACCTTCATACTATGAAACACTGTCCAATGATTTGGCTGCATTTGTCCTGCTCCTCTTTTTCTTTCAGTTGGTTGCTTACTTGCTTATTTGTCATTAGTGGTTTGTCAATATTATATGCAATACTTAGGCAAAAAAGTGATTGTCCTGTTTTATGGATTCAGGAGATTACAAGGAGGGATATTATATTGGTGTTGAAGTACCTGAAGATGATTCTGACGCAGAGAAACCATTTTACGGGCCAAATGTTTGGCCCTCGACAGGTAATTTTCAGAAGCAATTCATTTCTCTTGTGAAGGAACAATTTTTTCAATGTTAAATAGTCTATAAGAATTTCATTGGTTGTGGCACATTTTAATCTCTCTCTCACTCACGCACACACGCACACGCACGTATCCTGTCTCTATTTCTGCTTGAGGTTTTTGTAAAATCTTTTGATTCCTTGAACTATTTGTATGTCTGCAAGATATTTTGCCTGGATGGAGGCGAACTATGGAGAAATACCATCAAGAAGCACTGTAAGTTTGTCAGGCCTCTATTTTATCAGATAGAACTCTAGGTTCTATATGACAGACATACGTACTCCTCCATGCACTACCAAAAATACATCGGGAATAACTCCTGTTCAATTAGGACTTTAACTATCTGGACATGGTTTGAATGTTTGAACAGTTTCATTTCATTGATGTTTGTTTAATGAAGACATCAATATGTTATTGGCATCTTAAAGTATTGCATCAACTAGGAAGTGTTGTGACAAGTTCACATTATGAGGAAAGCAGAAGATCATGATAATGAAGTATTCTTTAGGGGTTCTCATAGGATGCATTCTTCTGTGATGTATATTGTCTGAAGGCATTTGATTCCTTTATATATGCATATGTATGTGCGTGTGTGTGTGTAGTTACATAGATACATATATCATCTGCTGTAATTTTGTAGAATCTACCAAATATACGAGCTTACTATTTTTTTCAGTTAGCATCAATTATGCTATACTGCTTTCAGGAACCCTTCTTTGATAATGGGATCTATTCTTTTTATTTTCCACCGCTAATATTCCTTATTCTTTGTGAAAACAATTGTTTATGTGTCCCAAAATTTATCTAACTCGACCCAGAAAATGGATCTAACTGCACTTCACTCTCAAAATTCTACAGTGTGTTATGCTTCACTATTCTTTATGGATTCTCGTATGATGCATTTTTCTAAGATTTCTATTTTTTAGACAACTTTGAATCTTGGGAAAACAAAAGAGATTACCATCTGAGGTTAAAGATCGAATAATGTCAGCTGCCAAGTTCATGTTATAGACAAAACCTCTTGTAGTTTTTGCCTTGTTCTGATGAGACCATGGTGTCTTTTCCTACTGTAAGACTTGTTCAGAAATTATAGAGCCAGATTTTTCAGTCATCCTTATGTGTCGTTCCTCTAGACTTCTGTTTCAAATATGATGACTTGATTTTTGGCCATATCTTAGTATCTTCCGGATACATTTTCGTGTAATGAGCAGCATTGATTTGGTTTTGAATGTAAAAGGCAACTTGGAGTCTTGGACTTTGTTCTTTTGTCTAATCACATTATTTTTTCTCATATCTCTATGTATGCATTCAGTGAGGTGGCAAAAGCAATTGCAAGACTCATAGCCCTTGCACTTGACCTTGGGGACAACTTTTTTGATCAGCAAGAAATGCTTGGCAAGCCTATTGCCACGTTGCGCCTGCTACATTATGAAGGTTAAAATTGAAACAAAAGCTACCAAACTCCATTGTGGAGCTTGCAGAATTTTTTTTGTTGATTGATGTCACTTGTGTAATGTTGATTCTTTAATTGTTCATTAGGTCTAATATCTGATCCCACAAAGGGATTATATGGAGCCGGTGCCCATTCTGACTTTGGTATGATTACCCTCTTGGCCACGGATGATGTTGTTGGTCTCCAAGTAAGGATGAAGCTGGAATTACACTATAAGTCCATTAAGTTCATTCTAATTTTTTGATAAGGGATTGTAACTTTTCAATTTGTTTCAGATATGCAAGCATAAGGATGTCAAACCTCAGATCTGGGAATATGTGGCACCATTGAAAGGGTGGGTTAGTGTAGCATTGAGATTGTTAATTGTGGAAAAGAAGATGAGTTATATACAATCTATCGAAGTTGTGTTTTCCCATCAGAATGTAATTCATGCATCTTGCTGGTAATTTATTATGGCCCAGTTATCCCACATCGAGTCAATACTGGGGTAAATATGGATTTGTTTTACATTGACGGGCTCACTACCTATGCGATTGAGCTTTTGGGTGGTCGAGTTGGCTCAAACACGTATGGTGGATCCCATCTTGCCAACAAGTGGTATCAAAAGCATGTTAGGCTCTTCCGTTGTGGAGTCTCCATCTTCCTGACAAGTGATAGATATCAAGGGTTGTCCATATTGAGCCAACTTCGAAAGCTTAAACTTAACTTATTGGTACTAAGTTCATCCTATATATATTAGAATATCCTCATGCCTTATAGACCCCAGTTGGACTTTTCTCCAATATTATGCATGCGGAACATATGTCGCAATGATTTTATCCTTATGGTGTCCTGAACAATAGCATACCATCATTGCTGTTGTTGATAAATTTCCTCTTTGTTTATTGTAATCTTACTGCATTGGTGATTGATATTCGACTTCCAGAGCATTTATTGTAAATCTCGGCGATATGCTGGAGCGCTGGAGCAACTCTATGTTTAGGTAAGGTGCATTTTCATTAGCAATTGTTATCCTGCTGGCATCCAGTACCATAGGAGAGTTGGAGATGTTTGATACATTTTAGGAGCTTCGAAATAAGTTCCTTCCAGAATTTTCATCAATTCTTGCCTAAATTTGAATATTAGTTAACGAGTTCCCACTTTTAGTTTAAGTTTCAAAGTGTGACTATAATGTCTAGCTGTCTACCTTTTGATTTGGACATGATTCATGGTGAAACTGGCACAAGTTATCAATCTTTTGATGAAATGTCTTATTCAACAATTGACAATTGCATATTGTTGAATTGCTAAATTACCGTCATTTTGGGTTTTGTTCTCACAGTGATTTGCATGCTCTTAGAGTTATTTAATTATATCTTCTGAACTTCTGGACAAACCAATTTCATGGAAGTGTGACCCTTTGTTAATTCTATCCAGGTCGACATTGCATCGAGTTTTGGGGAATGGTCAAGAGAGATATTCTGTAAGGCCCTTCTAAGCTTTTAAATGTGTTTCTAACATACTATAATGATTGTTATTAAATGTTCTCTCCCTTTAAGCTATACATTATTAGTTTATTATACATGTATGACAGATTGATTACACTTTGGTCTCTGACACTCTGCTTTAATATTTAGGCCCCATTTCTAACTGTGCTGTTCAAACTTGAAACATGGTGGTGTAAACCCTTCCAAACTATTACCTTATTATGTCTCTCTACTCGTAGCTGGGTGTTGTAACTGGGCTACCTGGGTAGGGTAAAGCTTTCCAGACAAATCTTGTGCGAGTATTTACCCATAGTCGATTCATTTTGAGTTAAATGTTTTAACAGTACTGATTAGTTTATCACTTTATCCATTCTATCATCATACTATAAGTGGGAACAGAACCGAGTTACAAGTGCTGCAATGTTTAAGTGGTTCCTCTGCATGTTCTAGGTTTGAAGCGACTAGGAAGCATTCACACCAATTAAATGAGCGGACACATATGCACAACAAATGTGTGTTATACAAAGTGCTTCAGCTAATTTTTTGGATAGTTTATTATTTATATCTATTTGACATTACTTCTGCTGTCCAAAAATTACAAGGTTATTAAAAATTATAGTTAGGTTGTGGAAAGCAATTATTTAAGTTTGCAAGTGTTAATGACATAAATTTAATTTTGATGCAGTAGAATCCTTTTATAAAGGCTTTTGCATGTTGGAATTCAATTTTTTCTTTTTTTTGGTCAGATGTTGGAATTCAAATTGAAAACATCTTTATAATGTTAGGCAACTTTTTTAGCTTTCAAGTGGGAGCACATAAGCTCAACATTTACGAAGAATTGAAGATTATAAATGTTCGTGTTAAGTTTACTGCTTTCCCAAAGCATATCCATCTTTTGGTTTTCAAAGCTCATCTGGAAATTCTTCAAATTACCATGCTAATGAGGCATGTGCTTACTGCTCAGGCGTGAAAAGAAATTTCTCATGGCCACGGCTGGCTTCTGGATAGCTCTAACTACCTGCCTTCCAAGTTCCCACTTATTTTTTCTGTATGAGCATGTAGTTCGAAATAATCTGATTCTTCTTAGTTAGATATGAGTAAGGATTACCATGACACCAGTGAGATTAGCTGTATTGTTTTATTATTATTGATCTTTTGCAATTTTCCTACGCTGACTTTAGTTGGTCATTTCTCATTATACACATTACACTACTCATTTTGGCCTATTCCTCTGAGGATGGGTCTTGGGGCGGCAATAAAAATTTTCCATTGTGACTGAGGCATCAAGATTGAAGTCATGGAGATAGCCTTGAGTACATCTACCCCTTCAAACCCGTAATAGCAAAAGTCTCGTGCACAGGCTGTCTTATTTTGGCTTATTCCATTGATGCTACATCTTTTTTCCGTGCCACTTCTTGTTGTGTCTTGCTTTTAGATATTTCTCTTTCTAGATATCTGTATATGAACCAAAAAAGATGGTAAATGTTTCGTATATTCTCTCTGGTTGCAGATTGCATACTTTGTGGAGCCTAATCACGATTGCCTTGTTGAATGCTTGCCAACGTGCCAGTCACCGGAGAACCCTCCCAAGTAAGTACAGAGCAACAACATTACGAACACAATCTTACCGCTTAGAGGTTTAGCTGAACCTCTGGTTGATCCAATTAGGGATCTTAGGGCACATAAAGTGGTTCATCAAGATTATCACCCATTGTGATTGATGAATATAGGGCAAGAGTCCTTAAGGCTCGGTCAAGAGCCCGTGGACCATGGGATGGCCCATAAACCTGACGGGCCATATGATTGGGCCATAAGTGGTGGGTATTGGCTCGCTAGACTTGACAGGTTGGGCCAATTAGGGAACGAATAACATGCCTATTTGCCCGATGGAATTGAGAACAAATGCCGAATTTGAAAAATAGAATCAAAAAAGTTGAAATAAAACGTTGGGTTGGCTGTGACTGTATTTTTCTGGGGCGTAGCTGTTCGGGCCAGTGATATGTGATTGACCCAACCTGCGGCTCACCTTTGTGTGTTGACTGGCGGGTCAGGGTACTCTGGGACCATTGCCCACATTTAAGAGTAGAGTTGATAATTGAGTCGAAATTGAACAATTTTTTAAACTTGTTTAGAAAAACAAACTTAAAAGGTTTGACTTGAACAAAATTCAGTTCATTTATATATAAAAATAATCAAGTTACTTGGGCTAAGCAAAATGAGCCGAGTTTGAACAATTTTTTAAGTTTGTTTAGAACAATGAGTCTGGCAGACTGAGCTCGAACTCATAAAACTCAGATCAATTATCAACCGTTCTTAAGAGCCCCCAATCCCCACACGCACGCACGCAAGCACACAAAAATGGGCCCACCCTGTTGACGCTGTTTTTCCTTTGGCAGGTATCCTCCAATTAAAAGTGAAACGTACATGCTGCAGCGATACGAGGAGACTCATGCAAAACTCTTATAAATAAAACCAGACTTAACTGGCAATGGCAGGGGACTTTTACCTGAAACGCTTGCCATTGAATCTGTACTATGGAGTTTGCTGCCTATACTACCAAGGGGTGTATATAAGTGTAACAACGCATTAAGTTTGAGCATCATGCTAGAATAAGGTCTTACATGCTTTGTGTGCCTGTCGAATCTAAAATCGCAATTACGTTGGATTAGTTTCCATGTTGCTATTAAATTTGCAAGTCAGGGTTAGGGATGTTGCAATTACCACCAGACTCTTTGTATACTAAATCTGTAAGCTTATCAGGTGTTAAGAAGAATATTTACATTTTAACTTTTATTATTATTACTAGCTATTTACAATAGTGCCTGATAGCATTTGATGTGTTATTCTTTGTTCCACCTATTTAACGTATAACATTATTAAGAGACTAGGAGTAACATGTGTTTGAAGACACGGTGCAATATGAATGGTTTTAAGAGGGATGTTGATAGTCGTTGGACGAGTCTATTTAAAATCGTCAAATGAGTTTATTAAAGTCTGTCTTGTTTTATATGGTTGATATTCTAGTCACGTGTTTTTTGGATTGATTAAAATGTAAATCTTAATCTTCAATAAGGACAATCACTCATAACCAAAAGCATCCATTAAACCCAAAATTTATATTATTAGGGTAGCTCAAATTCAGGGTGTGCATATTTATGTCTTGCCAAAATCTTTTATTGGACCATTGAACCAATCCGGATAAGCTTTTGAGGACTTGTTGTCAATCAGACTTAGTTTGATCAAACAATGTTAAAACATTTTCAACCTTAATTTAACTTGCTTAAAGTCCACCTCTTGGCATAAGAGAGCAATTCATGTTTTTGCTACACCAACAGTCGCATGTAGAGAGTTCATTAGAGGATAATATCACAATGATTAATAAAAAACAGACTCACATACTAAAATTACACACTTGTATAGTTTTACATAATTAAATAAAATTGACTAGTATTCAACATAAACCCGAAATAAACAATCTAAACACAACTCGGCATGTAAATTTTTTTGGTATCATATTCAAAAAAAATTTAGTACCATATCTTAAAAAGATTTTTTACATATAAATTTTAATTTGAGTTTTATTTTATCTTTGAAATTTAAAAAGTTTAAGTAAAATAATAAATAAATTTTTCACTTGTTATTTTGATATCAGACTAAAAAATACAATATTTTGAAAAATGCCTAGTTAGTATTTTGGTGAAAGAGTGCAAGTAAAGGTTTTGTATTTTGAGAATTGTTTGTCTATTGGCGTTTTGTTTAACAGCACACCGCGCTGTTTTTCATCAAGGAGCTGCGCCCGTTGGTAGTGACACAATTCAACGGTATGTCCGGTAAGTAGGAGTGTACATACAGCTTTCAGCATACTTCACCAGATTCTCAGGTCGAGGGGGACGTGTCGCTACACCTACAAAGCATTTATGTAATGTGGCGAACATAAATTCATGTCTCGGCAAGTAGGTTGGAACAAAAATAGGGAAAGGAAAATGTACTCACCAAGTTCATATGCTTTAGCAGCTACCTTAGCAGCAATGTGAGCAGAGATCTTTCTGATATTAGTGAATGGAGGGTAAATTAATATTGAGAGAATTCTGTTGCTTGCTTTACTGCAATGACAACCTAACATTGTGTTTCCTTTAAAGTCACTGTAATCTGAAAGACATATCAAAACGTTTTCATTTTTCACCACACAACAGTTTACATGTCTAGAGAATAGGAAAAGATGGCAAGTATTCTGCTTTTGTCATTCACTTGAATCGGAGCACCTAAATTTGTGGACAATATCAGTATGCAATAGTAAATTCTACACTGTTCTTCATTATATACTTTAAACCTCCATTAAAGAATTTTATCCATTAATGTTCGTTAAATAGCTCTCAATTATATCCTCCTACAACAGTCATGAATTCATGTAAAAAGTCATAATATTCCTGGGGTAGGAAGAACTGTCAATACTGCACCAACATTGAAGAGAATACATAATTCTTCAAACTTTGGTGAACTATTGGGTCGGTATCTAGCACTGACCTTCTCAGTTGTCCTCCTTTGTTTGAGCCCTATGTAGAATTCATCCTTCAACAACTGCTCATTGTTTGTCCCCACGTCGATGGTTATAGGCAAACACTCCATCAGGAGGTAAAAAAATTTCATTAGTACGGTGAACCAAAATGATAGTGCCAAACCAAACTCCACAAATTTTAGATTTATTTATTTAATACAGTGAAGAAAACCATACAAAGACAGATGAGTTTAATGTGCACTAGAGAAAAACTTGAAGCAAGTAATTATCCCAGCATCCAAATAGAATAGTCAAACAAAAATGTTCCATTTGTGTAAGTTATAATTTTTTTTGAGAGAATTACACTTACACTACCTGAGGTTTATCACTTAATCACTCAGACCCCCTGAAATTTGTATGCACGTAACACTTAAACCCCTGTTATAAATATATCCGTTAATAAATTACACCTAGACCTCTTAAAGTTTGTAAACATATATTACTTAGACCCATAAATTTAAAATATTATACTTAGACAAAAAATAATTCAATCAAAGATAAAATATTAAATATTTTAAATTTTACAATTAAAATTCATGTTCTATTGTATCTTTTATTAAAATAAAATTTAAAATTTAAAATTAATTTTTTCATTTAATTAGTTGATAATTAAATAAATCTAATTAGTAGATAACTAAAAATTTAATTAGTAGATAATTAAATAACTAAAAATTTAATTAGTAGATAATTATATTTTCTATTGGAATTTAATTTAGTTTTTTAAACGACCAAATTAAAATACCAAACTACCTCAATTAAAGTTAAAAGATATTGTGTCTATTACAGTTTGACCCCTTGTTTAATTTTTTAGTTTTATTTTAATAGATAGTATTATTATATACAAACAATGATTTTTTTTTTAAAACTATATTTTTATTTTTGATTTTATTTCAATAAATGACATAATAGAATATGAATTTTGGATGTAAAATTTATATTATATTATGAATGACTTAGACCCCTTTTTTTATTTTTTTTATTTTATCATAATAGATAATATAATTGTATACTAATTACGATTTTCTAAGAAAAAAATAAATTTTTAATTTTTAATTTTATTTTAATAAATTATACAATAAAACATGAATTTTGGTTGTAAAATTTAAAATATTTGATATTCTATCTTTGATTGAAATATTTTTCGTCTAAGTATAATATTTTAAACTTAAAGGGACTAAGTATTATATACTTATAAATTTTAGGGGGTCTAAGTATAATTTATTAACGGATATATTTATAGCAAAGGTCTAAGTGTTACATGCGTACAAACATAAGAGGTTTGTGTGTAATATTTTAAATGTCAAGGGGTTTGAGTGATTAAGTGACTAACTTCAGAGAGTCTATGTGTAATTCTCCATTTTTTGTGTGTGCAAATTACAATTTTTAAAGGTCATAATCGATCATAATATATTGTGATCGATACAAAAATTACAATTGTTAAAGGTTAAGTTACAACTTTTAAATGTTAAGTTTCAATTTTAAAAAAGAGAAGTTACAACTCTTTAAAAGAAGTTCATGATCGACCATATGTATTTGTGATTTGTATCTGTGATCAATAATGGTCTCTCTTGAGCAGTTATAACTTTTCTCTTTCAAAGTTGTAATTTTATCATAAAAAATAATAATTGGTGGTACAGTATCGAATTTTTTAATTGTAAAATTTAAAATATTTTATATTTGATTGAAGTATTTTTAGTGTAAGTATAACATTTTAAACTTAAAAGGTCTAATTAATATATGTTTACAAACTTCAGAGGGTTTGAATATAATTTATTAATGGATATATTTAGAGCGGAATCTAAGTGTTACGCATGTACAAATTTTAGAGGGTATATGTATAATATTTCAAATGTCAGGTCATATAAATAATTAAGTGACAAACTTCAATAGGCCTTGGTGTAATTCTCTCTTTTTTTTAATCTAAATTAGAGATGTATATAACACTAGGAGTGTCAAACGTGTAGGGTTAGGTCATTTTGTTCGAGTTGATTTTTAGTTTGTGTCAAAAATTTCAAAACTCGAACCTGACATGTTTAATAATCGTGTCAAGATATGTAAACACTAATCTGACCTAGTCATTAAACGGGTTACGCGAACTTAACATGTTTGACATGTTTAATAAATAAGTAGTTTTCGAGTTAGCACACATGTTATTTGGACCTGTTTAACATGTTTAGTACACATAACATAAACTTATTTAACACACATAACTTATTTTCACACATGTTCTTTATCATTAAATACATCATTGAAGTATTCATCCAAAATTTTAAATAATTTTTTTTACAAATAACATATCACTTCACATCAACGAAATTGACTAAAATGCATTCAAGTTTTAACCCAAAAATTAAAGCAAAAATTATATTAATATATTGTCATAATAATATTAAGAACTATACTATCAACTACCATAGTAAAATAACAACTAATAAATAATAACATTTCCTATCACATTAACTCCTATCTTCCACTCCTTCTTTCTCACACACAAACTCACCAACACACGCACACTGATAGACTCAAATGGTCAAACAAAAACCTATAGAAACCAAAGCAGGTTGTACCAAAGTCATTGAATTTTGAGTTTTATAATAAACCAACACCGTGGTGTCTACATTTAATCATTAGCATAACATTTCAAAATAAAAACAGAGACATATAATCTATACTACTAATAAAGGTACTTTAACATGAAATTTTTTTGATTAACTATTGTGTCTTTATAAAATAGTAAAAACGCACTTGTATTCATTTATAGTTAACTATTAGTTAACCATTCAAATTACTTTTATATTTTTCTATA
>CM042188.1:36232261-36243399 GCA_023539305.1 Ilex asprella | reverse complement strand
TAGTTAACCATTCAAATTACTTTTATATTTTTCTATAATTAATCATCCAAATTACTCTTAAACAGATTTTATTATGTGTAACAAGACAGTATTAGATGAAGTACCATATCAAAAACTACAAATTTGTGGGTTAAATTTTTTTTTTTTGGATTCAAATTCTAACAAAAAAATATTTTATAATCGATCATAAAAAAATAAAACTTCAGATGTCAAGTTATATATATTTTTTCAAATATTTAGTAAATATTGATCCGAAGTGTTAAGTTCAATCCAAAATTTTAGAATCGATTTTAAACACATCAAATAGTTATAACTTAACTTCCCAATATTATATTTTATTGTATGGTCCTAAAAAAAACAAATGCCAAATCTTATAATTTATCTCTATATATCATACTCTACATAAATGCCAACTATCTTGAAAAAAAATTATTCTTCATTTTTAAACCTATTTTAATATTTTAAAGTCAATTTTTTCTTCACAAAAAACCTACCAAAAAAAATCTAACAAGAATCACTAGTTGTCACAATTCTATTTTGTGAATTTGTTGTCCTTTTTCTCATCTCTAGAAAAATTGGTCAAAATCAACCTACTCTCAAAATAAAAATAATATGTATAGTTCTCACCTCCCCAATGTTGAGATGCACTAATTGTTTGTTCAATATGGAGGAAAATGCATGAATAAAAAAAATTGGTATCATACTTCTAAAAATTATTACTTTTAAAGGGTGTTTTTATAATTTTTATAGGTCAATTTACAACTAAAAAATTAATCATTTTCGTGGGTATTTTTACGAATGTTGTGATATTTTTATCACTTTTTTCGTTATAAAAAAAATTATCCTTTTTGTGGTCTTTTTATCACTATTTTAATAACTATTTTTAATTTTTTATCACTTTTTTAATAATACACCAATGATAAATATAATCATAATAATAAAAAAAATATTCATAATTTTAATAAATTTTAATATTGTACTAAAATTTTATTTTTAGGCATAATAATCAAGTCCTTAGTTTAAACCATACTTTGAAAAATAAAAGTGGGATTATCCATCATTCTTTTCTTCTACTAAAGGAAATGTACAATTAGATATCTTGTCAAAGACTAAACTCATCAACATGATATTCATGTTATAGAAAGTCGGTCACAAATCTTCGTCGTTGTCCAAAGGGCCCGGTGCATTGATTTTTATTAACGACCTTTTGTCCTTCTCCATTTGAAAACAAATTAAATTGAAAATTTTGAATAAGATATAATACAATTAACATTAGGACATCCTAATCTGTTGAAAATTAATAATACTAACTTCTTAACGGGTTGATACAAACCTATTTAAACATAATTCAAACATGACTCTAAACAATAATATAGTAGTCTGATATTAATTATCAACCCAAATTAATAAACGACACAGTACAGTATTGTCCAACTTACAAACACGACATAATTACTATAAACTATTGAAAATTATACCTACAACTCATTGGCACTAGCATGGACCAATGGGTAAAACACAGCTACAACCCTTCTATTGGTCCACCATGTGGAAACATGTCAACCAAGGCTAAACTAGCTTCAACACTACTAGTCATATCTCACAGAGGAGAAGTTGTCAGCACCGAGTGAACTCATTCCCTCAACTAGGTTCACTTGCATACCAATTTTCTAAAACGAGCAGACAGAAGACAAGATTAAGACATGTAATTAGAATCTTTGTTTATAGCAATGTTAGCTTCCAATTTAGTCCAAATCAACGGGTGCATAATAACTTTACCGATTTAGTCCAAGATTAACACATGATTATTTCTTAAGGAATTTTTTTTTGTCTCTCTTACGGGCATTTATTTTCCCCTATATAAGTTTTTACTACACTATAGATGTATTGTACAACAATTGTAATTGTTGATTACTTATCGTAATAATGATCTATTGATGTATGCAAAAAAAAAAAGGACAGTTATGAATGAAGTGAGACTATTAAGAAATAATGTATAGTTCTCAAAGATACAAAAAAAGTGTAGAAGAATATGGGAAAAAATTTGTTGCTATTTTCTGGAATTATAGAAATTAACATGTGATCCAGTGTAAAAATAATCCTAGATATTTGGACCATGATGTATGGGCTAATCTGATAACCCAATAGCCCAATGGAAAGCCAGATTGCGATTTAGATCCCCTCCATTATCTCTTCCCTTCAATTTCCCTCAAATAAAGTGTTTGACATATACAAAATTTTAATTTTAAAACAATATGTTTTATTAGTCATTTGTTGTTGGTGATGCGTTAATCATAGTTAAGGAGTTTCGGATAAGAAAAAAAATCTAACAAGAACCACAACTCTATTTTTGTGGATTTGTGGTCCCTTTCTGATCACTAGAAAAATTGCTCATCATGTAATGGAAAGTCAGTCACAAAGTATTCGTTGTCGCCCAAGTGGCATGGTGCATTTATTTTTATTAGCGACATTTTGTCCTTGTTGTTCGAAAACAAATCAAATTGAAAAATCTTTGAAGAAATTATTACTCAATTAAAATTAGAGCATCTCAAACCGTTGAATATTCAAATTTTCACATGTATTTAAAATTGGCTTAATAATTGAAATGATCAAGTCGTGTTGGCTAGAAAAATATTCTTTTTCTCTTATGTGTAACCCAATTGAATATTTTCCTCTTTGGCTACCTAGCTTCTTAATGCGATTCGTGAACTAGACAAAAGATAAATACAAAATAAATGTAAATCACAAATAAATAAACTCGCTACACATATTTATTAAACATGTCAATATAAATTTATTTACATATAATATACAAAAACTTACTATAAATAACTATATATGAGTATTAGTATAAACCTAATGAAAAAAAAAATTGATTTCCTATTCTACCACTACTTAATCATATAAAGGCAATTATATCTTATTTACCACTTTAACTCTTACATATTTCCCTTTCTAAGAACTAATATTTGTAATTACAAGTGCAATGAATACATAGTATTACCTATAGGAAGACCTTTCATATTCATAACATTAGAAAAAATTAAAAAACATTACAAGAATAATATGCACTCCTTCCAAACCCTCACTTTTCACACAGTAGAAAAATCTTCTCTCTTTAAATAATAGAAGCTACTGATATTTTTGTTCCTCTTATGAAAGTAGGACTTGTAAATGATATTGAAGATGATGATTTCAAAGTCCAATAATTCTTGGTTGTTTATGTGATTCTTTTTTTGTATCTGTGCTTAACTTCATTTGATATTATCTTACTATCGACTACGATTTTGATGATCTAATATGAGTGCAATCTAGGACTTTACAAGAATGTGATATGTCTTATTCATTGTTTATATTTAATTTTTTTATTTACTTCTCAATTTTAATTTATAAATTTGATTTGTCATGGTCTTGGTGCCGGAGATTAATTCTTGCAACGATACACAAATTCTTCTTGTTAATTATATTTTTATTCACTTCTATTGCGTTTTAATCCATTTCTTAGTCTTCAATTGTCAAACATTTACTGTAAGATTGTAATTTTCTCCAATCCAAAGGTAATTTGGGGTGAGAAACTCTATATTCTTGAAGAGAATTTTGGTAAGTGTTACCCACAACCATAGTAGAAGCAAATTATTTGAAATATAAATATTATAATCAACCAATAAGTAATCAAATCAATGACCTGATATATTCTTTTTATATTTTGGCTCTTTTATTTTCTAACTGCACACTTATTTTATACATACATAAAACTACAAATATAGAGATAATGTGGGTAAAAAGTGAAAAAAAAAACTAAAATTATAATTTAAAAGAGTCCACGTACAACATATGTGGACACCAACTAGTAGACACAAAAGTAACTTAAATATGGACCACCGATATATTACTAATGACGACATTTTATCTAAATGGCGTGAACTTGATAGATTGTCGAGTGGTGAGCATTTGCACAAAATTTCTAAGACTAAAATTTATGCAACACTGTTTCGTTGGATGGAGTAATTTGTTTAATGAGTAAGGGTGTTGAAGAAACAAATGAGGCGATTGGGAATTATGGGGGAGAGGTGATGGTCTATGTGGGATTTACTACCATCATCATCCGTTGCGAACTTAGGCAATGAACCAGTTATCTGTTGCGAATTAGTCTTAGCGTAGATGGTCTTGACTAAACAAGGGAGGAGATTAGTCTAATGCGCATATGCTAGACTTGGACACCTTGACCATTCGTCAAATCTGATGAAAATTATGATGGTTATGATTCTCCAATTTGGATCTAGTTGAATATTCGATGTATGTTTTTGTAGGTAACTAACGAGACTTTAGGCGGCTCAGCAGCCCCCCAAGTTAACACGTGTAAAGACATAGCCGTTGCGAAGCTCAAGAGACGTCGAGAAGTGGTGCTGAGGAGTAATGGCTCAAAGGAGCCGAGTACCCATACTGATACCAGCATTTAATGAGGCACGGCAGCTCATTAATAGGGATGTGAGTGACTGAGACAAAGCTATTAATGAGACCCTGCACCCTCAAGACCCAAACTGATAATCATGATTGCCAAGTATTAATGGCTATGATGCCAAGCATATACCCTCGACGTATCCCAAGGGTACGGTTCCCCGAGCATTGAACGCTCGGGAGTAGGCGACAAGCGCCGATCAGAAGACTTAAATGAACGGGAATAGGGACATAAATGCTCAGCACGCCCCGAAGCTGTCACCCTATCACCCGAGTAAACTAGGCGCGGAGATCTAAGTGGAGAACACTCATTGCACATGGGTAGGAATGCAAGTCATTAAATGTCGAGATGGGACATCAAGCCTTTGCACTCATTGCTAATTCAGGTATAAATACTCCTTCAAAAAAATGAACAAAGGTACCCAAAATATACCTAGAAAAAAGAGATATTGTGCTCAAGCTTCCCTACTTATACTAACTTAAGCTTCAGAGGGGATAAGTCGGATGTTCACCTAACCCCTTTCCTAATCTTTTCTTGGCTGTTTCAGGTCGTTCATCGTGAAGATCTCTATCTCAATCTAATGCAAGAAATCTCTCGTGCAATTTGGCACCATTTGTGGGAAACATACGAGCTTTTCTCGTTGCGATCGCATTATGGTGAACACGCTATCCCAAGGTGACAGGGGAGGAAGTTTGCGCATGAGAAACGTAGAGGTTGTCTGACTCCCTGCAGTCACTGAGTCAGAGCCCATAAGCCAGTCAAAGAAGGGCAAACATGCCCCTCAACCAACTATTCCCGCAGACCACATCCTTGGGGGGCAAACCCGTCTAGCTCGAGAAATCATGGAGATGGTGGAAGAACGGCTGGGAGGCTGCCTTAAGCAATTTGAGAAGGATAACGCCAGGGTGTGGGATCGGCTCAAGGAAGTCGAGTGATCCGGATGTGCAAGTTGGCGAAGCAGCAAGCGCGGGGACCAAAACGTCCACCGAGGGGGATCGTAGGACGAGGGGACAGTTTCACCCGAGAAGAGCGTACACCGACGAACGGGCGAGTGCAACCCTCTTAGCTTGGGAACGCTTATTCTCAAGGGCCCGAAGGGGGATCACCGCCACGGGCTGTCAAAGGATTCCACAACAACTGAATCCCACGCGAAATCAAGCGCGAGGGGGTCTCTAAGGGTAAAAACTAGAGACAAACTTCGAGCATGAAGGGGATGGACGAAGATGAACATATCGTCTCGTCGTTCGTTTGTGCGATCCGGGAGATTGAGATGCCTAATAAATTCACCATCCCTCGATTCAAGGTATCTAATGATAGAACAGATCCTAAGAGCGATCTGCGATAGCATAAACAATTGATGTCCCTATATGACACCAATCAGAGGTTGTTGTGCCGAGTCTTTCCCATAAGTTTGGGAGACACTTCAATGAAGTGGTACGAGAACTTGGCCCCTGAGAATATCCGATCCTGAAAATAGATGGTCGAGCTCTTCATGGCTCAATTCATTACCAGTAACAAAAGGTCGAAAGACATCAGCGCATTACTAACGCTTAAACGGAGGAATGGAGAGTCCATTCAGTAGTACGCGATCAGGTACTAGGAAGAGGCTTCTTCTGAGGCAATGACTGCGGCTACTTTTCGACTGGGATTATCCTGAGATGTCGACCTCTATAGATCCCTTGCTAAGAGGTCCCCAGAAGAATAGAAAGACCTGATGGCTCGGATAATCAAATGTGCGAGGGTGGATGAAGAATCTGTGATGCCCGAAAGTAGGGTCCCAGTGCCGAGGAAAAGGGAGAAGGATTTTCCCACAAGAAGAGGGGCGCCCTGTTCCCCTGTCGAATCGTTGATCTTTCAAGGGGTTAACACGGTCTTCAAGAAACCCATTTATAAGATGTTGCGCAAGATAAAGGACAAGACCTTCTTCAAGTGGCCCCGATGATGCAGGGAGACCCTTCCATGAGGGACTCCACGCCTCGATGCTCTTATCATCGAGATATGGGGCATCTGACCGAAGATTGTAGGGTGTACAAGTCTTTCATCGAGCAATTGGTCCAAGACAGGCATCTGAAGGATTTCATCAAAATGCGGGATCCCAGAGGCCCACTGGCAAGAGGAGCCGACACGCTTCAGGAAGTAGCAACCGTAATTGAAGTCATACACACTTGTACTGTCGAAATATCGATGTAAAACTCCCTCAAAGCCAAGCTTTAGAGGGTCACACAAGCTGTAAAGGAGGAGGAAAATAGGATTGGAGAGTTGTCATCCAAGAGGTCTTGGCCGGACACCGAGGTCATCCATTTTTTTGATGCCGACCTCGGTGGGTTAGTACTCCCGTATGATGATGCTCTGGTGATCACCCTTCGGGTCAGCAAGTTCAACGTCAAGAGAATATAGGTGAACTTAAGTAGTTCATCTGAGGTAATGTATGACGATATCTTTCTTAAGATGGGATTCTCCCAGAAGGACTTGAAATTGGTAAAGACCCCCTCGTAGGCTTCAATGGTTCCTACGCCCTTTCCCTTGGGAAAATCACGTTGAGTGTTACCGCCGGAATCGTTACCATCCCCGTGGAGTTTGTGGTAATAGACTCCGATTCGTCGTATAATACCATCATGGACAAGACATGGTTGCACGCTATGAGGGCGGTGCACTTATCTTACCATCAGAAAATAAAGTTTTTAACTCCAAAGGGTGTCATGGAGATTTGAGACAACGAGGCATCATCGAAAAGTTGTTTCTACGCCACAGTAAAGACTAGGGTTGGCGATCGAGCTCAAGAGCGTGATCCCGAAAACCAAATAGCAATCACAGTTCGGTCAACTTAACGTGGACAACCCCATCACAGAACCTGTTGACCGATCCATGGAGGCCTTTGTCAAGGTTCTTTTGGATCCAAGGAATGAAGAGAAGTACTTTTTAATAGGGACGTCGCTAAGCGGCACCGAGAAGTCAGACATGATAGTGTTCTTGCACCAAAACGCCGACGTCTTCGCATGGACCCAGGCCAAGATGACAGATGTAAGTGTTGAGGCAATGACTCATCGGCTCCACGTAGACCCATCCTTCAAGCCTGTGAGACAGAAAGCTCAGAGGACAACCCTTCACCATGCGAAGGGCATAGATGAAGAAGTGGACAAATTGTTAAGGGTTGGCTCAATCAGAGAGGTGCAATTCCCCTAATGGTTATCCACTACAGTATGTGCCAAGAAAAAGAAGGAGAAGTGGCGAGTTTGCGTGGATTTCACAGATTTAAACAAAGCATGCCCCAAAGACGAGTATCCATTACCAAAGGTTGATCAGCTAGTCGATACAACTGCGGGTCACAAATGAAGTCTTGTAATCACAAAAAACTTTTGGCCTACAAACATTAAAACATCATATAAATTCATGTGGTTAAAATTAGAAAACTAAAAGCTGTCAAGTCCATTATATGGAGAAAAAAAAAGGCAATAGCGTACTATTTAGTTATTACTCATAATGATATGAACATCATTAGAGTTAAAATCAATAGTTAAAGTTGAAATGAATGTACAAAATATTAAATATATGTACATAAGTAATTTAAGGAGATAAAATAATAATGGAGGAGTACGTAATTAATTGAAGAATATGAAAGAAAATTGGTCAAGGGAATTATATGTTTTATGAAGCATATTATAGTCAATCAAAAGTTTTTCACTTAGCTTCTTTTTACTGGTAGCATAGGTATAGATAATGAGATTGGTGAGGTTTGGTGTTATCTTCTTTTATTAGTAGTTATTATTAGTTTATTATTAATATTTTATTTTATTTTATCATCTATAACTTCTCATTTATCACATTTAACTACCTATAACTGCTTTTTCATCACATTTAATCACACAGATTTATTTATTTTAGTTCCTTCACACTTTTCTATCTCTTTTTTTTCTTTTTGTTTACACACGGGTACTATATGTGAACGACCTTAGTTATAATAAACGAAAGGCGACCCCATTATAGATCTACCATTTTACTCTTAAAATTTATACGACTCTTTCTACAATTTAATAGTTTAATGGGGATGTGCGACATATATTCTCTAGCTTTTCACCTATTTTTCATGTTATGTTACCCTTATGGGTTTGTTTGGATAACCGGCGAGGATAGGAAATGATAGGATTTTTGTTATCTAACCCATCTCACCTAAGCTCAATCAACCACTTAATTGAATGGGTTATATTTGCTATCAAATCAAAACCATTGTTTGGTAAGGAAAAATTCAATTTCATGAAGCCCACGGACTTTGATATTTATTTTGCAGATATTTACCATTTTACCCATTAACATATTCAATCCAATGCAATCCTTTGTTTGGATTTTTCACTTAACCTACAAACATCTATAATTTTTATTTATTTATAAAAGAGTATTTTTATTTGAAAGAATCAAACAATTACAAGAATCAAACCAAAGAAGAAAATAAAGCCAAATAAGGCTTTAGATCTTCAAAATGCAAACAAAACCGAGGCTTAAATAGAAAATCATACTTGATCTTGAGCCAGTGTCTTCTTCAAAGTCCTAGTCAGAGAACCTTGAACAAAAAAATCTTTAGAAGACAGTAGAACAACCCCTTTGAACAAAAAAATCTGTAGAAGGCGCCGATTGAAGAGACGAAACCGAGGCCTAAGCGGGCTTTGTCCTTTTGCCAACCACCTTTGACGAATCACTCTTTCTACTACAATCAATAACGCCGGAGTAAGGTGGAGATTGCCAGAGGTTGGGTGTCCACTTCAACAGTAAAGCCAGAGAGAGAGAGAGAGATGGGGGGATTGATGGCTTATCCCGTTTTCTTCGTCGCCTCTGTACACCGGGGGGAATAACCCATTGACTAGGTTTGTAACTCATGGGGGTGTGATAATTATAACCGGTATAAGGGGTTATGAACCATTGTAACAATCGGGTCAAGGCTTAACCCGGAATTGTTATCTTATCTCAAAAAATGATTCCCAAACAAAGAATAAACGAGACCCACTATACCTTATTTACCTATCCTTATGGGTGTTAACCTCATTTATCCCACTACCAAAACACACCCTATATCTAATTTTCGATGTTGGTAAATAATAGTTTCAAGGAGGAATATTGGGGATTCCAAATGCATGAAGCCTTGTATTAGTTGGTCTAGTTAAATTTTTTTAGTTGGATTGACTCATTCAAAGATATCTATTTATTTGATATTTTATTTGGAATCCCATTAAATAGTAGAAATATAAGAAACTTAATATAGAGAGTAAAGTGATTAGGTAAGACACGTCTGGTACTATTTTCTGGATAAAAACTTTTCCACTACAATGTAGATGTATTCATAAAAATTCTAACTCCGGACTATATTGTCTAGTATTTAAGACTATCTAATATTGCATTTTTTAATATTCCGAGAACAAGAACCCAATCCGAATGAAAACTAGAAAATCAAACCAAAAAGGAAAAAAAATAATAGGATTATACAAATAGTAAATGAGTACATTATCTTGGCCTTGCATTGAAACTTCATATTTATGATGTTTCATTTACCTCTTTAAAAGAGGTGTGACTTTTCATTAAAATGGCCAATAGAGATTATTATACGAGGGTTGTAATTGTAATTTTTATCTTCAAGAGACACTTAAATTATTAATTATAAATTAAATATGTAATGTGTCATTATTAATGGGGTTAGCTCAAGGTCCAACTCGGATAGTGGGCTTGGCCCAACCAAGGCCCAATTCGACTAGTGGGTTTGGCACAAACAATGCCAAACTCAGATAGTGGGCCGACTCAGTCAAGGCCCACCTTGGGTAGTGGGGCCGGCTCAATCAAGTCCCACCTCGAGTAGTGGGCCTGGCCTAGGCAAGGCCTAACTCGAATAATGAGCTCGACCCAACTTGGATTGTGGGCCCGGTCTAGACGAAGCCTAGTGGATCAAGCCTAGAAGAGACCCAAATCAAGTCAGGTTCACCAAAGCCCCAGCAGTCACGCCATCCTAGAGTGAAAGAGTCAGCAACACTATCCTAGAGCCTCATCCACGTTATCCTAGAGTGATGAGGTATGCCACGTCATCTTAGGACTTGGTATTGAGGAGGTTTCCACGCCCTCAGCAACTGTCTTACCTGTGGAGAGGATGGTGCCCATTCCACCAAATTAGTCTTTCTATTATTGATAAAACATTTCAATCTGTTAGGAAGTGCCTATAAATTGTAAGTCCCGCGCTACACATGAGGACAACTCTCATATCTTGTATCTCGCCTATTACTCACACTTGAGCACCCAACATTCCTTGAAACATTAAAATACTTAGTTCATCCTAACCCTTTATAATGGAGTAGGTCACCTTGACTGAACCACTTAAATTGTGTTTTGCTTGTGTTGAATCTCTCCTTATTTATTTACTGCATTAATTATTTGATGGGTGGTGCTTAAAATTAATTTATGCATCATCAATTATTAATAAATATGTGTTAATATACCCATAAATACGATGTGATCAAGTTACAAGATATTTGTAACGAATGTTTGATGGGATCTAATATTGACCTAATAAAAAAAATGTGAGGAACTTTCCAAATAGATAAGAGGAAAATTTATAGGATGTAAAAAAATGATATAATTTACCAACTCAATGATTTGATAGTAAAACAGTACAATCATGTTATTGTGAGACGGTAACTCTTTTTTT
>CM042188.1:36198448-36212261 GCA_023539305.1 Ilex asprella | reverse complement strand
TTTGTTGATTGATGTCACTTGTGTAATGTTGATTCATTGATTGGTCAGTAGGTCTAATATCTGATCCCACAAAGGGATTATATGGAGCCGGTGCCCATTCTGATTATGGTTTGATTACGCTCTTGGCCACGGATGATGTTGTTGGTCTCCAAGTAAGGATGAAGCTGGAATTACACTATACTCCATTAAGTTCATTCTAATTTTTTGATAAGGGATTGTAACTTTTCAATTTGTTTCAGATATGCAAGCATAAGGATGCCAAACCTCAGATCTGGGAATATGTGGCACCATTGAAAAGGTGGGTTAGTATAGCATTGAGATTGTTAATTGTGGAAAAGAAGATGAGTTATACACAATCTATCGAAGTTGTGTTTGCCCGTCAGTATGTAATTCATGCATCTTGCTGATAATTTATTATGGCCCAGTTATCCCACATCGGGTAAATACTGGGGTAAATATGGATTTGTTTTACATTGACGACCTATTCGATTGAGCTTTTGGGTGGTCAAGTTGGCTCAAACACATATGGTGGATCCCCTCTTGCCAACAAGTGGTATCAAAAGCATGTTGGGCTCTTCCGTTGTGGACTCTCCATCTTCCTGACAAGTGTTATCAAGGGTTGTCCATATTGAGCCAACTTCCAAAGCTTAAACTTAACTTATTGGTACTGAGTTTGACGAACCCAGATTTAATTAGGTCAGATCCAGTAAATCAAGCAAGCTCAGATCCACTAGGAAGGCAACCCAAGTCCGGTTCGTCAATCCGACTCAGTTCAAGATCCAATGAACCCAGGAAAATAAGAGCACGTGAGAGAGAGATTATCGGGATACCCACCTTCGAGGATCAAGGCTATTTTAATTGTATTTACCTTTTATAACTATCCACCCCGAAGAATTAGTACCCTCACACTCACGTCATCGCCTCACCATGCCTATAAATTGTAAGCCTTCTCCACATAGAAAGGGATCTCACCCACCTCTCTACACACACATAACTTCTCTCTCCTAGCTATTATATCTCTCCTGGACCACACCTCTCCCGGAACATACCTCTCGTCGAGCTTTTTCTCTCCCTTACTTTATTCATTAATAAAGACCCCGGTCACCGTTACCGTTTTTCAAAATGGAATAGGTCACCTGAACCGAACCACTATATATCTGTGTGTTGACTCAATATTTACATTAATGTGATTGATTGTTTTATTTATTGTCATTAATTACACTTCTTCACACACTTGACTGTTGAACTTGCACAAGACGTGTATCATCAGAGTTCATCCTATATATATTAGAATATCCTCATGCCGTATTGACCCAAGTTGGACTTTACTCCAATATTATGCATGTGGAACATATTTCCCAGTGACTTTATCCTTATGGTGTCCTGAACAATAGCATACCCTCATTGCTGTTGTTGATAAATTTCTTCTTTAGTTCTTTAGTTTATTGTAATCTTACTGCCTTAGTGATTGATATTTGACTTCCAGCGCATTTATTGTAAATCTCGGTGATATGCTGGAGCGCTGGAGCAACTCTATGTTTAGGTAAGGTGCATTTTCATTAGCAGTTGTTATCCTGCTGGCATCCAGTGCCATAGGCGAGTTGGAGATGTTTGGTACATTTTAGGAGCTTCGAAATAAGTTCCTTCCAGAATTTTCATCAATTCTTGCCTAAATTTGAATATTAGTTAACTAGTTCCCACTTTTAGTTTAAGTTTCAAAGTTTGACTATAATGTCTAGCTGTCTACCTTTTGACTTGGACACGATTCATGGTGAAACTGACACAAGTTAACAATCTTTTGATGAAATGTCTTATTCAACAATTGTGTATTGTTGATTTGCTAAACTACCGTCATTGCGGGTTTTGTTCTCACGGTGATTTCCATGCTCTTAAGAGTTATTTAATTGTATCTTCTGAACTTCTGGACATACCAATTTCATGGAGGTGTGACCTTTTGTTAATTCTATCCAGGTCGACATTGCATCGAGTTTTGGGGAATGGTCAAGAGAGATATTCTGTAAGGCCCTTCTAAGCTTTTAAATGTGTTTCTAACATACTATAATGATTGTTATTAGATGTTCTCTCCCTTTTAAGCTATACATTATTAGTTTATTATACATGTATGACGGGTTGATTACAATTTGGTCTTTGGCACTCTGCATTAATATTTAGGCCCCATTTGCAACCCCATTTCTAACTGTGCTGTTCAAACTTGAAACATGGTGGTGGTGTAAACCCTTCCAAACTATTACCTTATTAGGTCTCTCTACTTCATATCTGGGGTGTTGTAACTGGGCTACCTGGGTAGGGTAAAGCTTTCTAGACTAATCTTGTGGGAATATTTACCCATAGTGGATTTGTTTTGAGTTAAATGTTTTAACAGTACTGATTAGTTTATCACTTTATCCATTCTATTATCATACTATAAGTGGGAGCAGAACCGAGTTACAAGTGTTGCAATGTTTAAGTGGTTCCTCAGCATGCTCTAGGTTTGAAGTGACTAGGAAGCATTCACACCAATTAAATGAGTGGACACATATGCACAACAAATGTGTGTGTGTGTTATACAAAGTGCTTCAGCTAATTTTTTTGGATAGTTTATTATTTATATCTATTTGACATTACTGTTGTCCAAAAATTACAAGGTTATTGAAAATTATAGTTATCTCAAGGTTGTTTGAGGTTCTGCTATTGAAAATTATAGGTATGTTGTGGAAAGCAATTATTTAAGTTTGCAAAGTGTTAAAGACATAAATTCAATTTTGAAACCGTAGAATCCTTTTATAAAAGGAGGCTTTGGCATGTTGGGATTCAATTTTTTTTTTCTTTTGGTCAGATGTTGGAATTCATATTGAAAACATCTTTATAATGTTAGGCAACTTTTTTAGCTTTCAAGTGGGAGCACATAAGCTCAACATTTACGAAGAATTGAAGATTATAAATGTTTGTGTTAAGTTAACTGCATTCCCAAAGCATGTCCATCTTTTAGTTGTCAAAGCTTCGCTAGAAATTCTTCTAATTACCATGCCAATTAGGCATGTGCTCACTGCTCAGGCGTGAAAAGAAGTTTTTCATGGCCACGGCTGGCTTCTATATAGCTCTAACTACCTGTCTTCCAAGTTTCCACTTATTTTTTTGTACGAGCATGTACAAAATAATCTGATTCTGCTTACTTAGATATGAATAAGGATTACCGTGACCCCAGTAAGTTTAGTTGTATTGTTTTATTATTATTGATCTTTTGCAATTTCCGTATGCTGACTTTAGTTGGTCAATTCTCATTATACACATTGCCTTACTCACTTTGGCCTATTCCTATTCCTCTGAGGATGGGTCTTGGGTAGCAATAAAAATTTTCCATTGTGACCAAGGCATCAAGATTGAAGTCATCGAGACAGGTACATCTACCCCTCCCAAACCCGTAATAGCAAAAGTCTCGTGCACATGCCGTCTTATTTTGGCTTATTTCATTGATTCTACGTCTTTTTTCCATGCCACCTCTTGTTAAGTCTTGCTTCTAGATATTTCTCATTCTAGATATTTGTATATGAACCAAAAAAGATGGTAAATGTTTTGTATATTCTCTTTGAGTGCAGATTGCATACTTTGTGGAGCCTAATCACGATTGTCTTGTTGAATGCTTGCCAACGTGCCAATCACCGGAGAACCCTCCCAAGTAAGTACAGAGCACTCGAGCCACTTGAACTCAGCAAAATGAGCCAAATTTAAACAATTTTTTAGGCTCGTTTAGAAAAATGAGTTCGACGAACTCAGTTCAAGCTCATAAAACTCGACTCAATTATCAGTCCTACTAAAGAGCCCCCAACCTCCACACACGTGCATGCACACAAAATGGGCTCACCCTATGGATGCTGAGGCTGCTTTTCCTTTGCCAGGTATCCTCCAATTAAATGTGAAACGTACATGCTGCAGCGATACGGGGAAACTCATGCTGATCTGAACTCTTATAAATAAAATCAAACTTTACTGGCAATGGCAGGGGACTTTTACCTGAAACGTTTGCCACTGAATCTGTACAATGTCTGATCAAAAAAAAAAAAAAAAATCTGTACAATGGAGTTTGCTGCCTATACTACCTAGGTGTGTATATAAGTGTACCAACACATTAAGTTTGAGCATCATGCTAGAATAAGGTCTTACATGCTTTGTGTGGCTATCGAATCTAAAGTCGCAATTAGGTTGGATTAGTTTCCATGTTGTGATTAAATTTGCGAGTCAAGGTTAGGGAATTACCACCAGACTCTTTGTATACTAAATCTTTAAGTTTATCTGGTGTTAAGGGGAATATTTATATTTTAATTTTTTATTATTATCACTAACCATTGTCAATAGTGCCTGATAACATTTGATGTGTTATTTTTTGTTCCACCTGTTTAACATCTTACATTATTAACAGATATTCTAATCACGTTCACTTGGGATTGATTAAAATGCAAATCTTAATCTTCGATATGTACAATCACACATAACCAAACGCATCCAGTAATCCCAAATTTTATATTATTAGGGTAGCTCAAATTCAAGATGTGCAAATTTATATCATGCCAAAAAATTTTAGGGTAAGGCTATTCCTACCCTTTAAATCTCTTTTTTTATCCCATTAATTCTCTTATTTCAAACTACTAAGTTCATCCCATTTATATTCACCCCATTAATGACTAAGTTCAACCCATTTATCTCATTTGATTAAACTATTAAATATATATGTTTAAAATAAATCAAAACAAAAATAGTAATTAAAGTGAAATTTCAATATTCAAATGTGATTTAAAATATTGAGGTAATTTGAGATATTTTGAAATATTTTCACTATCGTCTTCAGAATATTTTGAGGTGTTTAACAATATTTATTATATTTTGACTAATAGTTTTAAAATAAATTATTTATTTTTATTATGTTTATGTAATATTTATGTACTAAAATAATACACCGATTTTTTTTTATTATTGCCGATATAATAGGTTGAAAGAATATTGGATGAATTTATTTTTTAATTAGTGAATATAAACGGGACAGATTTAGTAATTAATGGGATGAATATAGATAAAATAAACTTAATAGTTTGAGGTATGAGAATTAAATAGAATGAAAAAGAAGATTTAAGTGGTGGGAATAACTCCACCCAAAATTTTATTGGACCATTGAACCAATCCTGATAAGCTTCTGAGGATTTTTTTTTCAATCAGACTTAGTTTTGATCAAACAATGTTAAAACATTTTCAACCAGATATTAACTTGCTTAAAGTCCACCTCTTGACATAAGGGAGCAATTCATGTTTTTGCCACACCAACAGTCGCATGTAGAGAGTTCGTTAGAGGATAATATCACGATGATTAATAAAAAAGCCACCCATACCAAAATTACACACTCGTACAATTTTACAACCATTACTAAAACGCCGAAATCCTTGAACATGTGTTTTCCCGAAAACACAAGGACACACTGGTGAAATCAGACAATTCGAGTCCATCTGAACTTCATATGTCCAGACTCATTAAGATCAAGATTTATTTTGAAATTACAACTCACAAAGGCCGGTCAAAGCTTAATAACATACAACGAAGGCACAACATAACAACAACAGGCTTTTAACATAGTACAGGAGTTATAAGCTGTAGTTAGTAGTAACACAATTCAACGGTATGTCCGGTAAGTAGGAGTGTACATACAACTTTCAGCATACTTGACCAGATTCTCAGGTCGAGGGAGATGTGTCGCCACACCTACAAAGCATTTATGTAATGTGGCGAACATAAATTCATGTCTCGGCAAGTAGGTTGGAACAAAAATAGGGAAAAGAAAATGTACTCACCAAGTTCATATGCTTTAGCAGCTACCTTAGCAGCAATGTGAGCAGAGATCTTTCTGATTTTAGTGAGTGAAGGGTAAATCACCCCCTTAACTAAATGCTCATCTGTTACTTGACCAGCCAAAGCTTCCGCTGTTTCAATGGAGACATCTGGAAAATTAATATCGAGAGAATTCTGTTGCCATAAAAAACAAGCAATGACAATCTAACATTGTATATTGCCTTTAAAGTCACTGTAATCAGAAATACATATCGTTAACATATTCATTTTTCACCACACAAGAGTTTACGCCGCTAGAGAATAGGAAAAGATGGCAAGTATTCTGTTTTAGTTATTCACTTGAATCAAAGCACCTAAATTTGTGGACAATATCAGTATGCCATAGAAAATTCAACACTGTTCTTCATTATATACTTACCCGCAGCAAGAAGCATTTCGTCATGGACACGAATGGCACCAGAGATGACCAAGCCAAAGCCAAACCCAGGGAAAATGTAAGCATTGTTCGCCTACATTTAGATAGAAATTGTTTTCTCAATTTTTTATGTCCACGCTGAAGATATTATCACACAGACACATCAAACGCATGTCTCAAGAAGATTAATTGAAAAAAACATGGCAAAACTTGGAAATTGGAAGATATAGAACCTGGCCAGCTATGTAAACTTTCCCATTGTACTCTACAGGGTCAAATGGACTTCCACTGGCAAAAATTGCACGACCCTTATTTTGGAAGGAAGAGCAAGCAATAAGTAAGAGTTAGTTTGCCCATTTAAATCAAGAAAGAACCACACTCCAAAATATGAAACTTCATATTATATTACCTCCGTCCAGGTATAAGCTTCTTCAGCAGTGCACTCGGACTGTGAGGTAGGGTTGGAGAGAGCCATAATAAGAGGTTTCTGCATGTCAATCATTAACCTTTCAGCTTAATTCTGGCTGAAACTTGGGGGGGGGGGGGTGAGTGAGAGAGAGAGAACCTTATTGAAGGAGGCCACGGCTTCAATCACTTCCTTCGTAAATGTCTTTCCCACTCCAGATGTTCCAATTAAAACTGTTGGCTTGATTGCCTAAGGAAGTTTGAAAACTAGCTTAAGAATCACTTGACACAACCTTCTGAAATAGCAACAGAGGCATCTAACAATTCACCAAACCTTGACAGCATCTAAAAGATTATTAACAGGCTCATGTTCATGAGCCCAAGGCTTCTTGAAGTGTTGTAGGGATTCCTTACGAGCATTAACAATTAATCCCTGCAAGAAAGTCAGATACTCAATGCAGAGGCGAACACAAAAACCCAAGTTCTCTGTTCTTATCTTAACCCAAAAAAGGAGGGTAAGTGATCATTTTCCGCTACCTTTGAGTCCACAAGCCATATCTTCTTACGGTTCTCCTCCACAGGAGTTTTTGACTACAGTACGCAAACAAAAATATATTAGGAGATGAATATAATTACTCCATGTTATACGGCTATAATAACATAACCATAAATGTGTATATGGTGTTAAGCCAACACCTGTTTTGACATCTCAAGAGCTATAAGCTCTGCTATACCAGTCCCAGCCTGCAATTACAAGATGACAATCGTGAGACAAATCAATTGTGATCTTCTTTTGATGTTTGACAGTTAGATACCATATGTCACCAACGAAAGGGCTTGGAAGGCGACAGAAAAAACAAGGAAAACTGAGCATGTCCATCAAGAAACTGCAAGAGGTTTAGTTGAAGATGTCGTAAGGCCAACATCAAGGTGTATGCTTTGTCCCATTGGTTTTTTTCCCCATCAATTCAGTCTTCCCAGTAGTTTTTGATATATAACCAATTTTCTCCATAGACCAATGCTGAAAGAATGCCTCAAATAATTCTCAAACAGGGATACAGGGGTCGTAGGTAGGGCAGACAACCTCAAATGGAGTGGGTTCATGACTAAGGTCCCCCGAATGCCCATCCATAAATTGTTACCCTAACGCGAAACGATCCATGATATAGGTAAGCCCAAATTATAACACTGAATTGTAACTCTAAGTGGTACTTTATTTCAGCAATTTTGGTCATCTTCAACAGTATATTTTGATTCGTTGTGATTTGAATGTTTTTGTCATACAAATGTAGAACTATTTACTTTAAATATACTTTTATAATTTGAATGTTTTTGTAATACTAATATGGAACTATTAACTTTTGTTATTCACAACCCTTAGTTGGTAGGTTGTTTAGTGTTGCGGTTCAAAGCAATACCCTATTCATGTGCACTCAACCATGCTTCTGTTTCTTGGTCTTCCAGCTTGAAACACTTATCTTAAGTATCAAAGTAATGATTCGCAGTGGGTGTATGGAAGTATAGCTATGCAAATACAAGAGTGAAAACAATCCGAATAAGAGTTCCCAAGCAAATGGTGACCCAAAACAGTGTACAGATAAAGTCTATCTTCATCATGCAATGTATCATAGAAAATATCGTACCTCATACCCATACTAAATCAAGTAATCAACCCATGATCTAAAGAATATCGGTGTCACATAGAAAATCCTCAAAGCAAACCAGATTTTGGAGCATAAATAAATAAAATATTTTGGAAAGTCACTAATATTTCCTCTATAAGTTTCTGGTGCCATCATTACTTTTATACTTTACTTCTGTACTGTACCACACTCTAACCTAGTTATTTTTGTTTATCTGCCTAGGATGTTAAGATTCAGAAATAGAAGAAGGAGTAGAATCTCACTTCCCCAGCACCAAGGAATAAGAACGTGTGGTCAGCCAAAGTACCACCAAGTAACTTTAGTGCTGCAACAAGCCCTGCAAGAACCACAGCTGCTGTACCCTGAAAAATGGAAACAACAAATTAGACAAGAACACAGAACACCTTCCAGTGACAATATCAACCACGATGTAACACCTGTATATCATCATTGAAGACCAGATGAGTAGTGCGATATTTTGCCAGTAGCTCAAAAGCATTGTGATTTGCAAAATCTTCAAACTGTGAGAGTTCATAAATTTTTTTTTTTACCAATGTTAGAAATGCTTAAAAAATTCTAAAATCCAGAAAGCCTAAAACTTGGATGAAGTCTTAACACATGAGAGTGATATTTCACTTACCTGTACAAGAACTTTTTCACCATAGTTTTGCTTAACAGCAGTCATGAATTCATGTAGAAAGTCATAATATTCCTGGGGTAGGAAAAACTGTCAATACTGCACCAACATTGAAGAGAATACATAATTCTTCAAACTTTGGTGAACTATTGGGTCGGTATCTAGCACTAACCTTCCCAGTTGTCCTCCTTTGTTTGAGCCCTATGTAGAATTCATCCTTCAACAACTGCTCATTGTTTGTCCCCACATCGATAGTTATAGGCAAACACTACATCAGGAGGTAAAAAAATTTCATTAGTACGGTGAACCAAAATGATAGCGCCAAACCAAACTCCACAAATTTTGATCAAGCTCATAAATAAACAATGTCAAATAGATTTATTTATTTAATACAGTGAAGAAAACCATACTAAGACAGGTGAGTTTCATGTGCACTAGAGAAGAAAGTAATTATCCCAGAATCCAAATAGAATAGTCAAACAAAAATGACAGTTTCCATTTGTTGTGGTTCTTACCGCTGAAGGTCTAACTCCTCCAAGGGCAGTATACAAAGCCAGTTTCCCTACAGGTATCCCCATCCCCTGCAACAATTTAAAAATTGCTACGTGAAGACTAGCCCGTTGTCGTTCCGGTCTTATATTTATAAATGTGAATTCGGCATTTAAGATTCTTACAAATGAAAGAAAATGAAACCTCGCATATTTACCTGGCAACCGAGGTCCCCAAGTCCCAGAATTCGCTCACCATCAGTCACAACAATAACTTGAATATTCCTTTCAGGCCATTTCTTCAGTAACTCGAGAATCTTCCCCCTGCAAATGTCAGCTGGTCTCTCTATTAACTTGGGGAAAAGCTACGGTACCCAAGGAGAAACCGTACCAAAATTTACAACCTTCTAATGCTAAGCTACAAATTTTTTTTTTTTAAGTTACAACTTTTAAAGGTCATGATCGATCATAATAGATTGGGATTAATACCGAAATTACAACTTTGAAAAAGAGAGATTACAAATGTTCAAGGTGAGTCCATGATCGATCATACGTATCTGTGATCAATTATGGTCTATCTGTGATCAATCATGGTCTATCTTGAACAGTTGCAACTTCTTTTTTTCAAAATTGTAATTTTACTATAAAAAATAATAACTGGCGGTACAGTACCGAATTTTTTTTGTTCGGTACCATAGACTTTCCCATTAACTTGAACCTACTTTTAAAATGTAAATGTAGTAATTTAGAGCTCAAACAAAAAATCATACTTCTCTTTCCAACTGATGTAGATACCCTGAGGGCGCTTAAAAATGCTTCCATATTTCTGGCAAGCCTCACCAACAGTCGGAGTGTAGACAACTGGTAGGAGTTCTTCAACATTATCAATAAGAATCTTATAGAACAGCCTCTCATTCCTCTCCTGTAAATCAAAATACTGAGATTTAACAAGAAGGAAAAATATTGTCTCTCTTGTGGGAGCCCTTGCAAAACTCCAAATAATCCAATCCACTAGTCAACCTTTATTCCATCTAAAAAGAGAAAAAGAAAACCCCAATATGAGAAAATTTTAAGTATTAATCTAAAGTCGAATTGCAAAATAGGTAAACCAGAGGAGGGGGTTGAACAGAGTCAACATCGAAAGTTGAACAGATTCTCAAAAATATTTCCAAAAGAATGCACATAAATAAACATTCCAATTTTTAGAAAAAGGAACTCGCTCAGATCTCAATGTTTCTTGGAGGGGTACCTCCAGTTCCATCATAGCCATGTACTTGTGAATTGGAAGTTCATATTCTCGAATGCCTTGCATGAATTTCTTCTCCTGATGAGTCAAATATGAGAAGATAAAAACAATCATCATAAGTAATAACATAAGCTAAATGGGTATCTGAGTTCTGAAACCATGTCAGTAAGGTAACCTGAAGCTCCTGATTAATAACTGCCGGGGGCAGAAGGCCACTCAAGTAATGAGCATCTCTCTCCTTATCAGTGAATGCCAGTCCCTTGTTATGGCGTGGGTCTCTCAACAAACTATACCCACTGTCTCACAAAAAAGTATGTGTCAATAATCATCGGTCATAGAATGCAATAGAGATACACATAGATCCATACACAGAAGTGTGACTGTGTGTGATCCGTATATTTTATTAAAACCAATCTCTATAATCACGCACACTGAAACATCAAATTACTTGAAACTCAAGTTACACAAATCAGCACAAATACGAAGAACTTGGTAAAAACTTTAGCTGTATATAATCACATACATACACACATAGTTAAAGCTGAAGGTATATAATTTTCGCACACAACACACATATAAGTTGAATCTGGAGCTACATAATCAATCACACACACACACACACAAATAGAAATCACACAAAAATAGTCTAAATCAAAAATTACCGCAATCATATCAAATTAGCCGACGATTACCGAAATTGACCACCACACTTGCACAGATAATGATAAAAACTAACAATCACAATTCAAAAATTACATCAAACTAGATCAGAAAAAGAACAAAAATGACTAAATTCAACAACGTGAACAACCACTCTACAGCTATGATTAGCGAAAGTAACAGTACCTAGCGACGGAAACAGTCCAGGGAGTCACAAGCTGGTCCTCGGTGGCACGATCCTCACCGTACACGTCATCAACTCCACCAGCGACCGTCGACTTGGAGTTCACGTCCACCACCGCCTCTGCACCGTCGCCCATCTCCTTCTTCAACGTACTCTCCGTTACTGATTTTCTCTCTCCTCCACAGCCTCTGCAACTAACGAATTCTCTCACCGCACTTCTCAGGGATCGGTATATACAGCTTTCTGTGTATATATCAGAGATTTGAGAGCATATACTGAGGTACCAATAGATGTGCTCCTGATTCAGAGTCAACAGTGAAGAAGACAACTGCCTTTGTCTTCATTTTACTATGAATCGTGGCTGTCGCATCAAATGTACAGTTTATTATACTCCCAAATTTCGTATAAGAATATTTATCCAACAATCTATAAATTTGACATAATTTATTGACTTAACGATCTAATTTTATTAAAATTATTGGATGAATATCAAATTTATTTGATTAAACTCACACTCAATTCAAAAATTTTAATAAATTAAATCACTAAACTACCGTCTCAATAATCTTTATTAGGATCAAATCAATAAATAAATGTATGGAAGGTGGGGAATACGTGGAGGTTAAAGACGAAGGCCAGAGCTCTCTTTCGTTTATTTTATTAGCTGGAACATGGAGCTGGAGGGCCGTAAATGGAGATCATGGCGGCCATTGGATAATTGGGGAGAGAGAAAAAGAGAGATAAGACTTTTTGTTTTGTCGTTGATCGCGGAAGACGAATACTTTTTCCCCATGACTGAGTGAGATTTTCAATGACTGATAATGCGTCAAATAACGGAGTTTAAGTTGTCTCGTGGTATAATTTGCTCATCTTTCTACTATATTATTGGCTATATTTAATGGTATTGAATAGGTGTAAAAAAAAGATTAATTGTATTAAATAAGTCGTGTTATATGTGTTAAATTAGTTAAACAGATTGTGTAATTTGTGTTAATTTCAAATCGAGTTATTCATTAAACATGTCAAATATGTTAAATTTGAGTAATTCATTTAATAATCAGATCAAATTAATATTTATTCATCTCAACACAATAATTAAATAAGTCATGTTTGTGTTTTAAAATTTTTAAAACAAATTCAAAATTAATCCTACACAAAATGACCGACACATTTGACACCTCAACATGTCTCAATCTTGGGCAGAATATGTGTATTGAGATATTTTTGGATTTGCTTTAATGGATAAGGCCGACAGAGAGGTGTCCTTTTCAAGGAACACTCTCCCTTTGTCTTTTTTTTTTTCCTTCATAAGGACAGGGACGACAAGGGCATTTTGGGAAAATTACTTTTTTTTTAACATTTTTTATTTTTTTGGGGAAATTTTTTTTTAGAAAATAATATTTAGACTTAATTTAAAGACGTAATCAATTCAATTGTGACAATAAATTTTATTAAATTATAAAGCTCACAACTAATCTAATGATCGAAATAAATTAAGTCCTTGATTATGTTCATAAATTAAATTCTTATAAAATTACACTTTTTTTTTTCAGTTTTATCCCCATTTTTGTGTGTATAATGACAAAATGCCAGCAATTAGTGACCAAACACCTAGTAATCCACCATTCAACTGATATAATCGAACAACATTACATGTGTCCAATTTGGGGAGCTTATTATTGTAACTTTTAGACTTTAATTGTAAAAAAAATACACAGAAAAAAATATTAAGTAATTAAATCATTAATTTTTATATTTATTTGTATCTAAGTATATTATTTAAATTTTACTAATTTTTATGACATTTTTGTCCTTCATTGATTTATGTATATTTTCTTTTAAAAAGTGGTGTATTAGATACCTCCTAATTTTATAAGAGAATTTTAATATTCTATATTTATATGTCCTCCCTTAATTCATGCATTTTTTTTTTAGAAAGTAATTTTGTTTTTAAATTATATTTAATACATCTTAATTCATACAATTTTTTTTTAAAGTGATTTTACTTTCAAATTATATTAATATCCGAACATTGTAACAGTGTAACACTGACAGTGTAATAAGCTATTTTACACAAAATATTGTACAATTACATTTTGTCAAATATATATTTTTCATATAATTTCATTCAAAACAATTCATCTCTGTTTTGAATTTGTTACTACATGCACAAAACTACATAACACTATTTTTGTTACAATATATTGTTACACTACATTTGTTACAATGTATTTGTTACATTATTTTTGTTACACTATTATGAAGTTCGAATATTAATAAATTTTAAAATTCAAACAAGTTA
>CM042188.1:36180315-36193448 GCA_023539305.1 Ilex asprella | reverse complement strand
GACGTGCACGAGCAGGGATGGGGGTGAAGTGCGAGCAAAACATCATAATAACAAATCTCTGAAGCACCTGCTAATTGTAACAAATACTTGTCAACAAAGGAACACAAATAATATCTGGTCATAGCCCAAGTGTACGGCCTTGTAAAAGAAAGCTGAAACATCCATGATATAATCCCATTGTGTGTGTGTGTGTATATATATTTATATTTTGAGCAGCATCCCATTGTATATTCTCTTGCATCAAAAAACAATAAATACAGAACTTAGAATAAAAGAACTCAAAACTAATTATTCCTACTGATAATCAGCTTGGTCCGGACGGATGACTAACTGAACTTCAAAAATAGACCCAATAAAAAAATTCCCTAAATAAATAATTTTTGAGAGATTAATAAACCTTTGAAATTTATATTTACAGATACAACAGAGATATTTTCTCTCCAAACAAACAGCAGCATGAGCAGATAACAACAGAAATGCGTTTTCAGTCATATACCGAGGGAGTATGATGCAAATAATAGCTCGGGTGTGGAGTATGGCTAGCTCATAAATAGCTACATACTTTACAGTCATACCAAGTGACCAGCATAAAACTAATTCTTCATTATATATAACCAAATGTTATAGGTATATCAGGTTACAAATGAATACCTTGGTTCCCTTGATTTTAGAAATAGCTGGAAAAGCTCATGTTCCAATTCCTCAGGTGAAAACTCACTGGGCTTTCTGTTGAGGGCTTTTGGTGTCGAATAGCAGCGTTTCCAGGGTTTACTAGCTTTGAAATATTTGAACAACTGAAAATGCAACTAAAAGCATTCAATCGTGAAAATAGACAAAACCCGTAGGAAGCTCAAATATTAAGATGAGCTTGTCCTTCAATTTTATGCCTACAAAATTCGTCAATAAAAGGATCAACAATGCAGTGACCAATAGGACACTGGGGAAACCAAATCTATACAATGACAACTTGAATGCCAAGAGACATTGAGTGACAACTCAGACAAGAGCCAGATGCATAATTGAAGATCACATAATCTTAAATAGAACTCGATAGGAATTAGAATTTGTGCAGCACTAGTAGACATCAGTTCATTCAAGGATAATTTGATGGAATTAATGATAAAGAACACTAAACACAAAGTCTTACCAAAAAAAAAAATATGAAAAACATGTAGAGAATAATCCAATGAACATACTATTCTTTCAAAGAAGTCATACAATTGCACCCAAAAAAAAAACCAATGTTTATGCTTTCTTTTTCCTTCTATAAATGATATCATATGAATTAGAAGCATGTGAGAACACAATGAGAGAGAGAGAGAGAGAGAGAGAGAGCTTGTGCGCGTGGGTATCACCAAATAGATTAGTATGTACCAGGACAGACATCATAAAGACACCTTTTTGAGTGAACAATCAGAGATGCAAGCAGCATACTTTATTATTACCTGAGAGTTCTTGGAGACCCAATACATGTCCCCATCAAAATCACCATTTGCAATTTCGTTAGCCACTGACCTCGGGCCTTTGGTGGAAAAAAATATAGCATGTTTGGCATTTCCAACAATATCTTCCAAGGCCTTTACATAGGTAGCCCTTAGAACATGTATATCCCCAAAGTGAAGGCCAGGATTTCGATACACTAAAACATCTCCCGATAATTGGCCATTGTCTCTGCATAACTCGTTGGAAGAGAAAAAAGAATAAGCATTTTTTTAAGTTAATATGTGCTTGCATAAAAAGTCTCACAAATTACAAATATAATCCAGTTGAATACAAAACTAAATCAGCAATGCTGATCTGAATCAATAGTTTCTATCGTTCTGCATCCATTCTATCACAACATCCACATAAACCTCCTGAACATATACAGTCCCATTTACTAGGAAAACCAAAATGATTTTTTGAGGGATGTCCCCCAAATAGGAAGATACAAAACTTATTAGTTATTGCTATGGAATTCGGTAATTCACAAGACTGATTTTATTGACTAGTTAATATCATAATCTCACAAAGAAAAGCTAAATAAAGCAACTTAGTATAGTCTAACTAAGGAACATATATAAATACTTATATTACACTCTCTCTAATAGCTTAAGCTTTTGGTGGAGACGGTGGTTAATAGGAGGAATACATACACAATAACACAAACTTCATCGTTATTTAGTTCTCCAGTTGGATCAACAGTCCCCATTAAATAAAAGCTTTCATTGATTGGAAGCCTTCCTCCTTTAAGCCCCTTTCTCTCTTCATTTCGCAGATCAGATAAGCGATGTTGAAGACATGGTTCGTTAAGAGGAACTCCAGACAAAATCATGCTTGCTGCCAAAAAATTGTCATCCTTTTCTCCATGGTTCAAGGCAACTGCATAAAGACACAATGAAGAAAAGCTACCTTAAAAGTAGTTTGCCATTTTTGGTAAGAGAAAAAGGAATAAAACAAAATAAAGTTGATGCGAATTGGATCTGAGTAGAAATATAGTGGGAATTGATGATAGGTAGTCAGGAAAGAACGAGAGGAAGTAAAAGTTGAAATGACAAACAAAGAACTAACATATCTAGACTTAGCATCCATATAGGTCAAAGAGTAATATGGGCTCAAGAAAAGGTCTCAAAAACGATTAACATTTCCAGATTCTAAAAATTACCTCTTAGTGCTGCACGCTTATCGGAGTATATCTTCTGAGAATCTTCAAGTGCATTTTTCAGTAACTCCAAAAAAAATTCTTTAGGGACCCCATTATAATGGAGAAGTGCAATCAAATTTTTCGAAAGGAAATTCCTCCTTGGTTTATGGCTGAAATAACAATAAATGAAGGTCAGAGTGCGACATCCAACCCAACTATGTCATCATTAACTTATTTCACATGTAGTCCAATACAATTATTATCATTTAAGTACTGCAATTTCACACAACATCCACTATTATGTCTCAACTTTGCATTCTTTTCCAGTCACGTATTTAACTCATCTCCAACCTGACACTAACGTCCAGACATCAATGAGAACACATATGGCAAACAAGCTTCCCAACTGTTGATAGTGTCTTCTGAGTTAATATCACATGTATAAGAAAGAAGTATAAACATGCATGTATCCTTCAAAATTTTGACCATATATCGAGGATTTCAATAATGGCATGTAATAACAGCCTTTTGTAATATGTAAAGTGACTTCGAGAAAATAAAATATATGATTTCATTTTTCATTCACTAATGACAGTAAATCTCATGGAACAGCTGTTATACAAGAAAAAAAGAAGCAATCAGTACATGTAAAAAAGTGACGTTACTGATACCTTATTGCAACTATCTCCAACGAGTTCAAAGACTCTGTATTTAGAAGTCTTGGATCTGCCTCAACCTTTACCATGGAGGGTCTGATTTGAATTGTTCTTGGTGGAAGCTAAAAATATTCAAGAGAAAATTTATAAATCACCACAAAAATCAGAATGGCCATTATAAACATAACAAACAGCAGCAAAACTAGAGGCAACACTTGAAAAGTCGTATTCAAAACTGAGAATGAGATCCTAAACAGTCGCAATATAAAGGCAACCAAACAAATAGTACTTAGTTTTACCCTAGACAGCATTTGATTTATGAGAATCGCTGGCTGTAATGCAATTCCATTTTTGTTGATTTCTTTTCGACACTCCCACTTGGAACACAACATTGGTAATGGAAAAGTCCAGTTCCCCAAGAAACAATAGGTGTCACATTCCTACCATGTGGTTTGTTACGTACTCTCTGAATAGTATTAAAAGATTCCTAGCAGCTTCTCTAAACTGAATTTACAAAAACCTTAGATTGCCTGCTATTTTTTTCCCATTTTCACCTGAATCTGTCAAGCATCCACAGCTCCTCGTCCACATCCTACACCGTCGTCACAAAATTTATTCCTGGCTAAAGCTCACTGTCACTTCAGAACAGGGTATCATTGGTCCAGTTTACTCTTTCTACAATAAGCGTTTCCCACGTTAATTTTGTTTGCTAAAGTATGGACCAAGTCAGATTTTTATCCTTTCACTGGGCCACTCCACTACTTATGTATGATACTTTGACCCAAGTGAAGCTGGGCTACTAGGAGAAATAAATAATATTAGGAACGAAGCAAACAAAAAGGACCAATCATAGATATTAAAAGGAATGAGTCAGGGTCCTGCTTGTTGCAGCACGGTAGAATTAATACTATAGTGATAATATCCACCAGAATTATATCTGTACAACAATAATAAAAAAGGACAGCACACCACATGACTCGCAATGGAGCAATCTTACCTCTGTGCCAAGGTCCACCCTCATCTACGAGAATAAAGCTTACACTGTAATTGAAGATGATCAACTATACCTTTCTATTGACAAGAAGGGTTCCCTTCACAGCACAACCATTGTAGAACAACCGGCATTGCATCAGCAATGGCTGGAAGAATATGAAAATGAATGTGGAAGCAAAATAAGAATACCACTTGAACAAGTTCGTATTGGAACCAAAGCAATAAAAATATGAATAAAAAAGAAAATAAATAAGAAAACAAACATAGCTTAACATTGAAACCATTTTTACCGGTTCCCTAGAGCGAGTTTCTGTCCCTCTCAATTCCAATACTTTCTGTTCAAACTAGACAGGAACGAGATTTTTTAATGAGTATCAAATATAAAAAGTTATTAAAAACACAAGGCATACATACACTACATAACATGACAAGGAATAAAAAGAATATACTAATACAACAATACTTTCAAGAAACCAATAAATAAATCAGTAAATTTTCAAGCACAGATGCCATATGAAGTTATGAACTAAACATGCTCACATCATATACTTAATATACAGTTCAAATATAAACTTCAATAGCTTAATGACCTTTTCCCGTGTATCCCAATCCAAAAATATTGACTAAAATATTCCTTTTGTAACCCTGCTATATTGGAGAAATTAACAAATATACTTTTATCAAATTGATAATAAAATATAGAACCAGAAAATGGAAGCAAGAATCAGTGAGACAAGAAAAGTAAAATTTTGTTGATAAAAATAACCCTTAACTAATTGCATCATCAAAGAAACAAATCAGATCCTAATTAACAATTGTGATCATGTTTCAAGGTTGCGCTATTGTCCATCAACTCAAAGGCATAGAGACGCATCGGAGCGATGCTGTGTAACGGCATGGAGCAAAGAAGTTGTGATGGGAACTCAGAGAATATCAAAATCTCTATGCTGTGCAGCATCGCTTGGGAGGCAGGATGATATATCTAGAATCACTGAAATTCTTGCTGGATTGGCACTATTTAAATCAACAGCCCTTCGAGGTGGGTATGCTGATGTTCAGCTTGATGAACGCTGGTTAGCTGGATGCACGATGATGGCTCTGACTGAACAGCAACAGACAACTAATTAAAGATGATTGGCAGCAGCGATGTTGAATTGAGATTAGGCTCTGATACCAAATTGATGTAGATTGCATTAGCTTTGATACCAAATTGAGGTAGATAGTATTAAAGAAGAATTAGGGATGAGAAAGAAAGAAAGAAAGAAAGAAGAAGGGGATGAGAAAAGAAGAAGAAGGGGGTGAGAATAGAGAGAATTTGAAAAAGAAAAGGATTCAATATCAATAATCAATAATCAAAATCTAGTCTCACAACAAATATATATCTCTTATATGTATAAGGAGTTCACAAATCCTATATATATAAGAAGACTACAAACCCTAAAATAAATAAATAATCAAAATGACAACTAAACCCTTAAAAGTTAAAAGAAAATACTTAAAAGAGTAAGTTAATATTTATCTTTTAAGTATTTTCTTTTGACTTCTAAGGGTTTAGTTGTCATTTTGATTATTTATTTATTTTAGGGTTTGTGGTCTACTTATATATATAGGGGATACATATTTGTTGTGAGATTAGACTTTGATTATTATTGATTATTGATATTGAATCCTTCTTCTTCAAATTCTCTCTCTATTCTCATCCCCTTCTTCTTTTCTTATCCACTTCTTCTTCCCTTCTCATCCCTAATTCTTCCTTAATACGATTTACATCAAGTTGAATATGAACTGATTCAAACCATATCACATTGTCACAAAATGGTATCAATAACAAGAAGTCGAATGACTTAGCCAAGTCAATTGAAACGTCACTAAGCCAATCATGAGTCTAGTGAGACTCGTGGTTTATATATAACGTGTATTATTCTTCGAATAGGAAGTACCAAGTTGGTATGACTTAGCCAAGTCGTATCAGTATGAGCAGATGCTTTGAACCATTATTGTCATACATATATAGACCATTTAATCACAACAACACTTATTAGAGTTGTTTCAGGTCATTTAGCAGGTAATTGGAAGTGATAAAACATCACAAGGTGGTTAAATATAGCCCTACCACTGTACCACCATCACTACCACTAGAAACAGCATAGGCGTAAAAAAAAAAACTACAAGATTCTGTTAGATATGCAGATCTTTGACAAAGTCCAAAATGATGTATATAAATTAGACTAGCCAGTGACTATCAAAACTCACTCTGTTTGAGCCTAACCAGTTAAAAATATTTTAAACCATGCTTGAATATTTATAAATAAATAAAATATATATCCAGTATTCACCTACACAGAAATGTCACCCCCTGGCCCTTATGACTGCTTATGCAACCTTAAAAACACATGTAGCCTGGCATTAAATTTCGGTGGACTAGGAATCCATCTCATGAATTAAACCACTATACAAAAAAGAATCAATGAGAGAGAAGCAGCTGTCATACAGTTTGATTCAACTCTTTATAAATTAGTAATTATTAGAGCTTATGCTTAGCAAAATGTATTCAAAATTGTGACCTGAAAATTGTCATCCTTTATATACTTTGCATTGTAAAAATCATCGGGACACCTCATTGCCAAATCTTCTGAAATGTAGCCAGTTCCATCTGTATGTATAAGAGGTTCTCCATCATCATAAACAACAGAACCATTTTCATCCTGCAATTCAAAAAACAAAGTGTCAGCCAAATAGATGATAAAAAGAAAAATAGACAAAGAAGGGAGTGCCACTGATTATTTAATGAGAAAAAAAAAAGGAAAAGGATTATACTTTGCAAAGTGTATCTTCAATTTTATCTACATGTACAGACGTAAGGTCAACCGGAAGCTTTATAGTCTTTGATAAAATCAGGGAAAACCTGCATTCCCAACAAATAATGGACACTTCAAACTTCCCAAAAGAAAATTCCTTGAAATGTAAATAGGACGGTCCTAGGAGCACTAACCGAGCCATGTATTTGGCCATGCTAGATACCATGTGCACATGCATGAAAAGACTCCTTGCTTGATAGACTGTTTTTCTAGACAAAATATAAGATTCTCTCTCATCACATGGAGCAACAGACTCCATTCGGACGAAGTAGCACTTAACGGCTGACGAGGTTGGGCTTTTCTTCTTCTCCTCTTTGCCTCCATCTTTGAACACTGATCCAATAATAATTACAAGATACATAAAACACATAGGGCTTCCTAAAAATGTCCTGGTTTAGAAAATACATGTTTTTGACTTCAAGATAAAATGTATCACTCCGTATCTGAGCAGTGCTAAAGGTTAGGGGTATACAATGCTATTATTTGTACAAAAGATTGAATTGCAGATTAATAACCTAAATATTACCAATTCAAGATATACACTGCTATGGGTAACATAGTTCAAAATATTAGCCGATACCGATAGGAGTCATATCCGACTTGGAATCTTCAAAGACGGTCCTGCTATACGATACGTATAAACTCCGAGTTTCGCACAACATGACAGAGTCGTCCGAATTATATCCGAGTCAATCCCAAGTCGTCAAGTTGGCTGATACAATTCCACGACTCCATGATATAATCTGAATCTCTTGACATATTCAACATTTTCTTTTAAGTCGTATCACTTGATATCAGACCGCGACCAATATGTCTCAAAGCTCTCCAAGTTGATGGACGATACCACAACCTTGAACCATGATGGGTAATGATAGATCATGAACAAAAAATCCTATGAATCCAAGATTTGGTAAATAAATGCAATAATAACCCACTATTGGATATTCTCACTTCTCACTTCCTTTGCTGCCTTATTAAGAGAGGACTATTAACATATTCACAACTGACAGAATAATAGATTTTAATAAGAAGGGGAAAAAAACTGGAGAAGACAACATAAGCTCATGTAAGATGCTAGTTAGACCCTCGCAGTAAAGACCTCTACTTGTTTGTTATGGTTTTGGGTGATGGAAAGGATGGATGACAATGATATGACACGCACATGGTTTCTTGAAAACTTATCCCTTGATGCAAGCAAATCAAATTTATAAACCATTAAACATGACAGTGTAAGAAATTGTCATTCATTAAAATGAGAATAGGGGAGGAAATAAACAAGTATAGAGTAGCTACCAAATTAAATGTTGGCAACATTCTTTTGGTCATAAAAAACATGATTTACATATGTGCTTATATATGAGTAAACTAGACAAAGAGGATGTGTTGGCCTGTGCTTCATAAAATATTGTCTCCAGCCCAATATTAGAGAGTGTCTTGTTTGAAAAATCAAACTAGTTTTTCATAAAAAAATTGATGATTTCAAATTTTTGAATAGTTTCAAAAAGGGAAATTCCAAAATTAAAAAGAAGGTAGTATTGGAAACCATAGGTCCCCACCAAAAAAGAAGGTAGTTTTCCATCAAAAATAATGTTCCTTAAAGAGTTGGGTCTCGAAACAAATTACCAATTTATAGGGCAAAGTGAGTATATACTATATAATGAGTACAACGTATTGTTTGTAACCGTCTTGCCCCACATATCCAAGTTTTAAGGATAATTCTGAACAAAATTTTCAATTGCATGTTAAAGAAATTAAGAACAGAACAACTATTCAAAACACTTAACACAGAGCATGAAAAGATGATTACCAAAAAAATGATAGCGCCTCAGACCAACAAGAATTCCTTCTTTGGCAATCTTGTTATACACCGAGTGACAATTACTAGAACCATTCGGCAAATCAGTACAGTCCACAGACTTTTCTGCAAACTTGACAATCAATACATTGTCATCTCCCAGTTCTCTTTGTAAGTGGGTTCTTGTTGTGTCCAAATACGGGCCCTGAATTGTATCAAAGCAATGCACATTATAAGTAACGGCATTAGGTACTTAATTAAAAAAAGACTAAATGATAAAATAGCTTCAAAACTAACTTTATCTAATAGTTGTAACAAGAGAAAATACGAAATATGCAAGACCTTCCATGATAACCATATGGACTTCATCCCCCTCCGTCACCTACACCACCCTATGTTGAGGGCAGAGTTTTCAGCCCCCCAAGGAACAAGCAGTTGAGAAGGTTGGGACCCCAGCCTATGGGCAGGCATGGGCATAGACACACAAACAACGGAAAAAAAAAGAACCCTTACTCCACTGATTGATGGTTGCACACTACACATCAAATTCTATGATACCTGATTTTTGGAAAGATAAGATGATAGTACTCTTGTAAAATGAAGAACGGGTAAGGACACACAATGATCAGTGAAACAGCTAAAGTCATACCAACGTCCACTCAGATTATTCTATGAAGTCGTATGGGAATTTACACATGAGATCCCATGCAATCACACAGAGAGGATCATGCATATTGAGAGTGTACATGGACTGGCTTTCGAGCATGAGTGTGCTGTGAGTGTAGGTGTAAGAGGGAATGCACACAAGCATGCGCAGTAGCGCTCCCTCAAAACTTGCATTTAGTCATTGACGATATCGTATATAGTATCATTTCATTAATTTATGAACAACATATTCATAAGGAGGGCAGAAAGAAGCATAAAGCCAAATTCCACCAAACATTGACCATAGAGTAGATGTACAAACCTTGAAATTACAACTTCCATCAGGATAAACATGACAATAATAGAGACGTGTCTTACCAGAATCCCAATCAGAAGACTGCAAGACAAACAAATGATAAAAGCTATTAAAACTATGAAAGGCAATTGTTGCATGAGAAAGTATGAAGACAGTGCAGACAAGGTTATGCTCGATTAAAGAAGTTAAGGCTTAACATTCCATCAGGGAAACTTGAGACTTAAATCACTAAACCCACCAATATTTGATCCTTCAAAGCGTCAAATCATAACATAAACTACGGACGAATGTAAATTATCTCAAAATACAAAATCTATGTAATTAAGTCACAAATGTTTAGGTAAGTATTGCCAACTAAGAAGTATTCGTTTGTATTGCCCATTACAGATAAAGTAAACTTCAAATTTCAACATGGAACTATGAGATTGGAAAAAAAAAATCGGGTGGGGAGTGAAGAGGATGAGGTTGGAACCCACAACCAAGTGCAGGCAGGGTGTCCGTACCACTGGACCACTCCCTCACCTCATACCCTTGGAAATTAAACACCCACTGACCCAAAAGGGAAGTAACAATTGAGATGACTGATGAGTTACCCCACCTTCCTACGATCTGATTCATCACACAAATGCTTGCCATAGGTACTCCAAATTTGCGACTCAAAAATCGTCATTGGTTGATTTTTATGTTTTAAAATATCATCAGCATCTCCAGGGGTCATAACTTCCTCCAGCCTGCACCTGTATACAAATAAAGATCAATTTTCAGAACCCACTCATGCCAATACACTACGAAACAACCAACAAATCGAAATGAACAATTCTATACTTACGCCCCAATGTAACTTAAAACTAGAAAGGCTTTTCTGAATTCAAGCTGACTGAGGACCAACAACTGGTGACTAATACTTTGAGTGCCTGTAATCTGTGGACTACAACAAGGTGGAGATAGTGCCAGATACTTGGGGATAGGAGAGTTATAGCCACTATCATCTGTTCCCAAAAGAAATGCCCAAATTAAGTGATCTATTCATAATTCCCGGCAAACAAATTCAGAGGCACAGAATTCTAAAGTGGAAAATGGTTTACCCATTTAGTACACTAATGCGCAAGGCAAGTAACAAACCTACAAACCCACACACCAACCTCAGTTGTTTTAATGAAGACGATCGCCCGGGAACTATTCCCAGATCTAACCTAATCTAGGTCAACCACTGTAACAATAAGCCAAAGCATACTAGGGGTTGTAAGCCCAGAAACTCATACACAATAGCTAGTAAAAAAAAGAACTTCATTGGATCCATTTTGCCATCACACACACGCGCGCGCGCGAAAATAGAGTGAGTGTGTGTGTGTGTGTGTGTGTGTGTGTGCGTGCCTGTGTGTATATGCCGTGCAACCTCCAATCACCACTTTATGCTTTCCAGTCCCTGCGAGAGACCCATAATAGATCACAAATACTACAGTCGGCTCGTGATCAGCCGATTCAGCCCCATAAACACAGACGACTGACCCCCACACTGTTGTACAACACCATGTGCACTGTTCATCTCTGATATTTATGCATTGACATTGAGAATTCATCCAAAAGGACTAATTCCTTTCGTATCATCATTCTCTGTGCAAACTTCCAATTGGAGACTCGACCAAAGCCAATGCGGGTTGTCAGAGTATGTGTGTGTGTGTGAGTGTGTGTGTCCAGCTGAAATTTCTCGGAAGTTTTTCAGGTTCAAATTTTATTTTCCATCACAACAAGGATGAAGAGTTAAAAACAAACAGGATTGAGGGTCAAAAACTCTAAAACAATCTCGAAAACAAATAATTAATCGATAAAAAAACTTAACAGTACAAAAGCACAGAACAAAATCAAAAAATTCAAAAATTCTCAGTGACACAAAACAAACACCACATTTAGCAACCCACTTGGAAAAACAACAAAAAAAAAAAGTGAAAGATAAAGATAAATCCGGTGATTACTATGGGCATATGCAGAAGGAGAGCAAGGGGAACTTCGTTTCTGAGGAGATGTCTGGGCACTTCCTGGAGAGCCGACTGGCTGGTAGTACTTCTTCGCCATGTGAACTATATAACCATTGAGCGTTCTGACTTTGGAGATAGAGATTTTCTTAAGAATGTCCAGCGATGTTTCTTCGCTGAGTCGAGCCAGGACTCTTCTTGCATGTGGGTCAGGTGGTGGAAGTGATTGTTCAACACAAATTCTTTGAAGCAATTGTTCAACTGCTTGTGGGAGAGTTAATTCAGAAGGATCAGCCATTGTTGAGTTCTGTTCTTGGAGTTTCACAGGTTTGAATTTGAGGTTTTGAGGGAAGATCTTTGGGGATTTATGTTTCTGTGTGGGTGGTGATGGGACTTGGGAAAAGAGTTGACAGCTTCGGGAATTTCTTTCTGTGCAATTATGAAATTTCCCGCTCCACTTTGAAGACGATGTTGGTAAAGTAACAGCGTGTTTGGTAATTGGTTTGATGGAAAGTTGAGCGGATGAAAAAGGAGGAAAAGAAAATGAGATGGAAAGAAAAAATTTCTATTGTTTTATTATAAAACAAAATAGGATAAAAAAGAAAATTAGAGGAAAATACTTTTTCTTCAGTCCATTATTTTTTTTCTCCCAAAAATAGGAAAAAAAGTGAGAGAAAAAAAGAAGACAGACTACTTTTTTAAACAAATTAACTTTTTTACTCTTATATATATATACTAGTCATAACCCATACCTGAAGCCACAATAAAATATAAAATTTGAGAATTCAAAAAATTGATCCCAGTATATTAATTTTTTTTAAAATATATTAATTATAAATTAATCAAATATTAAATAATTAAATATATGAAAGAAATAAGTTATATGATATTTTTTAGGAGGAAATATATAAATGATTAGACATGTGATAGAAATGAGTGATGTGATTTGACGTTTGAGTTTAATAAATAGATGGTGGGTGAGGTATGCGATTGTTGATAGTTTTGAGAGAAAAAATATGACTAGGATAAAATTCAAACACATTCCTATTTTATTATATAGATTTTTAAACATTATGCCATAATTTCAAATCATAACTTACAAATTTCTCAATAAACACTTCTACCTGTCTTATTACATATATTTTTCTTATGTTTGTTTTTTGACTATTATTTTTTGTATATATATATCTATATTTATTTTCATAACTAATTAGAGCGACCATGAATCTTTAAAAAATTATTTGTAATAAAAAAATATTTTTATATGTAAGGGT
>CM042188.1:36117318-36175315 GCA_023539305.1 Ilex asprella | reverse complement strand
TGGGAAGTTAAATTATCTTACTATTACTCGACTAGATATCTCGTTTGCAGTGAGTTTGGTCAGTCAGTTTATGGAGAGTCATCAAATACCACATTGGGAGGTTGTTATTCGTATTATTCGTTATCTCAAGTGAGCTCCTGGACTTGGATTGTTGTATTGGTCGCACGGCCATCTTCAGTTGGAAGGGTTCACTGATGTAAGTTGGGCAAGATCTCCCTTAGACGATCTCCTACAGGATATTGTACTTTTCTTGGAGGTAATCTGATTACATGGAAAATTAAGAAACAGACGGTGGTGGCATGATTTAGTGCTGACACTAAATACAAGGCAATGACTCACACATGTAGTCCAACTCAAACTCCACTTCAATTGTTCTGTTATAATCAAGCGGCTGTTCATGTAACTTCTAATTCTGTGGTCCATGAAAGAACAAAATACTTTGATGTTAATTGTCATTTGTCAAGTCCAAAGATTACCTTGCTGATATGTTTACTAAGTCCTTGAGTAGTACTTGGTTGAAAGATAATTGTTCCAAACTCGGATTATATGATATATATTCACCAGTGAGGTGAGGGTCATGTGATTTATGAAACCTGGGAACAGCTGAGAAGTTACAAGTCTTATGACTTTTGTAGTTTGTTGCATACATCTAATTATTTCAGCTTATCAGTGTAGCATTGCTTTTCTTCTCCTCCAATAGCTTTTCCTTCATGACAAGCTAATTTTTCACCCCACAAAACTAAAATAATAAACACTCCGACATGCTCAAGCATACGGTAAAACCACCAGGCAAAGCATATGAAAATGCCTACTCTAGTCAGGAAAAATATGGTGTGGTGGTGGTTAAGCAGCATACTCAAGTGTTTTCATGTCAGTGTCTTCCTCCCATGATGATGCTGCTCGGCGAGATGCTTTGTTCCTTTCAGCTTCTGCCTGTTTGATTGAACAAGAAAAATCTTATGCAATATTAAGACATTTTGTATTACAAATCAGGAATAATGCAAGAACCACTAAAAAATAGCACTCAATGCCTAACATTTGACATTAATTGCATAAAGTGGCCACCCTCTGGTTTGAACCCACAACCTCAAGGTTATTGGGCCGATACAACCAAACCAGTAGCTCCCAGCTACAGGAGTGACTATAAATTATTTTTTCCAAAGGTGCAGAGAACAGCTAAAGCTAAAGTTGGACCTGTGCTTCTTGCAGGTGCTTTATCTCCTTCTCTAATTGAAACTCTGCTGCAGCTTTTTCACTAGCCATGGCTTCCAATTGTGTTTGCTTGTAATACTGTATTGTACATAAAAGTGCAGGTACAACAAGGGATCATTAGTTGTCAACCAAGCTTTAATATTAGTGAAAACTGAGTTTGACATACCAATAAATCAGTTAGTTCACGATAGCGTTTCTCCAAATCCATATGCTCCTGTTCAATGGCATCCACAACTTAAATGATGACCACTACACAAACTAAAAACAAACTAAGCAGATAGGTCAGAAACTTAAATGGTATAATAGGCGAAAAGATCATACAAAAACAAGAACCCAGTAGATGTATCCAACTCAAGCAGTAATCCCTAAAAAAAGGTGACGATATCGGAGTAGTACTATTTGTTCAAATAAATGCAGCTAATTTTAAACAGCAAGCATACTTGCCGAAAGCAAAGTCAAACTAACTGTTGTAAAGGAAGCAATATCATTTACACAACACTAAAATAAACAAGCGGGAAAAGGAAAAATTTTGGAATCCAGAGAATTACTATGTGTTCAGTCTATGTCATTTACCACACGAATAGACTTCTTTTCAAACAAATTCATTGGGTTGTGCTCTGAATTCATTTTCGTGCAGTTCATTTGTTGCTTAAGGCAGTGGTTGATCAAATACAAGGCAAGAAGAGGACAGGAGAGCAAGGGGATGGCTCAACAATATTTAAAGACATACTGTTTTGGATTTTGTCTTTATAAAGGCAAAAGGCATTTCAACAATTTATTAATGACTCGCTATAGTATTGCCATCTTTATTAACGCTGCCCAACCTTCAAGTTTTCTTTTTCAAGTGGCAATTCAATAACCCTCCAACCATATAATTCAAACAGAGAACTTAGTCAGTAACATCTGAGCTCAAATGTATGTCTGTTTGCCACAGAGACTATTGTCCCCCAACATATCTGTGATAAGTACTTTTTCCTTGTGGAGTAAGCGTATTGAATTAACAAATCGATGGCAAGAAAGGAAAACACACTTCTAGATGTCCTACAATGATTTTTCCAAGTGCATTGAAGCCCAATGATTTGCACAAGGTGCACTTAAAGGCACTCGAGGGGCAAAAGAAAATAATGGCAAGGTTGACAATTGATTGTCACTGCAAATGAGGAAACATATAGGCAAAACCCAACTGTTATCATGAGGCTTTTCTTTAAAAGATTCCTTCTCCACATAGAAGTTCCACATCTCAACCACAAAATATAGATGCACTGAAACAAACAGTGGTGAGAATGCAGCACAATTTTTTTTCCAACTTGAAGCCAGATTTAAGCCCTAAAGAAGTTTGGTCCTGTAACATAGTTCCCTAAAGATATAAGGACAGAAGAACTCATCCAATGCATAATTAAAGGCATTTACTCACCTGACGTGAGTAATGCTCAGCATCCCTCTTCATTGCAGCCATTTCAACTCTCATTTTCTGCACTTCAGCCTGCAGAAAAATAAGCAAGGACCCTTAAATAGGACTTAGAAAATTAAGCATAGCATCAAAAAAACTATGTTGTTTAAAAGGAATATCACAATTGACTATAGTCAATAAACAAGCCAAACTTTGGAGCCGATTAAATTTTATACTTCATCTAATCCATTTGATTGGACAGAACCATAAAAAGTTAGCCAGAAAATTGCAAGAAGAAAACTTGCCTCCATGCAAGAAAGCTTGCTTTCAGTCTCTCTCTGACCTTGGCGCGCACGCTCTACTTCTTCCTGCCATGCCTGCATCTTCATAACAGAATTCAGAGTGGTTAAATGGACCTTAAGATCATTCACAGCCACTTACTACTGCTGCTAGAGGACAAAATTTCAAAGGTAAAAGAGTACAGATTATCAAACTGCTTCAATACAGACATATAGCTTCAAAAACTTATAGCTATACCAATATCTTTCTTCAAGTTCGGAATAAAATATGATGGTGAATGAAAACATATCAGGAACATGGAAGATCTATTTGATTATAGAATTTTTGCAACCTAATGAGACATGGAAAGAAGGAACTCCAAGAAAAAGTTGTTGGTCAGAACTTAACAACAAAATATCTATTCTAATTTTTCTGTGGGCCAATTTTCTAAATTTTTAATTCTCTATCTCAAGAATAACAGTTTAAACTCTCTAAATTTTTATACATGTGTATAAAAATCGTCCACTAAGACACAAGAATCCATTAAGATACAAGAATACAACATACAAACTGTGGAGCCTGAAAGTCCATGAGATTCATAGATGTGTCTCTATCAATTAAAAGAAGGTTTGCAGTGTGTCCTTTTAGCATCTATTGTATAGTTCATGATACCTGAATCGCTTGATTTGCATCTTCAGAAGACTTCATTTGTCCACGGCGAACACGAGCTTCCATATCATGCAACTCTTGATTTAAAGATGCACACTCAACCTGTGGCATAGAGTTTTGATAATGCAAACTTTCATCTCAAGTATTGGCTCAAACCTCTATATAGAAAACAAAGGACAACAGCATTATCTACCTCAAGCAGTGCCACCTTCTGCTCAAGCTCTGCTGCCTTTGCAGTTCTCTCGTCAGCTGTTCTCTGAAGAATTAATTGATCCATGTTAGACAATCAAGATGGAAGAAAACAGGAGCAACTTGGAGGAGATAAAGCTCACTGGTTTTCCACATTTAGATGTTATTGGACAAGGAAGAACACACATCAGCCACACCAATGTGAAAATGAATTCTTATGGGAACAAGGCCTGTGAAGTAATTTATTTGATTCTTAATAAGCAGATGGAGGGTAAGATGAACCTAAGTAAGAGGCAAGTGAAAAGTAGAAAGATGAAAAAGACAGACACAGTTATGCGAGGTCGGGAATAGAGACAGTGAGGTCAACTCTCAAAGAAAAAGGGGCTTAGGGTAAATGAAACCAATTTTAGAGCATATACAGCCTAAATACAACAACCCCTGCACTATTGTATTCTGAAATAGAATACTCATAGTAGAAAGTACTTGTAAACCTGGCAAGACACAATGCATGGATTCAGCACTCTGAATTATCTTCGGAGAATTTGAATCAGATGTACACAACGACTCAAATTACTACTAGTACTATATATACCACCACTAACAACCTGTGGCATCTGGACCTCAATTCTATGAAGAAGAGACTCAAATCCACTTCCACTAAGATCAAATGCATATATTCAAGCTTTGAAGCACAATCTGACAACGAAGAGAGTAAGAGGAATCACGACATTTTCGATTTATGCAAGTAAGAATTCTGTTATAATATCTTAGGCAATGAGTCATAGAAAAATACATCCTTACAGTACCTGCGCTCGGGCTAGAGCCTGTGATGTCTCGATAGCTCGGTGCTCCAATTCTACTTCCCTTTCCATAGCAGCCTGTTCATTCGGATAAAATTAAACACAATGAGAGAGAGAGAGAGAGAGAGAGAGAGAGAGAGAGCAAAAAGAATAGGCAAATGAAAACAAACATAAAAAGGAGGAAAAACTAAACATAAATGCAGAAGTGAATTCCATAGACACAAACCATCTTGGTAGCGTTGTGTGCAGCATGCTCTTCTTCTGCCCTCCGTTCTGCAGAAGTCAGCTCCTCCCTTAGAGCCTGATATAAGATTGTTATTCCCATCAAAATCATATGATATAGAAGAGAGCTGCAACAATATGCTAAAATCAGAAAAAAGAGAGTCAACTTACTTGCATCATCCTCGTCTCCGTTAGCTCTCTATTTCTCAATATCGACTCCATGTTTGCCTGTAAAGTAATTGGGTAGGATTATAAAAGCCTCAAGTAATTGACCAATCTAAGTCCAAACCATTAAAGATAGCACATAAAACATTAATATAGAGTTTTACAACAAGGGGGCAGATCAACAACGCAAAATAACACAAACAAGGGACTAAATAAACAAGAGGAAGTAATAGGACATTGCAACAGTGCTATTGTATAGCCTAAAACTTCTGAAGAACAAAGAAAAAAAAGTTAACTTCCCCCACCTACGTACTCCATAGTGAGTGAACATGATACAAAAGAACTTCAACAAAGGCATACAATAATGGAAGCACTTATTGACATGTTTCTTCATGCTCCCCATGGTTTATCGAGAGAAATCTAAAAAAGTGAAGGGTAGTCAATAATTCCAATGGTTCAACTAAATAGAGCCAACACTTCAAAAACCTGAACTGTTTTAGACTAACAATTGAATTTGGACAATGGTTTAGAAGTAACAAAAACAGCTCATGCAGGATGTTAGTTTACGTCAAAAGATGATATCGCAGGAATACAAGAATCACGAACCTGCAGTGACCCCAGATTTCCTTCAGATAAAGCAGCCTGTTTCTTAAGTGCATCCAAAGAACTGACAAGTGCCTCAATTTCAGAGTTTTTCGCAGCCAAAGCCTTAGCCATATTAGACTCCACCTTGGCCACCTCACTTTTGGACATAGACAAATCTTTCTGTAGCTGCTTTATGCGAGCCTCACATGATTTGCTCAGCTCTCTCTGTTAAAGTAGAAAATCAATTAGTTAAGAAACATTTTTTCACTAGAATAAAGGAAGCATTTTTTCACTAGAATAGAGGATGCAGGCGTAATTTAGAACTTATGTTAGTTCCAAATCAAAAAGTCTTACCTCTGCCATGAGAAGCTCCTCTAACTGAGCATTTTCAGATTTGTACTCTTGAAGACGTGATGAAAGTCCAGCACAAACCTGAGTATCATTAACATGCATTAAAAGAATTCATAAATTGAACCTTTTGAAGAAAGATAAGTCAGAAAAAGAACTTTATGCTTTTATGTTGTTTGTCAAGCATAGGAACTTATATTAAATTACTTCTACAAAACCGGAAGTTCATGTTCTGCAACAAGGAAGAAGGAAAAAATAAAATACAAGGCTTGATTTCATTGTAGTCTCTAGATGGATAAAAAGGGTGAGGATGCACATACACAAATCACAAGGTCACAAAGGTGGTTAGGTTGGTTCTATGACTAATGGATGAAAAGGAATAATAGAAGTGGAATGCTCACAACCATAAGGGATTTTGCCAGGACTTGTGAGTGAGTAAAGCAGACAACACCCAAAATCTTGTAGTGACTATTTCATTTTTCCCTTTTTTCTGGTGTGTCTCTCTACTCTCAATCAAGACTTCCCTTTTTGGATTAGCTGTGCATTTCACTCAAGCTAATGGTTGGTAACTAAAAATAATTGTACATCATGATTTGATTATGGCAAAAAAAAAGGATTCCTCCAACAACTTACCGTATGGCACGACTTCTGAATGAGTGAAGTGCCCCTGTTGGATGTATGTGAACGACTTCTTTTCTTTTATCTGGTTCTTTTTTTCCCAAAATGACGTCACATTCCTTAGTCAGAGATAAGGGCATTCGCTAATCCTCTTAAACCTGTTTGTTGCCTACGTTTTTAATCAGCTGTCTTCATACATTGTTTTCAGAAATTTGGAAGTTTTATCATAGTTTTTGGCTTTTCGCATACACTTAGTAGTAACAGCTTTGACAATTTTTGCTTATTGCTATCATGCCCCCAAAATGTTTAGACGTTATTTGATTTGGTTCCAACCAAGGCAGTTGATTTTCTGAAAGAATTAAAGTCCCTCATGGTGTAGGTCAAGGAAATTAATTTTTTATTGTTGAGGTGAGTTCTCAGAAAACCTTTCATTGGAGTGAGGTGGTAAAAAGGTGAAATTTTGGTTGGATACTTGGTGCATTGACTTTCCCTTTGTTCCAAGGTTGCTGTAAGTAAGAATGCTAGCGTCTCTAGTAATCTGGCAGTTTCTGGTGGTTGGCCTCTGTGGAACTAGCAGTTTAATGTATGCCAAAGGGAATCCAATCCAAAACCAATTAGGGATGATTGGACACTGGAGAGGTCCTTATACATATAAACCCGACCATGGGTGACACTACCATGTTATTCACCTTATTTGAAGTATCGTGATGCGGTCAATTGAAGCTTTGATGGTCATTTGGAGAGGAAGTAAAGGGAAAAAGTGGATTCCAAAGAGATGGGATGTGGCTCCTCTGTGCTTAATATAGATCATTTGAAGAGAGAGAAAAACAACTTTTAAGGATCCAGCTTCCTATTAATAAACTCAGTTTTTATGTTACATATTTGTATTTTATTTCGCTCAATGAAGTTTCATTTGGGGCCTTCAGATATTTTTGCTGTCGGGAACGTTTATGTTAGTAGTTTTAGATATTGCTAATGACTTGCTTACCAAAATTAAAATGCAAGCTGCTCTACCATGCCGCCCTCATTTTTCATTTCAGTGATTAATTTATCAGTTTTGTTTTCAGTGTTTAGGAATGGATATGACTGAATTGCCAACCAATACAAATGAATATCAACGGTATTACCATGTCATCATCAGTGACTTTTGTATCTTAGAGGTAAGATACTGGACACCAGTATTAGCATTTAGTAGTTATTATATAATTTTGGTCACATAAGTTGGACTTTATTATCACCTACATTTTTTATGAACCTTAGTATCACCTACATTTACATCCGATGAACCAGATTGCAGGAAACAAGCCCACCATGAAAGATAAGCATAAAACATGACAATGCGCCTGCAAGGATAAAATGCTGGCAGCAGTATATCTAAATCAGTAGTAGAAATCAAGGGACAGAAGTTAACAAATTCTTACCCGAGCTAACCTCGCCTCTTTTGACTGGCCTGTAGAAATTGCACTTTTTAGCAGTCCTTGAGCCTGAAGAACGAGAGAATAGTCAGCAACATCCCTACATGCAGGAAATAATTCATAGAGATCCAAATCTCTAGAGGTAACAAAGCACACCAAGATTTTCCCCCATAAGACATACTCTACCTCATCAAGTTGGTCTTGTACTTTTGTGGGAGAATTATCAGCTTTATGCTCTTGTTGCTTCCTCTGATCAGAATGATGTTCAAACTTCAAATCAGCATCTTTCAATTGTGAATCATCTCTGCCAGGTGCACCTGACTTACCAGATTGTGATCCATCCCATTCAATCCCTGTAGAGGTTCCCATGCCTTCCAACATGATATTTTGGTCAGAATCAACAGGACGATCTTCATGAACTACCTCAACACTTTTGGCAGTGGGCGGAGAAGAAGGAACCCCCTCAAGAACATCTGAAGAATTCTCATTAACAAGCACACCATTTGAAGTTGAAGCAACATCTTCTGTATTACTAACAGTAGCGGCCACTTCTGCATTATTTGCATCATGTTTTGCCTCATCATTACCAGTTGTCCCAGACAAAGGAGTGCCTGATATGGATCCATCTCTATCAACATTGTCTTGCTCCTCCTTGCCAATATGAGCAGTAGAACTACCAGGACTGATCCCATTATTTTCAATTGGCAATGAAGCCCTCTCTTTGTCAGATGGCACATCCAATTGTAATTGTGATGTTTTAGTTGTTGTAGGTGTTTCATTCAATGAGAGTCTCCTTTGAAACTACGAGTAAGCTGACTGTTAGATAAACCTCAGAATACAAATTGTTTATATCATGAATACATCTACATATTACACTAAAGCTAGAGAAATTCCCGTAAATACCTTCTCTTTCCGTCGTGTTCTCTTTGCTTGAGATCCTTCTCCACTGGAAGCTTGTAAATTGGAAAAACAGATGAAAACAGAAAAGATCAATTATATGCACCAACTATTGTAATTGAATGTCAAAATGAACTTTATCACAGGGTGATGTTACACCATCACCGCATCACCTTAACCTCAATATTACTCCTATACATGCTATCAACATCTTTATAAAAAACACACAGCAACAAGTCAGAATAGCAAGTCTCTTCCACAAAAACTCCTCATGTTTTAATGAATGAACAACCAATGATCATGCCTTTTAAAACTTCATAATTTGTAGATGATGCATTGAGCAAAATCAGTTTCTATACCTGGCAACTGAAAACTAGAATGCTCATCTGACTTCTCGTTGGCAACAAGCTTTGCCCTTCGGTCTACGACTTCAAACAAATCTGATGCCACAATAACATGAAGTTTCAAATCCGTCAGGATGTGTTCAAAGATACTAAATGTAGGCATGTATGCATGGGGACATCGGCATGCATGCATAGAGCATTTATGTAGTTGTCATCAGAAAAAGAGTTCTTTGTTTATCCATGGGAAAAGTGCAAGAACATTTAAAACAAAGAACTTTGATGTAAGACTGAACATCAAAAGTGGTATTCATTAATTGAATAGCCTGCGTGGAAATTAATCGGATTATCTAAGAAATCTTATATTACCTTTTACCCTCTATTCACTAATTGAAAAGCACCGGAGATCTCCCCCCCCCCCCCCCCAAACAAAAAAAAAGAGCTTTTCTAAATCATGTTAAAGACGCATATTCAAAATTTTGTATCCTTTTCTGGTGATTCTATTTTGTATAGTAGTGCTACAGAAAAAATAATACTACCAGCAATCTGTGATGTGTGTCGCATAATACTATGCATGGCACACTTGCAACCTGAAGTACTTAATTAAGTCATGTAAACAATCCTGTCCTATTATTTTATATTTTGTTTGAAGTAAATACAAATCTAATTACTAGTTTAAAACTAACAGAGCAGAGCACACATCTCCTAAGCCCCCATATCAATACTAATTATTGGAAAGACAATTGACAAATCCGTAGGAACAAAATATCCTACACCAGTCACATTGTCTTTCCATCGTATGTCGCTCTTAATCATATACTTCATCTTCATGATGACCATGAGTTTTTAGAACGGCTTTTTTGTCAAAATAAATTGCCAAAGGAAACCACAAAGCAGGACATTGAGCATCAACCTGTGGCAAAAATTTCAATTCTTTGCCTTCCTCCCCTTTTTGAGTTTTTTGAAAATGAAAACAATTAAACCCTTGACCAAACCATAATTTTGAATGTCTTGCCAATGCTGGAATGGAATGAATGGGAAGCACCAGTTCAATGGAATGTGGAATGGAAAGCAAGACCGACCATATCCAACTAGACCCAATTGATAGGAGTATAAATTAGACTGCTCTATCTGATAAAGATATTTCACCAAATGAATACCTGGGGGCTTAATTCAGGGAATGCACTATGCAGCAAGATCACAAAAAATTATAACACCACCAAACAGTGCATAAGTAGCTCCATTACTATCACAATATCTGTTCGGAAATATTTGGCAGCATTGAACTAGTGATTCTAACCAGAATTGGGCCAAAAGTTATTGGACACTTGATGTGATATACAATCTCAATGCCATGCCACCCCAATTCCACAGTGACAACGCATTCTAAACTTCAAATCTATCAGTCTAATCATATCATATAGTTGCAGCAGATCAATGTGCACAAAAATCGATCGCTAAACAAAGCAATACGGAAATTAACCAAATATGCATTCAAATTCGTACCTTCAGCAGCTTTGAGCCAAGAAGCCATTAACTGTGATGCTCCAGAATATCATGAAAAGGTTCGAATTGAATGCCTGTTAAGGATTCAAATGATCCCTGTGGTTAGATCGAGAGATCAATCCGAAAGATCTAATGATTTTCGCTTGTGCAAATTAAAGTCGGGGAATCAAAACCGTTTCAGTGTAACCAGACTACTATGAATTGCTATTGTTCCCCTTCTTCTTCCTCCCTCTCTCTCGGCTAAGTCGTTAGTTAGGAGGTTCCTCTCTTGTATGTGTGTGTGTTCATTCGTGGGCTTTTTAACATTGTCCCAGTTTTTCTTAATCCGACTTTTTTTATAATCTGAACCCTCAAGTTGAAAACTAGAATTTGGCCCCTATAGTTTCAGAAATTACAGTTTGGGCCCTCAAGTTTAAAAAATTTTAATATTGACCCCTCAAGTTTCCGAAATTAGCAACTGATCCCAAACGTTACCAAACTTACACTTTGACCCCTATAGTTTTGGTAAATTACAAAATGACCCATTAGTTTTACTAAATTACAAATTGACGGCACTAGTTTTGGTAAATTACAAATTGACCCCTATAGTTTCTAAAATTATACATTGACCCCTAAAGTTCTAAAAATTAAAAAATTGGACCAAAAGATTGGGTAAATTACAATTTGACCCCTTATTTTCAGAAATATCAGTTTGACCCCTCAAGTTTCCAAAATTACAGTTTGACACTTTAAGTTTCCAAAATTACAGTTTGACCCTCAAGTTTCCAAAAAATACATTTTGATCCCCAATTTCGTTAAATTACAAATTGGCCCCTAAAGTTTCTGAAAATACAATTTGACCTCCATGGTTTTGCTAAATTATAATTTGACCCCAATAGTTTATAAAATTATAATTTGACCCCAATTTTATTAAATTACAAATTGACCTTTTGATTTTTCGAAATTACAAATTGACCCTATTTTTGGGAAATTGCAAATTACCCCTTTAGTAAGTAAATTACAAATTGATCTCTATGTTTTGGAAATTATAAATTGACCCCATTAATGGCATACTTGCACCTCAAAATTGTTTAGCCTCGAGAAGAGGTTGGAGTTCTACTACAACTTCTTTGTGGGATGTAGAAACCCCAGAGAGAGAGAGAGAGTCGGAGGGACATCGTTGAGCACAAAAGAGAAAGAAACACAAGAGCCGGAGATTGAAGCTTTCTTTACGCGAAGACTGGTCCGTGGAGGAGCCCCGCGGTTGTTGATGGTCATAAGAATCATCGTGTTCGGATGCTTATTCGCAATTTCTATTGCGAAAGAGGAAGCCACAAAATTGGAAACAGTTATTGGGATAGATCTTGGTACGACGTATTCATGTGTTGGTGTTTACAAGAATGGGCATGTTGAGATCATAGCTAATGACCAAGGTAAGCGGATTACCCCATCATGGGTGGCTTTCACTGATAGTGAGAGCGAGGCAGCAAAGAATCAGGCGGCGGTTAATGCCGAGAGAACCATCTTCGATGTCAAGAGACTTATTGGGAGAAAATTTAACGACAAAGAGGTTCAAAAGGACATGAAGCTTGTTCCCTACAAGGATGGGAAGCCTTACATAGTAATAGCGCCATGATTCTCACAAAGATGAAGGAGACAGCTGAAGCATACCTTGGAAAGACAATCAAAGATGCTGTCGTAACTGTTCCTACTTACGTTAACGATGCCCAGAGGCAGGCTACCAAGGATGCTGGTGTAATTGCTAGATTGAATGTTGCAAGAATTATTAATGAACCAACTGCAACAGCCATTGCCTATGGGTTGGACAAGAAAGGCGGCGAGAAAAACATCCTTGTCTTTGATCTTGGTGGTGGTACATTTGATGTCAGTATCTTGACCATCGACAATGGTGTGTTCGAGGTTCTTGCCACAAATGGAGACACTCATCTGGGAGGTGAGGACTTTGATCAAAGAATCATGGAATACTTTATTAAATTGATCAAGAAGGAACTTTGTTGGATGCACAAACACAAACTTTCTTTTGATTCTTTCAATTCACTATTTGATATTCCACCATTCACCAAAATACAACGGTCTTTTTTGAATTCAAAAATATTGAAAAAAAATTAGCATTGGAGTGAATTTCAATGTTAAAAATTTCTAATTTGCACATGTAAAAATTTCTAATTTGCCTTTGAGAGTCTCTGGTATGTAAATAATGATGATCTGTACAAGTATGCCACTAATTCTAAATGTTGTATATAGTACATAACTTATTACAAGGTATGACTCATTTAAAATTGGTATGTTGTTTGAATATTTTCAACCCATCAAAAATTAAAGTACGTTATTTTCGTAAAATAACTGGAACATATGGCATGGAGTGGAGCTGATATGTAGGGGTTATCAAGTGCAGGATAACAAAGATAAATCGTAAACTCACACGTTATATGTTTGAATCTTGACAAAGAGAGTTAGACCATAAAATAGATTTGTGCATAAGTTGATCTAGACACACCTAAACGATAAAAAGAAAAAAAATGAAAAACGAGTAGTGACAAATGCCACATAGTAGTGCTTGATGTCTTTTCTTCTAAAATATATGATAGAATAAAAAATAACCACAAAATATCAAAAATCATTGGGTGTGTTTCATACATTGGGACATCACCCATTCGGCACTAATTATAGAGAAGAGTGATTGGTAGATAGAGAGTTCTAGGCTTTTAGCCAGAAAAAAGGGAAGCTTCACTCACCCTCTTTTACGTAGCGAGCGGGGCAAGGATATTACATATCTTCAGGAAAACAAATTTATTGGCTTGAAAGAGCTTTGATCATAACTGATTGAAAACAATCCTCAGTTCGGCTCAATCCAAAAAATGCGTTTTCTAAGCTCTCAAGAGCCAAATTCCAATTTAGTGATTAGCACTCGTTCACTTCAGAAAAGAAAAATGTTCATACAAGAGTAGCAAAACTTAAAGAAGCAAGAACACCACAACCACAACTCTTCACCTAATCTTTCGCTTCTAATGTAAATGATGCACAAGATTTGCATGCACCCTCTAAGTCGTGGTTACAATAGCTACACCACAAATTTAACAAGACATAAACTTGTCGAAAATTAATCATTAGGGATTATTAGTTCTTGAACAAACCTAAAAATGATAATTTTTTTTTGGCTTGAGAAAAAAGGTGTGGGAGTAAAGGAGAGTGTCCAGAGACTATCCCGATAGCCCCTCACTAGTGTACGCTAGCATTGTTTAATGATGCACACAAAAGTAGATTTATACACAATCAACAGTTGAGTAATTAATATGGGTAATAAATATACTAAATATAAATATGAGATCAACACAAGTACACACAGATATAGAGTGGTTCGGTCAGGGTGACTTACTCCACTTTGAAAGTGATAACGGTGGCTGGAGAACTTTATTGATAAAGTAGTTGAGGAGAGAGAGAGAGAGAGAGAGAAAACAATAATACGCTCAAGGTGAGGCGTGTGAGATCTCCCAATGTGAGGTGTGAAGGGTAGTTGAGGCGGTGACATAAAGGGGTTACTAATTTTTCGGGGAGGATAGCTACAACTACAGATAGGTACAATTAGATATAGTCTTAATCTTTGAGAGTGACTATCCCGATGATTACTCATCACGTGCGCTGACTTCTCAGGTCCCTTGAATCTTGAACTGGCTAAGGCCATGAGCTAGGTTTGACATGTTTTTTAGCTAATTTGGGCTCATCTCATTAATTGGGTCTAACCTAGTTGGATTTGAGCTCATTAAATACCCCCATGCCCCAAGCGCCGATTGTGAGAAAAGAGGTTGAGAGTATGAGTGAGCTCCTTCATCTAGAAAAACAAAAGCTTTCTTGCTCTTCATGGTGGCCTCCTCGTTTTTCCCTGTTTTGTTATAGAATTATACCATCATCGATGGGATTTATACCTTAAAACCCCCCATTCATTTATTTATGCATCCTCCTCTAGGCTTCAACAAACCCCATCCCTTAGCAATAAAACCCATTTTTTTTTACCTTTTTAGTGGATAACCCCTAGGGCTTTAGAGGTCAACATTTATATACCTTGAACCATTCCATCTCCTTTTTCAATCAAATGATCTCTTCTTTAATAATTAGGAGTCTTCATCATAGGTTGAAATAAAAAATGGAGAAGAGAAGCTCCATGGAGGGAAAGTATGGCAGATATGACACAAGCTTCACACCAAGGCAAAGGAGTTGCTAAAGGTGATGGATCAAAGGTATCTTCTATATTCAGTTCGATTAATTGCGATGATGACATTGCTCGCATTGTGTCATCCTTTCATATTTCTTATGCTATTATTTGTTTCCAAGCCGACGTGTTATGACTCCTCAGGAGAGATTATTTTTTACCAGGACATCCTAGAAGCGGGACTGAGATTTCCTATACATTCATCTGTCGGATTATAGGTCACTTATCATTGACTCCCCTAGGAGGTTGACTCCCAATAGTTAGAGGGTGATTATGGCATTCTGTTCATTATGGCGGTTGGTCCGTAGCACTGATGTTCCTCCCCATTTCGAGGAGTTATTGACTTCATACGTGCTTCTAAATAATCCCACTCATCATCAAGGATGGTATCGGTTCGCTCTGAGGTCCGATAAGTTTATTACTGGACTTTCTTCGAATTGTCACAGCTGAAAATCCAAGTTTTTCTTTATCAGAGGTGAGTGGGCCACTGAGGAAGTCGAGGTGGGACATTACTCCGAGGACCAAGCTAGGTAAGGGTTTTTACCTTTACTATTTCATTGACTGTCATGTCCCTTGTATTCACTGCATGTTTGATTCCTTTTCAGCTTTACCCATGTTATCTGCGGAACAGGACTAGGCTATGCGGGATCATCCTATCAAAGAGTTTATGACCCTCATGTCCGCGGTGGGTCATCCTAGAACCTCCCCTAGGCAGAAGAGGAAGGGTAATTGATCCTTCCAATAAACTTTGATGATTGTAATACTATAGATTCTTCGTCTTATACCAGTTCCACATGTCCTACTATTGATAAAGCAATGGTGGAGGTTCTTTTGGTTTCCAGGGTGACATTTTCCCCTCATTTTAAGAAGCGAACCAGTGATTTTCGGCCGAGGTCTGATGGTCAACTTGCTTCACGAGATACGGGACTCGGTGGTGCCCTCACTCCTTCTTCGGCTGCAACTTTTTCATATTCCAGAGCTAGCCCTAGTACCGCTGTAGGAGTTGAGACTCCAAATCAGTCTTCCATTGGGACTGGAACTCCACGTTGTTGTCCTACTTTTAGCAGTGGTTTGGTGTCCATGTTGTAGGACGTGAATTTGGCTAAGGAGCGACTTTTTTGAGGTTTGTAACTGCCACGAATATCATAGAGGTTGACTCTCAAGGTCCAGAAGACGTTACCAATATCGTGATTGAGGGGTTTGTCATGGTATGTCTTTCTATTAAACTTGGTTTTGTACGCACATGTTTTCCCTCATGTAAGGCTTTTTGAATACTTGTAGGTGGCTACAGCTTTTTCCTGCCATTTTTTTCAAGGACTACCAACCTTGAAGAGACATCCAAGAATCTGGCAAAAGAGAAGCAGGCACGAGAGGCTGCTGATAAAAAGTTGAGGTTCAAGAGGCAGGCATGAGAGGCTGTCAATGAGCAGTTGAGACTAGCCTACGGGAGAGCTGCACCTCTTGAGGCTGAGATTTTGAAGTATCGCAAGGGGGTCGCGAAGCTAGAGGCTGATTAGGAGACTGTCTGTGCGAGAGCAACACTGCGAGCATACCGCGAGAGAGTCGCAAAAATTGAGGTCGAACTACGTATAGCTCAAGAGAGGGCTGCCATATAGAGGCTGACACTTGAGCAGCTCTTGAGAGAGTTACTAGGGCAGAGACTCATTCCATTGAGATGGTAGAGATGAGGAGAGAGGTTGTTGAGAGGGTCGTTGTAGATGCCTTTATTGATGGTTATGAAGAGTTTAGTGGAAAGGCCTCAACAACTTTCTTTGCTATTGATTTCTCTGACTTCGTCTCATATGAGGTCCCAGGGATAGATGGTGACTGAGAAAGTCTTGATGAGAGTGGCTCAGGGAGAAGTAAGTGATGTCAGGAGTATGACAACTTTTATCTTTTTGTCTCTTCTTTTGTTAGGTCATGTTCTGACTTTTGTAAGTTGTTCATAAACTTTATAGAATTGAAGAAAGACAGTTCTGGACACAATAATCTTTGCAAAATTTTATTTTTATTTCATAAAATAATAGGTAACAAAATAAACCAACTGAAACAACAAATAAAATGAGAGTTACTTGTACCCTCGATAATACCTCTTCAGGTGTTCAGCGTCTCACAGATGGGCCAAGACTTCCCTGTTTCTAGTGTGCTGTCATCCCTAGGGTCAAACACTTCCACTTAGAGGGCTTCTTGGGGTTTCCTGACCCTCATAGAGGGGCCACATAGCATTCTTTGGCAAAGACTTGGTCCCCTTTGACTTCTCTAATCCTATAGAGAGTTGACAAATGGAGAATAAGGTGATAGGTGGACGACAATGCCCTTAAAGTGTTGAGTGTTGGGTGTCTAAGGATATAATATTGTAGGCAAAAAAGGAGTCTAACACTATGAAGTTCACCATGATGGTGGAGTTTCTTGGTGTTGTCCTTGCTGTAACTAGTAGGGTGATGGAACCCAAAGGATAAGCCTTCTCACCCGAAAATTCGATGAAAAGGGTTCTAATGGGTTGCAGTCTTTCCCTGCCTAGATGAAGGCTGTCACAGGCTGGTGCAAATAGAATGTTAGCGGAACTGCCACTGTCCACCAGAATTCTCTTATCCTAGTAGTTGACAACCATCACGGTTAAGATTAAGGGGTCATCATGGGGGTGTTGGATCCCTATCGGGGAACGAGATGACTTCTTCACAGTGTAAGAAAATCTTCATCAGGCGAGGATCATTTGACTCTATCTATCTAGCTCTTTTGGCATACGTCTTCTTGGTGAAATTAGAGTCACTTCCTCCTCTTCCTAACATTCCAAAGATCATTTGGATCTTTTTGAGGGGTTACCGACACTCTCTATCATCCTGGTTTCTATTAGGCGGCAGGGCTTGTCGGTCAGCAACGTACTACAATAACTAGCCACGTTGTATGAGCTCTTCAATCCGCCTTTTAAGATCAAAGTAGTCATGAGTATCTTGGTCGTGCTTGTGATGGAAACGACAATACTTGTTCAGGTTCCTACGGTTCGGGGCAATTTTCATCTTCTCCAACTAGTGTATCTTAGGATCATCCTATATTTGGAACAAGATATGCTCTACTGAAGTATTGAGCAGCGTAAAGACTTGCTGCTCTCTCAGATGTGGGGTACCAAGGCGGTCCTTGACAGAGACTCTCTCTTCATATTTCTCTTATTCTCTGCTTTTCTCCTATCTTCGCAGGTATCATTTCTTTTCTCACCCTTGCGGGAGAACTCACCTCGCATGGCTTTGGTGCCATTCTCAACATTCATGCACTTTTGTGTCCTTGACAACAACTCGGACATGCTGGATGATGGATTTTTTAGGACAAAGAACATGAGCTAGAGGAGTGCAAACCTACAATAAAGACAGTCATGGTCACCTTGTCGTCTAGCTCCTCGATCTGGAGAGCTTCATCGTTAAAACGAGTGAAGAATCTCCTCAGGCTTTCATCCTGATCTTGCTTGATGGTGAGTAGGTGACGACATATTTTCTTAACTCCGTAAAAGAATGGATGAAAGAAGGTTTGAGTTTTCGCAAATCACTGTTATGCAGATCCCTTATGGGTGATAGGGAAGGCTCTGCATATGACCTCGTCAAGCACATTATGGAGCTGCATGAGAGACTTGTATGTATCAATATGGTCGAGTGGATCTTTAGTTCCATCAAAGATCTCCAAGGTAGGTATCTCGAACTTTGAGGGTAGATGGTAGTTGACAACATCCGCCACAAACGGAGTGTCAGGACACCTTACCAAGTAATCCACCGTCTCTGGCGCCTGTGCTTTAATGGAGTTGAGGGCATCGCCAAGAAGTTTTTGCACCTCCTTAATCTTTTCATCCCATTGGTTCGGAACACCCTCAATTGGATCATAGTAGTAGCTCTCTTAATCCACATACTGGTTTTCCCCCTTATCCTCCTGCCCTGGATGGTAGGTCGTTTGTGGGGGTGGAGCTGGTACATGAGGAGGTAGAGCATGTGAGACACTTAGACATAGAGAGGGGGACTCACTGTCGAGGGACACGGGGGTGTTGCATGGGGGCGGCCTAAGGGGAGAGGGTGTGAGACTGCTCTAATTGAAGGGAGTGCAGCTCCTACTTATTAGGGGGCGACGTCTCTTGAGGCGAGTATCAATTGAAGAATTTGCTAGTTTTAATTCACCATTAATAGCATGGTCTCCAAAAGTTATTGTCTGACCATAGGATTTGCCGCAGTTGATGGTTTTGCTAATGGAGGCGGAGGTGGAGCCTCTTCTTGATGAGATAGGTCATTGTCTTCGAGTAATTGATTCATTGACTTGGCTATGATCGCCATGAATTAGAAAGAAAACAGAAAGGTAGTAGAAAACTCAGTCGTTTCCTACAGACAAGACCAAATTTATGATGTACAAAAGTGAATTTATGCACAATTAACAGTCAAGTAATTAATATATGTAACAAGTGCAGTAAATATAAAGATGAGATCAACACAAGCAACACACAGATATAGAGTGATTTGGTCAAGGTGACATACTCCACTTTGAAAACGGTGGTTGAAGGACTTTATTGATAAAGTAGTCGAGGAGAGAGAAAGAGAGAGAGAAAGAAAGAAAGAGAAATAATACGCTCAAGGTGAGGTGTGTAAAATGTGTGTTCCTCATATGTAGAGGGCTTATAATTTATAGGCACAAAAGGCTTACTTGAGGTGGTGGCGTGAGTGGTAGGCTAATAACTTTTCAGGGATGATAGCTACAACTACAGATAGGTACAATTAGAAATATTTTAGATATTTGAGAGTGGTTATCATGGTGATTGCTCCTCATGTACTTTGACTTCTCGTGTCCTTTGAATCTTGAACTGGGCTAAGGTCACGAGCTGGGTTTGACCCACCTTTTTAGCTGATTTGGGCCTATCTCAATAATTGGGCCTAACTCAATTGGATTTGGGCTCATCATTGTTGTTTGTAGTATTCCAATACAATAAAATCACTTATTCAAATTTCTGATTTGAAATGTGTAATTTAAAACAAAACAATAACAGTGAAGAATGAAACAGTTATAGTCTATGAAGCAAAAATACGGATACAGGATACGAGTATGATATGATACGGATACGGCAATATGAAAAAATCTAAAAAAAAAAAAAAAATACGGGTACGGTCAAGATACGACTATAATAAAATATATTTATTATTTTTAATTAGCATAATACTTATATATTTGAGTAGTTCTTTAACACAATAAGGAAAATTAATAATTTTTTTTAGTTTGAAGAAAATATATATCGTATCACTATAGTATATTCACAAAGTAAAGTGATTAATCAAAGGAATCAAAGATAACATTTACCGAATTGGTTTATTTAGAAGTAATTTTTGCTAAAATTATAATGTAACAGATTTATTTTATGCTCTTTTGACATGTAATTGTAGATATTACTTAAAAAATACTCATGTGTCATTGAGTAGTAGTATGCATTTTTGTAAATGCATTGTATGATATGTGAATTCGAAAGGAAATGTTAAGAATTTAACTCAAAAATTATATATATTGTTGGAACACAAAAATATCTGTGAAGTATCATAATATTTAATTATTATCGGATACGTAGGAGGTGTATCTGATACGTATTCTCAAATATCCGACTAGTATCGTATCTGATAAGGTATCCGATACAGATACGTTAACCTCAATGAAGTATCCGTGCTTCATAGGTTATAGTAGTATGTACGAAACAGTTACAGATACAAACAAAACAGTAACACAATAAATCTGTGCTTAAGCAAAAATTGACTCGTTTGCAGAATATGAACTGTTATTGAATTTTAAGTAAATCAAATCTAGTGTTTGACATTATGTATGTCCTTAAGATAGATTTCATCCCCCACACCTAGGGCTTATGGAAAATCAAAATATTTGCCTTCTAGGATATAATGATTTTCACGTAAGTAGATGTAACACTCTAATCTATTCGCCCAAACAAAACAAAAATTATGTTGTGTACTTTCTAAATGCAGACTGCTTTAATGCCGAAATGTAATGTACTAATACTTTTAACTCTGAAAATGATCGACGCAGAATGATAATGAGCCCATTTATATAGACAAACTGGTGATTGTTTCGAAAAAAAACGACTCAGAATACACATGCAGCCAAAAGACACCAACGTATAACTGTTCTCTATGAACAGACACTACTAAAAAATTCAAATTTGAAGGAAGACAAAATCCGAACCAGTGCGAATTCAAATCTTATAGGTACTGAAATTAAATTTTGTTTCAAAAATTCAAGCTCAATTCGTTAAACGAATTTTCTCAAAAAAGATAGGGTTTAATCTAACCTGTAGCCGTACACGAACTCAACCGAGTCGTAGCAGGTGGGCGATGCACTCGCGTGTGTGGTTGAACCAAAAACATGTAGGCGCTCGCTCTGTTCATAAAATTGTGGCACCCCTTGAGGCCCATTCTCATAGAGTAAACTTGGCCTATATATATGTCAATGTAGAATTTATCTCTCAACTAATGTGGAATTTGTGTCAAATCTCACGTTGCACAACTTTTATTTTCACATTTCAAGAGGGTTATTTTGGAACTTATTTTTTTATTCATTTTTTACTCGATTTGAGCGAGTGAATATACTATACTATTCTCCTCACGGAGTAGAACACAAACTCACAAAAATTTATTCGAAAGAATGAGTGGGTCCCATTTTAATTTAGGCTTAAAGTCGACAAAAAATCATATTTTAATTACTAAAATCTGCTTTTGAACAAACGTAATGGTCAACTACTCAGGTTCCAATATAGACTCTAAGACGTAATCTCCAACCTTATGATGAAAAGTTCGACCAAAAAAAATGATAAGTTTGAATAGTAAACTAATTAGACAGGTACAATAATTTAATTTTGACACGATAAATTCGTTTAACTAATAATTTGTATATATAAAATAGCCTCAGCGTTATAAGAGTTTTTTTAAAAAAATTATTTTTGCTAAGCAATGAACTTAGTGGATTTTCAGTTTATATGGCCTATGGATATAGATATAGGGCCGTATTTAAGAGATGATAGATCTTGTCATGAAATTTTGATTCAAGGGCCGTATTTAGTGGATCTACAAGCTAACCCAAATAAGTATAATTAAGAAATTAATTAAGGGTGCGTTTGAGATCACTTATGAAATTCAAAAAATATTTTTTTAATAAATAATTATCAAAAGTGTTTATAAGAAAAACACTTTTATTAAATAAGTATTGTTTGGATACTCAAAATTTAAAGTACTTAAATTAATGTATTTTATATAAAGCACGTTTGGATGTGAAAACACTTATTTGTGTTCCAATTGTTAATAGCATTAAATATACAAACATATACTACACATACAATAATACACAAAAAAAAATTATCCTAAAAAATATCATATTAATAAATTAGAGAAATTACTTACTTGGCAGCGAGATTGATGATGTAGACAACAGAAGGCGTGTTCTCTTGGAAGAGGCGTACCGTTGCTAGCTCATCGGTCTGTAATTTCCTAGGTGTAGCCACTACAAAGGTCGATGTCGGATCAACATCGGTGACGAAGAGAGAGAAAGACAAGGCAACGGAGGTGCAGAGGACAAGAAAAGAATTGAAAAGCTTGTGGAAACCGGAGTGGTTGTCATCGGAGTAAGATGAAAGAGGGTTGGAGGTAGACAAATCGCGAAGAGCGGAGACTATAGGAGCAAGGCAAGTAGCGTAGTGATATTTGCGAAGAGGGAGAGAGAGAGAGGTTTGACCATCGGGGGGAGTCGGGAAAAATGAGAGGTGAAAGTGAGAAGTGATTTTTAAAAGTAAAAGTTAATTTTTTTTACTTTTTTTTATTAACTTATTTAAGTGCTCAAATTACTTTTACGTATCAAAAAGTATTTTTAATAAGTTAAGTCAAACACTATTTTTTTTAAAAAAATATTTTTCATAAGTTAAAAGTCCTAAAAACACTTTTTTTTAAGTCATACCAAACACACCCTAAGTCTTTATCAAAACATGTGGCATACTTTAAGTTAGTCGGATTATGATTGATACTAGTAAGTAATGAGTATGATACTACTCTTAACTCAACTAGTTATCCTACGCTTAAGTGTAATTTTGAGACTCTCAAATGTACCATTTACACGCACGCGCATGTACCAGTTAACACGCAAATTATCATTATATATATATATATACACACACACGTGAAATTAGAAACATGCATCGAGGCATTATTATGTATGTCTCATTATTCATCAATCTCTATTTTTTTTACTACTAACCAAAAGATATTCGTGCTGTCAAAATACCTATCAAACATCCGAACTACATGCACTCCACTAATATTTATAAATGACTCAAAGAAGAAATTCGAACTCAAAATATACGAATCCACATCTACATAAAATTGTGAAATCGTATCATTTCATGCCATGGGTATTCGCTCAACAAGACGAAATATTGATTAATAATATTATTTGAACGTAATTTACAGACTTAATTTATCACAGTTATTAGTTCGATAATAATTATTAAAAATCACTAATAATTTAATAATTATAAATAATTAAGTTAATAAATTAAATTCAAATAAAATCCCTAAAGAACTTTGGCCAGTTCAGGCAGTGGCATGATGATTCGGACAATAAGTCCCACCGCGAATTTCACGTGAAACTCTTCCTTGTCAACGAGATAATTAATCATATCATTAGTGATAAATAAAATCTTACTTCTTTGAGACTCAAAAGATTAGATCGCGTTCAATGCACCATTTTAATATTTAGTATACAAGTGAGGGGCCGACTTGAATTCATCGTCGATTGAAGAAAATTAAGATAAAAATACTTGAAAAGAAATTTAAATACTAGGCTGGGTTGGTTCCTTTTAGGCGTCCGTCCTTTTGTTTTTTAGATGTTGAGGCAAGGCACGTCCATGAAAGTGTAGGTTTGTTCACAACTCCATCTCAGCCGGCATCATGCTCTCGAGAGCGTGGAGTCTTGGAGTGAACTACTAGGGTTGTTAATCAAGTCGAGCTTGAACACTATTTTAGGCTCGTTTATGAGTAAATAGTTAAATGAGCCTTTATGTGTAAATTAGGCTCGACAAAGGCTCGATTAACACCCGTACGAACTACTCATTTATCTGTTGCCCTTAGCCCATGGGTGGGCATTTGACGAGGAGCTTTGTATGGACTACGTGGTTCTTTTCTCTCTCTAGTTAGTTCGAGTTAAAAAAATGTAAAAGCACATTTTTAAGTCAGAGATCACTTATATGTCGTGGATCCTATTGAAGTTGATGTGGATGAACCAAATCTATACATTTTAATTCCTAGAAACCTTATGAATTAAGGAAACATAGAAAATCATTAAACAAAATGATTGCAACTAACCCAAATAATTGTAGTGCATGAATAACATGTTAACATTCTTCATAAGCGACAAACAAATAGACGTGAATTTGAAGTTATCATGTAAATAACGGTTTTAGCCTAAGGTAAGCTATTTTGAAGAATGAACTACAAAAAAGTTAGAAGCCGCTTTGATCTTATTTCTCGGACTCAATTAAGCGTGGTTAGTAAGCACAACTTCAATTGTTGAAATCATGATTGAAAAACACGTACGGTAAGTTCAAAAATCGTAATATTCAACCGTGAATCGATTTAAGTTATATTAGGACAAGAACCACCTAATTTCTTAGGACAGAGAAGGGAAAAAAATCAACAGTATAACAAAAAAAATAATTTGAATCAGAATTTTTTTAGTCATTGATCATGAAAGGTAAAATAAAGTAAAAAAATGTTTTTAACACTTCTATTATTCGAATTGAACGAAAGGAAAAATATACAAAACCAAACATATATTTTTTGATACTGCGATCAGATTTTATGATAGACCATACTTAATTGATTGAATATTAATCTGAGATGTTCAGACAACATCTTTTATCTTAACTTTACTACAATTAGAATCTGTAAATTTAGACGTCCTGGGTTCGAATCTTGATAGTCTCTTAAATGGATAACCTAATATCGACATGAATGACCTATTTTTAATTGGATAAAAAAAAATTAGTCAAAGTATGTGCAAGATGACCGGATACCCAACAAAAGGAAAAAGTATAAAGAAGTTTACTGCAATTAGGGTGGAAGAAAAGACAGAGAAGTCTCCCACTATTAGACTTACATACCAGGAAGCTTCTTGACCTTTCCAATGATTGGCAATATATATAACCAGCTGACAACTTAGACCTACTCATAAACCAGCCACTGACAACCTAACCAAGAAGATGACTGCTAACCTAAGGCACCACAAGACCAAGATTCTGTGCAAACTGTACACCACATAATGGTATCTTTCTATTTCTAATCCTTCTATCTATATACAAGTGCATAACTTACACTTAAACCTATGGTGCTAGAAATAAAATTTGATTCTACTTATATATGTTGTACAACACAGTCAAAATTATAAATTTCATTCTTAGGTTACGTAAGTTTGTTTAAATTTAAAATCAAACTCGAATGTACTAATTTTAATTGACTTCAAATTCATTGATTCATTTTGAACTCCAAAAACATGAGCATTGGCCTAAGTCTAGGTGAGGTTAGGCTTTTTGGATCCAAAACTAACTCAATTATTGAAAATATATTTTTAATACATAATATTTCAGACTGGATTTGCATTGATACGAATGCATAAAATATATATATGCCTGTCCGAACGAGCTCATCTGGGCATGCACAATACCGACGTTTACTGCATGCTATTCAAATAAAACTGGATAGGAAAAAAAAATTCTTTTTTTGTCTTGTGCGTGATGGGTGAGTTTCCACCTACTTGTATGAAAGCAAACCACTATTTTTTTGCCAACAAGCAAGCCACTATAAACAGTAGTAGAAAAAAAACAAATATATATATATATATATATATTGAATATAATTATGACACTATGACATTAAATTATTTATTTAATTTGATAATTACCATATCTATGTATGAAAACAACTATCCCGTATTAATAATATAATGTGATGACACTATTACACCCACTTATAGAGAAGAAGAGACGCATTGGAAAAACAAAAGTCCCAAAAGCCTAAAAAATCCAAAGCTCCCAACTCACCAACTTCAAAAAGCAAAACAATCGAATTCTCTTGACTATGCAGATTGCAGAAGTTCCAAAACATAGAATTCTTAATTATGGTATTTAGATCTAATTTTTTTGATTTAATCTATTATTATTGTTGCATTAACATGTAATAGTGAGTGGTAATACCATATTAGATTGAGTACTACCAAAGATGGAACTAAAACTTTATGTTGAGGGGTACCAAAATCATGACATAGTCAAAAATTTTATTCAACAAAATTATTCAACGATTATAGTTAACGACGAACTTTAATTTATAAAGAACCCATTAAAATTAATTTTATATTATGCGATCATAAAAAATTAATTTGGGTCATAAAACCCAAAAATTAATTTGTACCATAATAAAAATTAGTTTGAGACAATACTATCATCCCCTTTTTTTTCTTATTTATTATATAACTTTATGACTATAAATAAATTATCCTAGTAAGTAATAATTAACATGATACAATACTAAAAATGAATCATGAGTCAATGCATTATTTTTAATATAAGTCACATTTTTTAACTAAATTTTGAAAAACAAAATTATTTGCTTTTTTCCTATAGTTATTAAAATCATCCAAATAAGTTTCTTCCTCAGTAAGAACAATATTCACCCATCTGACATTTGTCATTTGATAATTATATTATCAAGTTGTTAATTTTTTGAGTAAAGGAAGTGAAATATATTTTTTCGAAAACCTAAGAGATAGCAATAAAGCTTTCTAAAAAAAGTAATGTTATTTAGATATAAAAATTTGACTTAACGTAATGATTTAATGATGTGGTTTTACTGAAATTATTGGATCAACATCAAATTTAAACATTAATAAAACCTATAATCAATCTAAAGATCATAATAAATTAGGTTGATATCAATAACACTGCTCTTCTAAAAATTTTATGATGGTCTACCGTGACTTTTCAAAATGTAAGGGCAACCTATGCATAGTTTGTAGTATTATCAATGAAACAAAATTAATAAATTGAATCAATAAATTAGATAGAAACAAATTTATTAAAAATGTAATGAAGAGAAGAGGATTGACACTCACAAAACGTGAACTTATTTATAACAGTGGCACTATGACAACCAAAAAAGTGTAGGGGGGAAAAAAACACAACCAATCCAAAGCCAAAATTATTGTGGGGGAAAAGATTGCACTTTATCTTCGAAGCTAGCACACCTCCACAGTCCACACCAAGGTCATTAGTTAAACCAGTGAAATTCTCTGGTGTGTAAACTTGTGCACATGATGCAAAAAACGAATCCCTTGTTCGGAAACTTGGAATTTTGAGCATCAAAATCAACAGAAAAACTCCAGTGATCAACTTGGTCATCGAGCCCATTTGTGGTAAGGCGATGGAGATTCTAGGGCAGCCATTCTCTTTTCTTGTTTCAACACCTTGTAGAACTTCTTGATAAACTCTTCAGCTGCCATGTCCACTTGATCAGTATCTCCCTCTGTGTCCTTCAATGGGAATGGCGAGTCCGTTACTCTCAGCTGTCTGACCATGGGGCTAGGACCAAACCCAGGCAACGTCAACGGAGAGCCCTCCACCATCTCACATTCATTCAAACTATCAAACACTTGGTGAGCAGCGTTAATGTCTTCAGCTTTATGGCGAGAATGACGGTGGCGGCGGTGGTGGTGACGGCGGTGGTTGTGGAAGGAGGGATAAACTGGGCTGTTGCTGCAGCTGAATTCGTACTCTCGCGGGGTCACGAACGACAATCCGACGTCCGACCGGCAGCTCAAGGCGGAGTAGTTGTGGTTTAGCATGAGGTCCCCGATGGCTTTTCCGGCGTTCTTGCTTCGTCTCAGCATCATATGAAGATCAACCAATAGTTTGCTTTTTGACATGCCTTTCCTCAACATGTAAAACACTGTCTTCACTATTTGCCACAGTTTCTCTGCTTGCACAGGTTCCATAGCCATGTTTGCAGGAGTGGAACCTCTTGGTTGTCTTTAGAGAGAGAGAGAGAGACAGAGAGAGAGGGTCTATTTATAGACGTCCGGGGTTACACTAAAGAAATGTCAATAGTCCATTTGTCAAGCTGTTACTGTTTTTTCAGATGAATGAATGTTATTATGAGATAATATTTTTGTGTAACGATACGTGAAATGAAAATGGGAAATTAAAAAATATATTTAATAAATAAAAATAAAGAACAGAAACAAGGCCTCATTATGTTGGTTCACAGTCAATTAAAATTTGATGGAAAAATTATATATGATATAAATGCACGAAGTTCTCAGTAATGTGGAATTTGAGAGGATTATTCATCTACAATATCACCTCGTGTGTCAAAAGACTATTTCTGTAACATAAATTTATTATGCCCAAATTAAATAAATTTACAATTGAATTAAAATCCGCCTTTCAATGATAAAATCGTCGATTCCAATTAAAGGTAATCGCTTGATCAAAAAAAACTTGGTCAAAAAATTAAAGGTGATTTGTTTTTCAAAAAAAAAAAAAAAAAAGGTAATCTGCAACACAGAGAAAGAAAGCCCGTCAACATCAGTGGGGAGACTAATAAATGTTTACACTTCCCATCCTTTTAATGATTCAGGTAGAGGGGTGGCTTTTTGAAATGGAAGATAAATTCAAAGATAGTTAAAGTGGTAAGAGGACGAATTATAACTTTAAATGTTTTGAATTTAAATTTTGATAATTTTTTAGGATCAGATTATGAAAGATTTATTTCTCATAAATATTCTAATTCTGACATAGATAATCTATCTTTAACTAAACTGAAGAGAAAATTGATCAAAATACACATAAGCTCACACAAACATTCATCAACGTTAAATATTATGCCACTCTTAGGATCACTCAAATTCACATATACCACAACTCTTAGGATCTCAAAACAATTTGTTTGACAATTGATTGTTTACATTCATAATTTACATTATAATCACAACCACGAGGCCCAAAACCACACTATTTTGCATCACTTTGATTGTAAATCTATATAATAAAGTAACTTACAATTCAAATCTTAAAAGATAAGCAAAATGATTTTTGCTATTCGCGGTTGAAATCGCTTTAAATTTTATTTTAAAGTTAATTTAACGACTAATATTAACACCTTAAATTTAATAGGAAAAATATGGTCATAAGAGTGTATTTAGAGTAATTTTTTAAAAGTACTTTTATAAATTATTTTTTATAAGTATTTTTTAAAAAATAATAGTGTTTGAAACCGCCCCACCATCGCTACCACCACTACCTTTACACCACCACCACCGCAGTTGTCGCCTGCCACCATTGTCGTCACCGCCACCGCCACTGCCACCACCATCACCACTGCTGTCACCCCCACCACCACTCCCACCACTGTCACCACCATCATCACCACTGCTGTCACCACCCCCACCGCCACCGCCTCTCACCCTTACAATAAACTGATGTTTAAATGCTTTTATCTCTTCTTCATGTTTGTGATTTGATTTTGAATATAAATATAAATATGTTTATTGTTTATTATTTTTTATTACACCGTGCCTTCAGACACATACAATAATTAGTAAATAAATATAAGGCATAGCAGATGAAGGACTTCATCAGTCATCAGTGATGAACTAACCCAAAGGAAAAGCACTTACGTAAGAACAAACATAGGAATAAAGTACATGTATATTCGAAAAACACCTACGATTTTTTTTTTCTTTTCACTAGTCTTAAGGAACGAATTCCTTATAATTATGACGGTCACTTCATAAATTTTATGTTAAGCTATGTGATTTTTCAAACTTTGAGGGAGAGGGAACACGCTCTTTATCCATTCCCTCCCCTATATCTTCTTCTCCTTAACCCAACCCAACATTTGATGATTGAATATAACAAAAAAAAAACAAAGCGTGGCATGAAAATAATTGAGACTGCAAGTTGAATGCTTTTACGAATCTTCTTCTCCCTTTGCATTATGAATCGCCATTAATGCCAGCATGCCTAAATGAGCCCACAAAGAACATTTTCTTCCATTCATCTTTCTGATAGCTAAATCATTTTTGGGTATGTAAGTCCTAAATTATTGGTGGTCCGAGCTCTTATTTTCAAAACCCTCTCTTAATGGCATTCTTATCATTCTACAACCACTTGAGATGACCACAAGTCTCTTTAAAATTACTCCAATATCATTCCTCTAAGCTTAGACCTTATTGGTGACCTTTATAATTGATTAGACCTTCATAATTGCAAGATGGTTTGATCTTGAAGTTGTCTTTGAAGGTCTATTGCATCTACTTGGCCATCATATTGTCCAATTAATTTTTATCTATGACCTACCAAGCATTGAGCCTTGAGTCGAAAGGATAAATTTTGTTCTCCAAAAGCGCATTATCTTTTTCTTCCAATTAACTTGAAAGGTTTTTTTCCACCGAAACTATAGAATCCACGCTTCACCTAGCGGTAGCAGCAGACGCCCAAGCTTCAACTCACCTTTTTGAATAAAGTTGAGCAAACCAAAGCAACTCACTGTTTGCTTCTCAAGTGAAGGATAAGATCATAGTCTATAGTACCAGACAAGCAAATAAACAATCCTTGCAAACCTATTCATTTATTATCAATTAACTTTGACTTAGATTTTTTAGCATGGTTTAATTGCACTGATTTGATTATAAGTTTCCCATCTTGTTATGTCCATGATTAGAGGTGACAATCTTAACTCATTACCCATTAATCCGTCCAACCCGTCCATAAATAAATGGGTTGGGTACCTATATTAATTAATATGGGTTTAAATGGGTTGGGTAATATGATTCATTTTAATTAAGTGGGTTAGTATGGTTTACAAATGAGTACCCATTGGATTGAGTATTTATCTTTTTATTAAATAACACAAGTAATAAAAATAAATAAATGTACTAATATACCAAAAAATACAAACATATACAATAATGCACCTAAACATACACACACTAGTACACTAAAAGCACACACACACTAGTACACCATGAATGACCCATGGGTCGGACCACGGCCCATGAGTCGACCCATAACCCACGACCCATGGGTCGACCCATGACTCTCAACTCATGAACCACTTATGGTCCATGGATCGACCCATAACTCATGGGTCGACTCACGGACCACCCATTATGTGTGTATTTTTTTATTAAATGTGTTTTAATTTTTATGTTAGTATATGTGTGTATATTTTTTGTGTATTAGTATGTATTTTAGTGTATTAGTGTGTATATTTTTAATGTATTAATTTGTATGTGTTTTGGTGTATTAGTGTGTGTGTATATTTGTATTTTAGAGCATTATTAATGTGTGTGTATGTGTGTGTGTATTTTGGTGTACTAATCTGTCTATTAAGAATTTTAATTATTTTATGGGTTAATTGGTTTAACCCAACTCATTATAGTCTATTTACTAGGTGAGTGAAAAATAGATTGGATTGATTTTAGCCCAATCCAATTTAACCCAACCTATAACCAACTCAACCCACCCATTTACCACCCCTATCCATGATATTTAGATCTATCTGTCGACACCTTCACATGTGAGTAAGGGGTCACGCGCTTGAAAAAAATGTAAAAACTTGTTCTAATTCGGTATAATAGCATTTGTCAAGCTTTTATTTGAGTGTAGATGTGTCTTCCCTCATTAGTAGAGTTATATGGTTTAAGAAAAGACTAGAGACAACTAGTATCTCACGCTACTATTGCAAGTTTGGTCTGTGTTACATTCTTTTTTTTTTTCAAACTGCGTTTGTGTTGCATTCAAACAATGCATAGTGCACCTTTTTCTTGGTTCAAATGATCCAGATCTATTCCGATAATTTTTATTTTAATTTCTCAATAGTACTATCATCCACTAGGTATCAATAAGAGATTTACTTATATATAGTGATAAATGATTTACCAGTTAAGAAAATTGAAAAAAAAATTAAAAGAGATGATGTATGTAAAAAAAGTTTGTCGTTTAAGTACTCGTTGTCTTTGTCTAGAGTTGGTTTGGGTTGGGTAAAGTTTGATGCTTCTATTCAAGTTCAACCCAACCTGAGTTATAATTTGTCAACTCAAGCCCCCAACTACACCTCAAAAGCTTCAACCCATTTTTTTTTTGGAGGAATTGGGTTCACAAGTGTCTAGCTTGGATTTAGCCCACGGAAAAGAGGATGTTATAGTCAGAGTTAGAGATGTTAATCGAGTCAAACTTCACGAATTTGAATTCGAGTTTGTCGAGCTCGTTTTTCTAAATGAGCCTAAAAAATAGTTCAAGTTCGGCTTGTTTAAAACTCGAGTCAAACCCGAGTAACTCGACTATTTTACATATAAATGAGCCGAGTTTTGCGAGCTTGAACCTAAAAAATTGTTCAAGCTCAGCTTATTTAGAACAAGATTTGAGCTCGAGCCGAGTCTTATCCCACCCGAACCCGAATAGCTCGATTAACAACCCTAGCCACAGCCCACATGGACTTGCTCCCAAGAAAAAAAAAAAACAAGATACAAAAACTGGACTTTGAACTGCCATAATGTATAATTTCCAGGTGCATTTCTAAAATACAGAGAGACATGGTCAAAGGGATCTGCTCTTCAACTGGCAAATTCTCCTTTGCTTCAGCTTGGGAGCATATTAGAGAAGCTGTTCCTAGGGTTCTCCAGTACAAACTCGTGTTGTTTAGTCAATCTTCTCTGGTTAGCTGTTAAGACCGAGACTCAGCATCAACAAACGTGGATATCCAAACATTGCTGAACTTTTCAGAATTGATTGCATGCTCTGTAGAGGGGGTGTCTGATCACAGCTATTTGTTACGTGATTGGGCACATTGTCACCCAATATGGAAGTAAGTCCTGCTGTAGAGTGGTCATCGCTGGCAACCAATGGCTTGGAATGATTTATTGGCTAGGCAGCTCGGTAATGGAAACGGAAACATACATTGTCTGTGATACTCAAACTTGTCAGTTACTGTATATACTATATTTGGAAGTAGAGAAGCAACAGATTACTGAATATCAAAATTCAGAGATCACAACACTCTGGTTAAACTCATTAAGCAAACAATTAGAAAATGATCGGTTTGATTGAAATTTAGGAGATCAGCTACTAGTTCAAAGATGAATTGTACCTAGCAACTGTCTAATGTGAACAGAGGAGGCCAGCTAGGCTGATAAGGTGAGCAATAACTAATTACTAATGGAACCTAAGCTAACAGCACTTGGTGCATTTGCAGTTCATCGTGTTTGTTTTGCGTATACGTAGAAAATCATTTTTCTGATGAATTTGTCTGAGGTATTCTCAGCAGAGCACCACTAACAGATTCATCGTCGACTCACAATAGAAGTGTTTGCTTTGTAGTTACTTAAAGCAGGCGAATCTCCTTCCTTTTGTACATCAAGGCTCAATTTCAATAGAAATCATTTTACTTTCCCTAAAAAAGAACTATCATAATGTGCAACAAGGCTATACATTCACAGCACATTCAATGCATTTTTTTTGCATGCGTTTTTGGTTAAGGGCTCAATACTAAATGCACGACATCAGACAAACCTAGCTCGGGACAGAAAACAACGATAAGAAATGAAAGACCATCAATAATACTAACCTTCTGGACTTCAATCTGAACTTGTTCCCAAGCTATAACCAGGAACTTTGGCAAGCCTTCTTTCCTTCATAATCCCTCTTATCCTCTCAACCTCTTTCCACAAACCTTTGCTGGCATATATATTGGAAAGAACAACATAAACACCATCATTCCAGGGTTCTAATTCTTGTAAGTGCTTAGCCACCCACTCCCCCATCTTCACTTTTTCATATTTCTCACAGGCACCCATCAAACAACCCCAAATCACCACATTTGCTTTCATTGGCATCGCCTCCACCATCTCTCTAGCCTCTTCAAGCAACCCTGCTCGGCCTAGCAAATCTGCCATGCACCCATAATGCTGCAACTTGGGCACAATCCCGTACACATTCTTCATCATTTTGAAAAAATATTTCCCCTCTTCCACAGTTCCACCATGCACACACGCACTCAACACCCCAACAAAAGTCACCTCATTAGGCCTCACGTCTGCTTCTCTCATGCAACGGAAGCATTCAAGCGCATCATGTGCTTGCCCATGCATCGCATAGCCTACAATCATTGATGTCCAAGAAGATACATTTCGTTCTTCCATCCTCGAAAACACCTTATAGGCCAAGTCCATTCGACCACATTTACCATACATATCTATTAGCGAATTCAACATCAAAACATCTGACTTCTCTACACTTTTAGCTTGAAAAACACACTTATGCAATTGAAGAGCTAGATACAAATCCCCTAAGCAACCACAAGCCGATGTAACAGTAACCATAGTCACATCATCGGGCTCCAACCCATTTTTCTTCAACTCCATGAACATTGCTATCGCTTGCTTGGCACGTCCCCCTTGTGACAAACCTCCTATAAGCGCATTCCAGGAACCCAATTTTCTGTCACAATTTTGTTCAAACACTTTACGCGCATTGTCAAACTCTCCTGCTTTAGAATACAAGCTGATAAAACCACTCTCACAAAACATATTAGAGTCGAGACCCAACTTTTTCGCAACAGAATGAATCTGACGAGCAATGGCAACATCGAAATTGATAGAAAAGGCCTTCAAAATAATGGGAAGAGTGTAAGTATCTGGCATGACACCGGCTCTTGACATGGCAACATATAAATGTTGTGCCTTGGTGGGAAACTCCAGTCTTGTGTATGATCTCATGATGTTGTTCCAATGAAATGGGGCAGGATTGAGTTCTAGAAAGTGGGTTCTGATTATGTGGGCGTAGAGTTGATTCAGTTGTTGAATATTGGTACAGTTTGAGACTTCGATGGCTATGATTTTGGCCCGGTCTGCGGTGGCATTTTGGGGTTCTTGGCTGGTTGGAGAGAGAGCACCACTGAGAGGATCGAATGGCGTGGTGGTTGAAGCTAGATTGCGATGGAGATGGTGAGAAATGGTTAGGTGCTTGGGTACTACTTGTATTCTGGGAAGCCTTAATAGCCGAGGATTAAAAGTGGTCATACGTTTGCATGGTAAGAATCGGAATAGTACAGAGTATTAATAATAATAATTTTGGAATAATTACAGGGAGTCCCCTCAAGTATGTGGAGGTATCATTCAACTCCATGAACTACTTACTCCTTTCAAAATAGAGATAATTTGCAAAAGTAAATGGACATTGCTAAGGGAACATGGATATAATGTTGACACCACAAACACTTCACTTTGCCACTAGAATAGTGATATCATGTAATAACAGAGTAAATATTCAGTCAATCTAACAACTGTACCATGTTAGTGATATCATATGGTATAATCGTCCAATAAAAAAAATTGAAAAATATGAAAGTGGCCCCCATTGTATTACTTAGAGTAATGGAGATGGTTATATATTACATGAATGATGATATGGTGCCACCATTACACCCAAAATTTATTCTAAACTTTGAATACTCTATTAGCTGACCTCTTATCCTAACTAAATTATAACAATTTTTGTTGTGTGAAGGACAAGCATTAGGTGCATGGTCTGCCCTAGAAAGCCAAGCTCATGGGTTGGCCCATGACAAGTCTTAAATGTTTACTTAGAGGTTGTGGACAACACTCTCCCAAACACACACATAAATGTATACATTTTCTCCCTAACCAATAACCTAGAAGATGACTACACATGCACACCTAGACACTAATTATCTCTCCCAAAGTAAGAGATTTCACTCGCCATAAATATTAGCATATTGCGAACCAATGCCCAATGGGTTTTATAGAGAGGGATAATTCAATTTAATAGGTTAATATTTTGACCATTTTATAGAAAGAAACACAATGGATGGTAGTTAAATGACACTATCTCATATTTGAAAGATCAACAAATCGGATTTTATGCTGGAGAGTCAAGTGACACACCCCCATAGTTGAGGGGGCAAACTGTGATTTACACAAATTTTTGTCGTTTCTACTAAAAAACATTCCGCTAAATAGAAACTATATATAATGTTATGGTAGCGTCTGATTACGTTGTTTCCTTCGTTTCCAGCAAAAATCAAACTACTCTCTCTCTCTCCCTCTCTCTCTCCTGAAACTTCCATCTTCTTCTAACCCAAACATCGCTAGGGTTTCATTACCTATTCAATCTGAGCTTCTAATTCTATGCATCAATGGAGTACCAAACCCAACCTTCCAATCACGACGACTCTTCGGGCAATCCAATGGCGGAAGACGATTCATACGAACCAAATCCCACAGTCCTTGATCTCACCAGCTATCAACTCCATGATTTGGACTCAGTCGACTTTCCGCCGAGTCTAACCGAGTTAGACTTTACGGCGAATCGTTTATCGAAATTAGATCCCCGGATTGGCCACCTCTCCAACCTCAAGAAGCTCTCGCTCCGCCAAAATCTCTTTGATGATGCAGGCGTGGAGCCGATTTCCAAGTGGGAAGCCATTTCGGGTCTTGAGGTATACGATTTTATCTCTAAATGATTGCATTTGACATTGTTGGCCTTTGGTTGTTTGGGATTGCTAGTTTTTTCCTTCTTGTTTGGTTCTTAAGAAAAACGGAGGCGAGGAACAGAATGTTGTTGGACTTAAAATTACATGAATTCGAGCACACTCCTGGAAAGTATTCGATTTTGTTGCTATTCGTTGGAGTTTGGTTATTTGGGGTTGTGATATTCTTGTTCCTTCGTTTAATGGATGGGAAGATTTAGAAGAAAAGTTTGTTTTTTTAACATATTGTTGAAGCCTACAACGATTTGCTCTAATCTACGGCTTTGAAGTATTTCGTATCTCTGAATTGCTACAAAATTAGATATAAATGTTTGGTGGTTTGGGTTTGATGAAAAAATTGAGTCTGAACTCCAATGAGTCCAAACAACAGTATGTGGCTTGGTCTTGACTTTTTTTTTCTTAAGCACATATGCAGTTTTCTGTAACACAATGTAGAACCCAAGACTAATCGCTCATACTATTATCCCTAAAATAAGACAGAATTTTTTCGATCATATCATAGACATTGTCTGCTGATTTCTGCTTAGTTGGTATACTTACTATCTTCCAAATAATATGAAGGATTCACCAAGGAACTAGACAATCAGCCTTAAGGTTGTTATCTGTGTGTTCTGCCCTTGTGCATCTATATGTGTTTTGTGCATGGTTGCTTGAGGCTGTAGTTTTATTGCAAAATTTCATGGTAGTTGCATCCAAACAAGTGAGATCAAATATTGCATTCATAATTTGGAGGAGGGGTGCCCCTGTTGTTGGAAAGGAAAAAAGGTTGTGCATTTTAAGCTTTTTAATTCCTCTTCCATTCATTTTAATTACTGTTGAGATAATGCTATTGCTGTTCTTTTTGCAGGAGTTAGTTCTCAGAGATAATCAGTTGAAGAAAATTCCTGATGTTAGCATTTTCAAAACACTTTTGGTATTTGATGTTTCTTACAATGAGATTTTATCAATGAATGGATTATCCAAGGTCGCCAACACACTAAAAGAACTCTATGTGTCTAAAAATGAAGTTACTAAGATGGAGGAGATTGATCATTTTCGTGAACTGCAAATTCTTGAACTTGGCTCCAACAGATTACGGGTAAGGATTGTGGTCTCTTGAAGAGGGGGTTAGATGCCAAATTAGCAAGTGTTTTTAATATCTAACAGGTGCTTACATGTGTCGTGAACTTAAGCAAAGATAAATTGATTATTGCAATTGCAACACTCAACATGAATAGAAGCTCCCAGTGTGGGTGAATTGCATAATTTGTCTATGGATGTATGCTTGATCTTGAAGTAATTAGTTTGCCAATTCAGGTAATGGAGAATTTGCAGAATTTGACATCCTTACAAGAGCTATGGCTTGGCCGGAATCGCATTCGATCTGTTAACCTATGTGGATTGAAATTCATCAAGAAAATTAGCCTACAGAGCAATCGTTTAACCTCCATGACAGGATTTGAGGTATCTAATTGTTAAACATTCTGATATTTGGAAATGAGTCCACTTTTATTTGAATCACTTATAATGGGAATTATGGATAACTAGATTTTTTTTTTCTAACCTTCAGGAATGTGTGGCTTTAGAAGAACTATACTTGAGCCATAACGGTATTGTGAAAATGGAAGGCCTATCAACCCTGGTGAACCTTCATGTCTTGGATGTGGCATCCAATAAGCTCACCGCAATAAATGATATTGAAAACCTGACCCAGTAGGTGTATCTACCTACTAACGTGGCCGCATAAACCATGTGTTTCTGTTTTAGATTTTAGATGATTTCATCTTTACTCTGGGTCTTTTGCTACAGATTAGAAGATCTATGGCTTAATGACAACCAAATTACATCACTAGAAGGTATAGCGGAGGCAGTTGCTGGTTCCAAAGCGAAACTGACCACCATCTACCTTGAGCACAATCCATGTGTATGTTTATCTACCAACCTAAGTTTTATTAATAAAAGCCTCCATATTTGATATTTCCTTTGCCTACATGCTATGCTGCAGCTTCTTGCTTTCATTGATATTTTGTAAGGACATCTGATTAGGACTATAGCTAGAGAGCATGAGGGAATCCACAAGTTCTTTGGGATTTTCCCTTTGAGCTTGGCTGGATTGGAACTATGAGCCTTTAGAGTTCAACTTTTAGTTGTGCAATTTAGGGAATTGCCAGTGCCAGTATTGGGAGTTATTGCTGGTTGCAGTTGAATGAGGTGACAGTTCCAACATTCATGGTGGTGGAGTCATGAGAACGAGCGGAGCTTGAACATTTCTAGTTCGGTTCGTCTAGGCTTGTGAACAAATTGAGCTTGTATATATAATTTGTTTGCAAGCTTATTCAGTTAATGTTGTTGTCTCATTACCAACAAAGATCCCACATTGAAGATGAGGAAAAAAGTGGACCTTGGAGTAAATATATAACTGTTGAGTCAATATCCTCTTTAACTGCAATCCCACATTGACAGAATATTGAGGAAGAGAAGGAAGGACCCTTTATTAACAGGTCTTTGGCTGCCTAACTTCTGCTCTCATGCGCATGAGATGGCCCTGACTCAGCTTGCCTTATTGAGATGAGCCGAGCCAAGCTGAGTGCCAGTTAAGATTTCAACGAGCCAATTACAGTCCTGTGGTCCCAGACTTGTTACGAGCTTGAACTGATCTTGAGCATTCTTGAAAAACAGATGAACCGAGCCTGAACACATCAATAGCGGCTCCGTTTGGTTCATTTGCACCTCTTAGTTGGAAATAGAATGGCTTCTTCAATTGGGACCGAGATGTGCCCACTGAGCGTGGTTGGATTGGAACTATGAGCCTTTAAGGTTCAACGTTCAGTATGCCAGTTTATAGAATTGCCAGTATTGTGAGGTGTTGGTGGTGGCAGAGTTGAATCAGTTGACATTTGCAAGATTCATGATGTTGGAGTCGTGATGATAACACACATATAGCATCAGGCTGTAGAGTCTCTGAAAATTCAGAATTACAATACTAATTTTGTGAACTTCTGCCAGTAGGATAAAAGAGTCAAGTATTGTTGTTAAAGTAATGGAGGGTGGCCAAGTAGTGACAAGGATTGGGATCAGCACATATTCCTATATGCCTTTTGATGGTAATTGTTTGAATTGTCCTACTTGTGTTTAGATAATTTGCGACCTCATCTGCCCAATTAATAAATTCTCTGCATGCCTTGCATTTTTGTTATGGTTGCTTATGTTAGTGTGGTAACTTGGTTGATGTTTTGTTGTTCTTTAGGAAGAGTATTATATGACGACAAGATAATGGTTTCATCTGCAAATGTCTTGCATAATCTTTCTGTTTAGGAAAGCCATCGGTACTGTCAAATGTTGACATAAAAATGGATGGCTGTGTATGTAGTTTCCAAATCCTTGAGAAGCAATGGATTTGAAACTTTGTTGACAGTTGATATGTAGTTATCTAATTATGCATGTACTCTAATGCCACTGTCCTCTACTATTTGGTTCTCTTCCAAGATTTAAGTGACGATAAAGTATCATATTCCTGATCACCAGAGCCAATTAAGGAGATTGCATCATTTTCTAATTGCATGTGTTTGTATCGACTCTCTGTGATAAGCTGTTATGTGAGTGTATTTTTTTTTTTTTGCGTTTTCTGATTAATTTAAATTGACTGCTGTTTCTGCAACATCCTGCAGGCAAATTCTCCGAATTACGCCACCACTTTGAGACAAATCTTCCCAAATATTCAGCAAGTTGATTCCCAAGTATTTGGCTAGAAAGTTGTCTCTGGGTTTTACTCTTTTTAAACGAAAAGACAGCTGATTGTTCTTCCTTTTTGGGTGAGTAAATGCTGGGTTTGTTCCTGTTTATTTAACTGGATCTAAAGAATCCATACTAATCAAGTATATCTCAATTGATACATTCCATATGCAAGAGGGTCTGAATTACTGCTAATTGGAGGTGCTGGTACGATTTATGATCAAGTTACATTTATAGCAGTGTTCATTCTGTTCATAATATGGAGCTATCTGTGAATTAGAAGTAGAATTTGAATTATCTATGAGCAGGAATTCATTCAAGCCGAGCCTAGCATACTCTAGGTGTGCTCGTTTTGGTTCATTGACATGGAATTCAAAAATCTGATCAAATTTGATTAATTTTGCAATTTAAACAAGTTGATGGGACCACTGATCCTATAACTGTAGTTGATTTGGTACACAGTTATTTGGGGTCGGTTATCAAACTTGACAATCTGAAAGTAAAGTTACATACTTTCCCACCTACAAATTCGGCCAGCACAAATTGAGAAACATAGGCATTGATAAAGCAAGGGGTCAAACTATGACCTCAACTGACAACTATTTAACGCCACTTTTCAGAGGCAATACGAGTTCTACCAGATCTCGCATGGATGACCCATCACTTTCATAGTTACTCCATTATCCACCTTATCCATGGCTTTCTCACCCCTAACCTCTGTCAACAACTGGTCCAGACCAAATGGAACAGCTTCTTCGGCCTCTCTCTCAAATTCCACAGGTCTATCCCTCGGACCAGCCTTTTCAGAGGTGCCCACGAATGCCTTGTCAGGTTTGAGGCGATCTGTCTTCACAATCTTCTGCAGCTGCTCATCAGCACCTCCATGCATATTATTGTCAACATCTTTCTTAGGCCTGTACAGAGTAGAAAGGGTAGGCTGGGCAGTAAACAGGCCCTTGTTGTAGACATTGTATTGATCATCAGTGGCAAACCCGGAATCCATTCCCTTCTCTTGGTTGAACAATCTCTGGTCATACATAACCTCTCCTCCTCTTACTGCTCCAGTAGACGCCATTCCAGGAGCAACTTTCTCACTAATGTCACGATCTCTATCTCTGGTAAGGTAACTCTTCTTCCCCATTGCAGGATCCTTGGCCTCCAATCTTCTTTCCCTTTCCCTCTTCCGGTGCCGCTCACGAATTTTCTCCCTTAGCATAGCACCCGACAAAAAAATCTCCTCATCACTGATTCCTTCTTTTTGAGTAAACCCTTTCGCAACAAGCTTTGCCTTAAAGCTTTCCGCCTTCCTCTCTTTCCTCCTTGGTTCTCCCTAGTGGAGTCCCTCTCTTTGACACGCTCAAATTCCCCACCCAGGTCATGAGCATCCATGACACACTTCTTAGAAGACACTTTTGCTTAGAAACTATTTCAAGAATCACCCTTTTGCTTTGTGCCATATTTTATGGGTTGATGGATGTGTTTTTTTTTTTTTTAAACACACACACAAGATCACTACTATACCGCAACTGTTGATGGATGTGTTGAGATAAAGAATTTAGATGTGTTTTTAGCAGAAAATTAATATAAAACTAAAATATACAATAAAAATTAAAGTGGTTACCAAACATATTTTTTGTTTCACATTTTTTTAATGATTTTTTTTTTTTTGAAAATGTTACCGTAGGTAAACGTGGGCTGAGTCATATCCCGTGTCATTGGGTTACGATAGTGAATTGAGTTATTGTTAAATATAAACACAACAAATATTATGAATTAATGTATTATTATTTTAATTTCTTGCATATAATGGAATACGGTTTATTTTGAAACTAAATAATTTTTTATTGACATGAATACAATATGAATTAAAATAATGCAACTAAAAAATAATATGCTGTGAAATAACACGGTACAACATGAATAAAATATGAACTAACATTCTATTGTGCAATGCAGGTTATGCTTTATGGATCAACAAAATAACGACTTTTTTCTTTCTGGTGATGTGTTTAATCGTCTCAACTTATCAAATTTTTTTTTGTCAAGCATTAGTATTGGAGATAGAGTCGATACTTGAACCCATAATCTTAAAAGTCTAACGACAGAGACCATGAGTATTATTACCCCAATCACTAATCTTGCACCAAATCAAAAGTTACTTAATTGATATTTTATTTATTGGGCAAATTTCACTTTGAACTTTGAAAGATTTTAAAATTTTTACTTTGCACATTTAAATATTAAAATTTTCACATTTATATCTTTAATGTATTAAAAGTGTTGCAATATAACTCTTCTGTTAGTTTTTTCGTCAGCGTCAATGAGTTGACTTTTGACGAAAAAAATAACGGAAGTTAACAGAAATGTCATATTATAACATTTTTAATGCATTAATGATGTAACGTGAGAATTTTATTTTTGAAGATATAAAATAAAAAATTAAAAAATTCAGAGTATAAAATGCAAAAAACCCTTATTTATTTTGTATTTGTATATAATTAAAATCGTGTCGAGTGTACACTTGAGATTCAGCAAAAGACTAGTGGCTCATAGGTTAGACCAAATAGTCGGATGAGCTCTAGGCTGCAGAGACTCAATAGCAGTTTTATAGTTAAGGTCTCACGTGTTGGATTAAATAGTCAGGACCGGATCCACAGTGAGGGCAGTTACCCTCACTGAAATTTTAAAAAATTTTGGGGATAAAGTATAATTTTAAAAAATTTAAAATTTATTAGAGATTTGCCCCCACTGATTTTTTTTTAAAAATTTATGAGTAGTTATGTTATTTTGACAAATATATGAGTCTTACTTGTAAAAATCAATGGAAGATGATATAACAAATTTGGACATTTAAAGAGTAACTAATATGCTACAAAATAGGTTAGCCATCTTATTTATTTTATGTTTATACATTGAACTAAATTTGTGAATTGTAGTGATCTTCTTTGTTTTATATTTATATGTTAGAATTGAAAATTAAGGTTTGTAGTTCTCTTTTGTGGTGTATTTTTTAAATGTTGAATTGAAATTAGCGCTTGTAGCTCTCTGTTGTATTTTATTTGTTACATGTTGAATTGAAAATATGAAATTGGGGCTTGTAATCATCTCTTATGTTTTATTTTTTATGTATTGAATTGAAAATAGGATGTGTTAAAAAAATTGAAACTATGATTTGTAGCCTTGAATTTATTTTTCTATATTAAAATAAAATTGAGACTTGTAGTCCTCTTCTATGATTTATTTTATATATATATTTAATTGATATTTAGGTTTGTAGTCCTCTCTATTATTTTATTTTTATATGTTGAATTGGAATTAAGACTTACAGTCGTATAATTTGTTTTATTTTTATTTGTGAAATTGGAATTGGGATTTGCAATCCTCCATTAGAATTAGACTAAATTATTTTGATTTGGTATTTTAAATAGTTTTATTGTGACAAGTTAAGCACTTCATATAACTAGATTTAGCTTACTAGAATAATTATAGTTTAAGTTGGTTTCGATTGTTTGTTAAAATTTAATGATAAATATTAAATTTGTGATTGAAAATTTTAATTTTTGAATTAGTTATAAAAAATTTTCTTAAAATTTAATATATGATTGAGCCCAATTTTGCGGTTCAAAATTTTTTTGTTAGGTCTTATAAATAAATCTATAATGAGTTGTTTTTATTGACTCTTTTTGTATATCACTTATGTATATGAATTGTGTCTTTAATTGGTGTTCTATTAATAAAACTACACTTTTGTGAATATTTTAAATTTTAATATTAATATAGTATAAGTTGCCCCCACTGGAGAAAAAGTCTGGATCCACCCATGTAAATAGTTACGTGTCGGATTAAACGGGTGACAGGTAAAAAATATGTAAATTCATATACGACACGTTTAATAAACATATGAAAAATCTCACACACGAATACGACACGTTTAATAAGCGGGTAACACGACACGAGTCATTTAACTCGTATAATTTTAATTTATTATTATATTTTTTTGTAGCTGTCAGTAAATTAAAAAAAAATCTATGATTGTCACTAAAAATAAATTATAAATATTTTATGTGGTTGTCAACGTTTAGATTACTAATTCTTGAAGTATTGAATATATTTCTATGTGATCCTTAAAGTACACAGCGTTTAGATTATTAATAATTTTTTTTATAATTTTATCATGTAATATCTAAATATGGGCAAAAAAATAATTTAGATAACTCAACCAATATTTTACACAAATTTTGATCAAAGAGCTATCCAAATTATACAGTTTTGATTATGAGTTATTCAAATTTTGGTTAAAAACTATTCAAATTATTTTTTCCCCTATTTAGGTATCACGTGACAAGTTTACTATAAAAAATCGTTAAAAATTTAAATATTGTCTGCTTGAAAGATAATATAGACATATTGAATACTTCAAGAACAAAAATGATACAATTAAAATATTAGAGACTAGAATAAGACATACTCTATACACTTTAACGACTTCTAATATAATTAATCATATATTTTAAATTTTTAAGAGAAAATTATTCAGACCCCTTGAGTTTTGTCTTAATGACACGGACACCCCCTCATATTTTATTAATTATAATGACACCCCTTATCATAAACGAAGTTTAACAAAAATTGTGCAATGACAAGAATAACCCTCGTTTTATTGAATTACAATATTACCAGTCAAACCATAATGTGTAAAATAAAAGTGAGTTGTGCTGTGTTTTTAAAGTGCATTGAGTAATATAATAGTATTTTTATTATATATTTTTGGAAAAATTTTAATATATAATACTTAATCTTATTATTGAGGGCTAATTTTGGAATTACAAGAGTTTTTCAGGTGATGTCACTCTTTTTCGTCTTCAATATTGACGGTCATTGAACAGAGGGGGTCTCATTGTAATTAATAAAAAGTGAGGGGGTTTCCGTGTCATTAAGACAAAACTCAAGGGGTCCAAATGATTTTTACCCAATTTTTAATTATAAAAAAAAAACATGTGCGAAGCACGTGAATTCCCTAATTCTTTATCAAAAAGCCAAACACAACGTTACCACTAGGTCCAACGTAATTCGGCAGTTTTGGATCAAAAAAAAAAAAAAAACGTAATTCGGCAGTTGTAGTAAGATAACCTTTGGATTAAATCGAGCTCAAACTACAGTGAGTAAAATTACGCGTCACTACAGTTACAGTAGGCGTAAATTTGTAGTTCCAGTCAGAATTCAGCTAGCCTTCTTCAAGGTCTTCTCTATAGGTCTTCACTCTCCCTCTCAGCTTGGTTTGGCTGTCAATGGCGGCCTCGGAGGGTGCAACAGAATCGAATCTACGTCACGTCTTCGGAAATGTTCTCTCATTCTTCATTCTGCTTCTGATCGGTGTTCTCGCATTCTCGATCCGACTCTTCTCAGTAAGCGTTTGTCATTTGAAATTTTCCATGTGTGTGTTTGTTCTTACATACATATATATAGATATATAGTATCACCCTAAATTGTTTTTTTATCTGATTGTTGAATTGTTATCGAAATTTAAAACGATCGAAGCCTGTTTGCCTTCGGTTTCGTGGATTTGAATGTTGTTTTTATCGACTTTTACAACTTGAAGACTTATGTGTGTTGAACTGTATTTACAGGTGATTAAGTACGAGAGTGTTATTCATGAGTTCGATCCTTATTTCAATTACAGAGTCACTCAGGTCTGGACTGTTAACTTTATTATTATATGGAATGAATAAGATTGTTTTTTTATCCGAAGTTGAAGTGATTGATTGACATCAATTTTGGTTTACAGATACCATAAATTTCACCCAATCTATCCAATTTTGATTAAATCTTAAACGTTGAGCAAAATGAATTACGTAGAACTGAGACCTAAAGGACAAAAACACACAAAATGTGTAGTTTCTAGCCTATGATGATGAAGTTGAAGCTTCTGCCGTAAACTGGGAGCTAGCATTTTTTATTCTAAGCACTTTTCTTTTGAACATGTCCATTTATGTATCTATTTAGTATGTTTTCTAAGGCATATGACTGTTATGCAATAATACGAAAGTATATTGATGGTGACAAGATTGTTAATTTTGATTTCAGTTTCTTACAAAGAATGGGATATATGACTTCTGGAATTGGTTTGATGATCGGACTTGGTAATTGCTATTACTCCACCTGTTTGGTTTTTCTCTGACAAACTTCAAATTCTGAGTATTTTACTTGTCCTAAGGTATCCTCTTGGGCGTGTGATTGGCGGAACTGTTTACCCTGGATTAACATTGACGGCAGGCACCTTGTGGTGGTGTGTATTATAGATTAATGCTACTTCTTATGATAAGTGATTTTCCCCGGTAACTGTTTATTGGTCTTTTAGATGTCCTTAATTCATTGTATTTGGGACCGAGATTTTAAAACAGTGAAAATGTACTGTCAGTTAGTCCTATAGCAGCTGATAATTTTGAGCTGTACTTTATTCTTCAGGATGCTGAATTCTCTAAACATTCCTCTATCTGTGGAAACTGTTTGTGTCTTTACTGCTCCTACATTTTCTGCTATTGCTGCTTGGGCAACCTACCTTTTAACAAAGGTTTGTTTTCTGGCTAGATTAATCTGTGTTTTGGATGGTAGTTATTATCGAGGTTGGCTGATTTTTTGAACATATGTAAATAAACTGAGATTTCTCAATCAAGTTCTGTTTGCCTTGTAATAGGAAGTTAAAGGCACTGGTGCTGGACTTACTGCAGCAGCTCTTTTGGCCATGGTAAATTTTATGTTGGGTATCTGTAACTTCAGTTTTTATTCAGGTGATGCTGTTTCGAAATTTTGAACAGCAGCTTCTCAAGCATCCTTTTGCTTGCGACTTTATTGTACAAATGTACACCAACACACTCACTTACATATTTGATTGTTTTTGGATGATACACAGCAGTTTGAGTTCACCAAATTCGTATTCCTCTTTCTTTCTTTCCTTTTTCCATTCCTGTTTCTTTTTGCTTTTTTTTTTAGACATTTGTGTCAGTCAGCAGTGACAAATTGGAGCATCAGGTTGACGTTTTGTTATATTAGGCTTTTAATAAGCTACATTTATTGATTGTGCCATGTGTGTTCATAGTAAACCTGTTGGCCAAGCTTGTCTGATTCTGTTTCTTTTCTTTCTTCCAATATCTCTCTAATCTTTCCTTTTTGTTTTCATTTTTTTAATGTTTTGCTTGGATTGGACTAAGAGAGGTTATTATCCACATAAGTCACATAAATGTGTCATACTTAATATTTTGTCGTTCTCCACTTTTTTCGGAAGTTCCCATGACCTTTTGTGTGAAAGGACAAACTTTATAGAAGCCGTCTCTTATCTTTAGTCCAAATCTCGCAAATTTTAATATGATGTATGTTGCTGTATTTGTTTGCCACTTAAATCTATTTGATAATCATATTCTTTGATTTCCTTTGTTATACGATCTTTTGCAGGTTCCATCCTATATATCTCGATCTGTGGCTGGCAGCTATGACAATGAAGCTGTTGCCATATTTGCTTTGATCTTCACTTTTTATCTATATATAAAGGTCAGTTTTGATAAGAGTTGTTTCCTTTGTTCCTTTCATGCAATATATACTATTATAATAGAACTTTTGTAATATCTTTGTTGCTGGATTGTAGTTTGACCAGTTTCATTTTTCTTGCATGGATTGTTAATGGAGTTTTACTCATGGATTATGATATAATGAACTGTTTCCTAACAATGATTACTCATTATGTACAGACACTAAACACTGGATCCCTTTTTTATGCTACTTTAAATGCCATAGCATACTTTTACATGGTAAGCTTCAAGTGCTAATATTGGGAGTGTTTATCCCAGCTCTTATTAGTGTTTGTCAGTGTATTGTTTCTTAATGCTTACCTATGTGGGTATTCTACGTTTTCTTTCAGGTTTGCTCTTGGGGAGGATACACCTTTATTATCAACCTCATTCCAATGCATGTGCTTCTTTGCATTGTAACTGGTCGCTATTCTTCTCGGCTTTACATTGCATATGCTCCACTTGTAAGTATCTTGCACATTCAAGAAGCTTGAATAATATTCCAAAACTGTTTTAGCGTATGAGTTTGTCATGAAAGATTGAAGAATGTTTGGGATTACTTCATTAGAATAGGGAACATATGAGAATATAGGTGCTATATGTGAACAAAACTCAAATTCACAAAGCCTTCCTCGCCGGGAACAGCCAAAGAAGGTTCCTTTACGAGTTAAGATGATTTTACAAAATGGGAGAAACAGACATAAGCTCATGGTATGATAGATTGATTGTGGGAGAGAATAAGGATATATTGGCTTCCCTCACACAAAGCTGTCAAAGTTTATTGGACATGCATGCAAAGTTGTGTGTGTGAAGTAAGCCTCGTTCATGGAATATGCTCCTAGTTTGAGAGTTTTGCTATCCTTCTTAGAATTGGAAATCAGTGTTCTAATTCTACTATTTTCTATAGTGATTTTCTTTGATTACATTCAAAAAATTTATCTAATATAAATCTTTCTGCTCTATACCTTTTTAGAAAGATTTTCTTCAAACTTAGATTCTGGATAATAGCGTTGCTTATGCAATGCAGGTTGTCTTGGGAACATTGTTAGCCTCATTGGTGCCAGTTGTTGGTTTCAATGCAGTCATGACTTCAGAACATTTTGCATCATTTCTGGTGAGTTCCATCTGAATATATTTCCCTTTCTCTTTTCTTTTTTGTCATTGTTCATCTCTATTTTATTTATTTGATAATGTAGTTCTCATGGCTTTTAGAGTTTGATTTTATATGGGAGATAGTCTCAAAATACCGTACCTGTCATCTAGATTCCTATCATCACACCTCGACTCAGACAGATCAACTCCACTTTTCCAGGAAGGGATGGACCTTACCTGTTGTCCATATACCTGCATAAGCCAATGTTCAATTTTAAACACACATTGTGATGTCAGTGATAAAAACCTTAACACTTAAATGGCTTTAATCTACTTATGATCAAGATGGTTCAGTGAAGGTGGGATAGTAATATCAATAAAGCAGATATTTTCTAAAGCATGAAAATGTCGGCCTGTATATGGAGAGGGGCACATGAACAAATTATGGGTGAAGTACTTTTAAGTTGGCATACAATATAAATGGCTTCAATGTTCAAATAAAATAAAAGATGTCTTGCATTCATTGATATATTGAGAAGCAGCTTTTGAGCTTTCCTTTCATTATTTCCCTTTGAAGTGTTGTTTAGTTGTTTCAGTTGACCGCTTGCTTAACAACCGTGTTTGATAATAAACATACGCACCCTAATTCTATAAGCTTAATTCTATGTCTTAAATTGGTCCTTTTCTTTTTAGAAATGAGCTGAGGTTCAAAAGAGTTTTCAAATCTTAGGGAGATGCACGTTTCTCCTTGGCCCCCCTATATATCTGCCCATGGGTTGTTTTGATTGTAGTAGAGTGGATTACATATAAATTGGAAATGCACAGGGGTTGTTAAAATATCCTAACCCGCCCTGCCCTCCCCCTGAGTCCGTGATACCTACAGCAAAAATGATGTATTGTTCTCCATCTTGTCATTTGGGCTCGATGGGAGTACTGGAAGGTTGATTTGAAGGATTGTACACTAAGATACTATATTATGATTTGATTATTCTAATTTTGTGACTACATACCTGCATTAAAGGTTTGAGCTTTCTCCTTTACCTGATTTATAGGATGATTAGTGATTATAGTGCCCTAATCTGTAGAATCAACCACAAGGGCCTTTTTTATGGGAATGGACTAAAAGTGCAGTTTATTGAAAAAAAAGAAGACTTACAGTAGGATATTGGATTGTTAAGATGAAAACTGTTATGCTGTGTTGGTTACTTTGCTGTATCACTTGCCACCTCCTTTTTGGTCATTTCAAGTAACTGATCATATATTCTTGCTTAATACTCCAATGTGCAGGTTTTCATTGTCATTCATGTGGTGGCTCTTGCATATTATATCAAAGGAATTCTCTCTCCAAAAATGTTTAAAGTAGCCGTTACACTTGTTGTATCTGTTGGCCTGTAAGCTTCCCTTGTCTGGAGTTTTCATATAATTCTGATGGTGGATGGGGGAAAAAAAATCTAATGCTTACTATACTTGACCACTAGATTTTAAAAATCCATTTTACACCTAGCATTATTTTGAAGACTAATATATTACCGGACCCTAATCATTAGTTCACATGGATCACCAGCTTTGGAACCTTCTTTGACTTAAATTTGTATGATTCTATTTTTCAGGGTAGTATGTTCTGCTGTAGTAGCTGTACTTATAGCAATGGTAGCTTCTAGCCCAACAAAGGGATGGAGTGGAAGAAGTTTGAGCCTGCTTGATCCGTAAGTCTTGTCGCAGAATTCATGTCATTATCTTGTAAGATCATGCATTGGTAGTATTCTCCAAGAGGTGCTGTGTGAACTCAACTCAAAATTTGGAATGGAACTTCATGTAGTGCTAACTGTTACCTGAAATCTGATAGATTGCATCTGTCTTGAGTTCTGATTTTTGGATTCAAACAAGGCAGTTTTGTGCTCAGTTGGAGTCTGGGGGAACTAAACCCATTTGAGAATCAATCCTCGAAATATATCTAGTGAAATACTGGTGGTGGCACGTTAACTTATTTATCTTTCCTGTATTGCCATTCCGTTGTTAGCCTTTGATGGGTGGACGAATGGCTCCCTTCATACTCAAATCAACTCAGTAAAAAAAGTTGTCTTAATTAACTAATGGGGGTTAGATACATGAGTCATGTTCTGCGACTGTTGTCATTTCATGTAGTTTTTGTAGAATTGTAAGAAAACATTTTATGCTTCTGTTTCTACTTGTCCCAAGGTAGCTTTTTAATGTATTCCACATTTTGTCTCTCACATTGGAACAGAACTTATGCAAGCAAGTACATACCCATTATTGCCAGTGTTAGTGAACATCAACCACCTACTTGGCCGTCTTACTTCATGGACATTAATGTCTTGGCTTTCTTGGTTCCAGCTGGCATTATTGTAAGTTCTCAATGGTGAACTGTGATGTGCTTGTGGATATTTGTGTATTTTCTTTCTCTCTCGTATTTTTGTCTGTTACTTTTGTCTAACTGCTTTTGCACAATGTGTCTTTATGTGATGGTACTTGGCAGGCATGCTTTTTACCGCTGTCTGATGCAAGCTCTTTTATGGTTCTTTACATAGTAACATCAGTATATTTTTCTGGTGTCATGGTAAGGGCAATATTAGGGCATCTAACTTCATTTTATTGTCGTTTTCCTTCTTCTCCCATTGTCCTTGATTGCCATGGTTGTGGCTGACTTGACAGGTGCGCCTAATGCTTGTACTTGCTCCAGCGGCATGCATAATGTCTGGTATTGCTCTTTCTGAAGCTTTTGATGTTTTTACACGATCAATCAAATGTCAGTTACCTGGTGTACCACAAAATTCCCAGATTGACGTGAGTGTGCAGTTTCTTTATTTTACAATGGTACATTGCTATAACCAAACGTTCTCAATTACTCTACTTCTGGTCTAAGATCCTTTTGAACGATTGACCCTTAAGGTAGGGGATTCTACTTCTGGCAATGTTGTTGCACAAGATGAGGTGGTGAAGACTGATAAAACTGAAGACTCCTTAAAGGAACGACCTTCCAAAAAGAACAAGAAGAAGGAAAGGGAAAGAGAAAGGGAAAATGTGGAAAAGGCTTCTATTAAGACCCTGATTCAGAAGAGGCTTCTGGTTTTACCTCTGGAGTCATCTGTCATTGCTCTTTTCTTACTTGTGTTGTTGGGCGCCTTTTATGTGGTATGTATAGGGGTGTCAATTGTGTAGTTCGTGTCACTTTTGGCCGTGTCATTTTGGTGTTGTCATTTTCGGTATATGCCATGTTTGTGTCAATAAAAAATTATTTAATTATGCAACATCTCATATGATACTATGTAAAAAAAATAAAAAATTCTTTTTTTTTTTTTTTTGCTTACATTACCCATTAATCATGTTATTCATAGTTAACCTTATTTTGACTAATTTATCATTTGTGTTTATTGGTCGTGTCATTTTTGGGTTTTGTGTTAGATTGGGTTCATGTCAAAGGGTAAAATTGACCATTTAAAAAAAAAGAAGGGTAAAATTGACACCCCTAGGTATGTTACGTGCTTCGTAACGGATCATAATTGTGCATTCTCTTCATAGCAAGTAGATTTTTTTGTTTGATTGACCTGCACATTGATGGTACTCTGTCACCCACTTGACTGTTATCACTGTGAAAAGGGTTACATTTTTTTGCTCTGTCGTTGATGTCATTAATAGTATCAATATGAGGTCATTTAGCTACACGATGATAATTTCATGTAGACTTATTTATGCTTCTACAGAAGAGAAAACGTTTGTTAGTATTAAGGTCATGCAAGAGTGGTGGGAATCCTACTGAGGATGGGAGTGTGAAATGGAAGGACTAATATATGGAATGGGTCTAGGACTGACAAGATCTTGAAAAATTCTGGACTAGAGGCTTTGATTGAAGACAGAGTTGTTCATTGTTGTTTATCAACTTCCAAACACTCAGTGGCTTGTTTTCTTATTTTTACTCTGCGTTCTTTAACAAATGTTCTGAATATAAAAATACCTTTATTGGAGTAAGTTTTTAGAAACTTCTTAATGTCTGTGTTTCTCCCATTTACTTGTATTAATAAAACCTTCTAATTTCCAGTATTTGTAAAGAGATATTCAAAATTAAATATTTTTCACCATGCTTATGTTATTAAGTTTCTATTAAAACATATGCGATTGCATATGAACTATGAAACCTGTGAAAATATGATACAAAATGCAAATTTCTATGGATGCCTCCAATAAGCCTACATGCAAATATGTAAAAATCCGATACGTTTTTGGTGAGTCCTGAAATTTGGAGGTCAGGGGAGATCACACCCATACCCATGTTGATGTAACATAGTGAAAGGAACCATTCTGAATGGTAAATCATGTTTTTATATCATGCCATTGAGATAATATTCACTAGTTTTTCTTTTAATATTGGAAGAAAGTATACCGACTAGGCTAACTTAGTAACATCTTTATAGAACATTACATGGATAAGGGTCGTTAAGTTTATTTGTTTCCCAAGGTCATATAGAGAAAAGCTAGAATAATAGACCAATTGAATTATACAAATGGTTTATTTAAGAACTGCTGGAAGTTCCAGCAGGGATGTTTGTGTTGAAATCCAACACTGTTTTGGACATTCTGTAACACATCAGGCGCATTCACCAAATTGTATGCGATAAACCTTGGATGTTGGATCATGGGGCAAATTATAATTGAAAATTGTTTATCAGGTCATGGTTGATACCTTCCTGTCTTGGGTTTTTAATGTCAACCTGCTTGGCATGTTTTCAACATGAACATGAATGTGCCTCATGAAATGAATGACCTGGAACATGTGCTTTTTAAGTATATATTGATTGATTTTTTGTATTTTATCAACATGAATATAACTGTTGCAATCCGTGGGCATCACGGAACTCACCTGACACTAAGTGACCAGTAAATTGGTTACAAAGGTCCTATTGTGTCACCTGTGTAATAAATGAATTGTCTCAGGGTCAAAGGTTTTGACAGTAACAGTTAATTATGTCGTTTTGGGTTGACCCTTTGACATGATCAACTTTGCCGCTTCATGAACCCAACATAATATGACCCAATTGCCACCATTACAAGACCCACTAACACCATTCCAAAGAAAGCATAAAATACTGAAACCATGAACTAGTGTAACTTAGCTCTCATAATTTGAAATTTACACACTTTCATAGAGTTTTAATATTTAAAATCCAAATTCTTGGGCTTGTATGGTTTTAATTTTTTACTTGGGGGATACTTAGAGCATTGTTCTTGTGTCTCTCCTTTCTTGTTCAATGGCTTCATTTTTAGGTGGTGTTCATATAATTGTTTACCTTCTTCTAGGTTCATTGTGTCTGGGCAGCAGCAGAAGCATATTCAGCACCTTCTATTGTTCTAACAACTCGTTCACATGATGGTCTTCATGTTTTTGATGATTTTAGAGAGGCCTATGCATGGTTGAGCCACAATACTGAGGTGGATGATAAAGTGAGTTATACTTCCTGTTTTATGCAGTTTACTCCACTGACATTTCTACTGTTCTAGATTCTTATGGATAACCACTGCTTATTCTGCTTTGGCCAGTCTGATGCATCAATGTTTGCACTAATGTCTTACAGTTATATTGTGTTCAAGTGCTCTTATATCAGTTTCGTGTTGAGTATTTAGTTTCTTGCAAGAACTAGAACAATACTACTATAGTTTTATCTGTTTGATTGCACAATTCTCTGGTTGGAATTTTAATATCATGTCTAAAACTTGGATGGTTCTTCTCCATGTTGGCATAAACTTGGATGGTTCTTCTCCATGTTGTCTTGTTATGCCTCTATGAAATTGAGAGGACATTAATTAGCTAGGATGGTAGCAGACTGGTAAAGACGTAAAGTTAAATGGAAGATTCTTGAAGTGATGATAACTGTGGATTTAGTCTTGCATTCTTGTCATTTTTTATTAAGTCATACTTCCTTTCTGAATGTCAGTTGAAAGGACTAGAATTAAGAGAAAATTGGGGATGACATCATATCAGGCAGGTTGCTGTAGTGGATTTATCTCACTATAATAGCAAAGTGGAGTGATAAAATATTGAGCACAGTCTAATATCATCATGAAGCCAACTATATGATTCATGGGTATGTTGCCCAGGGTTTTGCCAATGTAGTACAAAAGTTTGAGCCCAATCTATTTACTTGTATTGAAATGGTTTAGTATCTGTTTTTTTAATGTTTGGCATGATTGCTAGCCAATTGCATCTCTGTTGAGCCAGTTAGCTTGGAGTTCTTAACAAAATGAAGCTATTAGGCGATATCAATTATTTTCGGTAAAATTCTTTCAGGTTGCGTCCTGGTGGGACTATGGTTACCAAACAACTGCTATGGCTAACCGCACCGTTATTGTGGACAATAATACCTGGAACAACACACATATTGCAACTGTTGGTACTGCCATGTCGTCTCCTGAAAAGGCAGCTTGGGAAATTTTTCAGTCTTTGGATGTAAAATATGTTCTTGTTGTCTTTGGAGGTTGGTTTCTTACTTCAGGATAGACTCCAAAAAAAAAATTGTGGAGGAAATAAAACCCTTTTCTAAAAGGTGACTTTACATTTCAGGTGTTGTTGGCTATCCTAGTGATGATATTAATAAGTTCCTATGGATGGTTCGCATAGGAGGGGGTGTATTCCCTCACATAAAGGAGCCTGATTATCTGGTAAGTAGTTAGTTCTAGCAATTGTTATTGCCAATAGAAATTTACCACGATTATCCTCCAATTGACGATAATACTTTAGCAGATATTGAGCGTTGACCCCATTATGTATTTTGCAATTTAGTAATTAAAAGTTGAATGCAAATGCTCAAATACTATGCATAATACTCTCATGTCCTGCCTACTTGGTTATATGTGATTTCATACTCTATGGCAAGAAGTGTTAAATAACTTCCAAGCAGGAAAAAAATTATGAATAAAATGAAGAACTAGTTATGCAAGAGCATCCTAGGTGTGGAGCATTATTCCCCGCACTAACTTTGGTCTGCTCCAATTCACTTGAACCTAGGCATTGGGATAAGGAAATTGAATTTGCCTCTCCCACAAGTTGCAGCTTTTTGGGCCAAGTGGTTGGGTCTTCCTGGGTCAGTAGCTTTGAAAAAGTGAGTTCTAACAAGTATCAATCTTTAAAAAGCATTAATTTTTTTAGAAAAGAAGCCTTTTTCCATCCTTGGGTAAGTATAATTTTTTTTGCCTGAGTGGTAGTGTTTACTTTGGGTTGTCTTATGATTATCATAAAACAATTTCAGGATATTGATCAATAATTAAATATCGTTAAGTGATAATGGTTATGTCTAAATGTCAATGATGCAATCATATGTTGGATATGCGAGTAGAAATGTCATCATATTGACACGGTATGCTTCAAGCATATTACACTATCTTTATTTAAAACATTTTTCAGCATGAACAGGTCCATGGTATGCATTTCCAAAATTAGTTTTGCTTAGCCTGATTAATACAAGGGTGGCGGGTGACAAATAATCTACCCAAAAATCACACAACAGATACTAAATTTACCTATATTTTCCGTTATACCAATCCAAAACAGAGGTACACAATAAACCTCAAAAACACGCCACAAGGGTACACGTAGGAGTTTTCAAAAGAAATATTAACTAATTTTTACCTTGTCTTTTGTCTAAAAGAGAGATGGTCAGTACCGGATTGATTCTCAGGCGACTCCGACCATGCTAAACTGCCTCATGTACAAACTATCCTATTACAGGTGTGCATTTCTTTAACATCATTATTTATATGTTGATTGTGCAGGTTGCGACTCTTGCTAGTTTACATCCTTGATTTTATCTGTTTTATCTAGATTTGTGGAGACAGATGGTAAAGGCTTTGATAGAGTCAGGGGAACTGAAATTGGAAAGAAACATTTTAAACTGAGCCATTTTGAGGAGGTATGATGTTCTCAATGGTTGAATTTTGCTATTTGACATGTTTTAACTCTTTGGCGATGTATAATGCTTTGAGTTATCCATATCAAAGATTTATTCTTCCATGACGTCGTGACAATCCACACAAGTAAATGCATGGATTGCAGCATTCTCAACTTTTGTTCTGTCCCCTAATTGATTTTGGGTTGCAGTTTCCTCATAGTCTTATCCATAATTAAGCAAATGCCCACTCATTTCCTCCTGAAAAAAATTATTTATGGACTACTGCATGAACTTTACTGAACCTATCTAGACTTCATTCGCTTTTATTGTTGTAATTTCATTAGATGTGGAGGACTCATGCCTACTATGATTGTTCTTCTTGTGGCTCCAAATAACTATAGGTGTTTACAACTCACCATTGGATGGTCCGAATATTTAAACTAAAGCCTCCAAAGAACAGGATCCGGGGAAAGACAAAGAAATCTAAATTGGTACCCATGATAATAATTCCACCATTGTGTGTGTGTGTGTGTGTGAGAGAGAGAAAGAGCTCACTAACATTGACTTCAACTGTTTTCACTATTTCTATTTGTCAGAAAGCTAGCTCGACAACCAGCTCAAAAAGAAGTGGCAAGAGCCCTTGGCAGTAAAAAGCATTTTATGGGATTTCTTTGCAGGTCAGTTATTTGTGATACACATATACTCCAGTTCCAGTGCATTAGTCTCTTGGGAGGGATCATGTTGTATAAGAAAAATTGTTAGTGAAAGATTTTGCGGCCTCTTCTGACCATGTAATTTCTTTCTGAGTTTTGACATTTCACATTTTTTATGGCAGAGAAAAATTTGAGTAATTTTGGACCAGTTCTTCTGGCTGGTACTTATTAGTGTATAACTAGTCTCACATTCCTATTGCCCCTAACAAGTAGCTTTTTTTAAAAATTTGATATGTTAATTTAGGTATGCATGATTTGCAAATACCTGCTGTGGTTGTTGTTGCTTTTGGATCACGATACCTGGCTATATTCGATGTATTGAATAGATTTCTTCGAGTTTTTCCTATCCGGGTGTTCAATGAGGAAGTTTGTGAGTAAAACATTCTCCTTTGATTCAAAATGTCTCGGTTGAAAGTCCGGATTATTGAATACTGATCGAGTACGTATCCATTTTTTTTCCGCTATTCCTAGAATCATGAATGCTTTCAGTGCAATTGACACTAAATCAAGAATGCTGCAATGGCTTTGGCTATTTCTCTTGTTTCTCCTGAACAG
>CM042188.1:36083491-36107318 GCA_023539305.1 Ilex asprella | reverse complement strand
AAACCAAATTTATCTAAACTAACTTTCGATCTTTTACCTTCTACAAATGCTCCACTGACACTGCTCACGGGACCACCGCAAACTTTGATTATTTACTTAGACCAGTACAAACGTCAGCCAATAATCAAAGCAAACAACGACATTACGATCACAATGACCTAATCAATAACTGCGTCTTCAACAAAGCTCCCAACATCAATTCAACAAAATTTCCACAAAATTTATAACCTTTCACAAAGCTGTAGGCGCCCTTCCATAAAGCAATCCACCTAACGAAGGAAAAATGAAAAATTAGATTTTCAATAATAAAAAAAGCTCTACTAAGATCTTAAGCTCAATATCCATAATCATTCAAAATTAAGGCTCATCATTATACGTTCCTCTGACCGCTCTCAACCTGTACCAAACAGACATGTTTAATCTAAGAACTATCGAATTGGGCGTGATGTAGGAGAGAAAGAGCACATAGTATTCCTATGTAACATTTCAACAAACATGTCATAAATCTTTATTGAGGGTAATATAGCGGTGTGTGAGTTCGATGTGCGAGTGTTTGATTGGTTGCAGTTGCGCGTGTGTTTGTGCATGTATTACGTGTGTGTTGTGTTTTAGAATGAAAAGTAGAGAAATATAGAGAATCTCATTAAGAGAGGCTGTCATAAATGAAAAATAGTTTAATCATTGAACACAGATGCTAATGAATTCAAAAAATAAACATATAATCATTGAAAATTTATCATCATACATGTGTGGAAAAAGCTATTAAAACTATAACACAAACCTTTACCTGTAGTAATATTCACACCGAGTCCAACAACATCTCCGGATATACGATATTTGTCGTGGTAGCTAATCCATTAGGAGGTGGAAGGACACTGATGTGATCAGCCGACGTACATCTAGACATGGCCACATATAGGTGACCGTGACTGAATACTGGCGAGCGCAGATCTACGCCAACAAACTTCACTGACTGGCCCTGCGACTTGTTGATTGTCATCGCATATGTTAAGCGTACTGGAAATTGATGTCTAGTCAATTGAAATGGTAAATCTTTAGACGACGGTGATAATGAGATCCGCGGGATGAAACACAAATTTCCAGATTTGTCACCAGTTAGAATTTTTGTCTCAATGACTCGCGATGCACACTTGACAACCATTAGTCTGGTCCCGTTACAGAGGCCATCTTTTGGGGCTATATTCCTCAACAAAATTATAGGGCACCCGACCTTTAACTCCAACTTGAAAGGCGGTAAACCTGACGGGTTTAGGGAATTCAGAAACTCACTTGGATATTGATTAGTGGTAGAACGACAGAGTTCGTCCCCATCCGCCACCTTGTCAGCTGCCAAGTAGGTATACGTCTCGCCAGAGTATATTTGTAGAGCAACATCATTGATAGAACAAACATCATCATTCTGAGCAGAAAGAATTGTGCGCTCAGTTAAGTAGGATGGCGTTACCGCACTGAGCACATCTAGGTGTGGATAAACTCTAGAAATAAGTTCATGCAGATTTCGACACCTGTGTATTGTTGGAGGAAGTTCCACAGTATCCTGTGTGCTGATCCCAATCTAAGTATGATGTGAATTTAGTCAGTACATGCAAATGAATAATTAGACGATTTTATATAAATCTATAATATAAATCACCTCTTCTAAGAAGGATGCATAACTTGAATTTGCAGGATGATTGCTATTCAGACGCATGTTTATGTTCAAAGTCAATACGCATACACTTGCCCACATTGTAGAACGTCTTAAAGATGCACTAACAATTTGTTCTCGCCCACCCTTAGGTATCACCGGTAATATTTGACGAAAATCCCCGCCAAGCACGATCGTGATACCGCCGAATGGTCGATTATCATCACGAACGTTGCGGAGTGTGCGATCAACTGCCTCAACACCATGTCGATGCTGCATGGGAACCTCATCCCATATTATCAAGCGTGCCTCCCTAAATAATTCCCCATGCGGTGACTGTTTGCTGAAACCACATACTGAGCTTTCTATGATATCAAATGGAATGCAGAATGTAGAATGAGCTGTTCGACCGCCTAACAACAACAACGAAGCAATTCCTGATGACGCAACTGTAATGACGATATGACCCTCACTGCGCATTTTAGTGGTGATGATGTTGTACAAAAAGGTTTTCCCTGTTCTGGCCCCTCCATTGAGGAAAAAGATTTTACCCAGATTTTCAGCAACGGAGATAGTGATAGCATCATAAGCCGCACGTTGAGCATTGTTTAAAACATCAATATTCAAAAGGCTATTCAGTTGATTTGCTTCGTTTCGTAGTTGCATATGATCAATCAACAATCTATTAACTGAAACGTAACTCCAATTTTCAACGAGGTGTGGCATAGGTGGAAAGTCATCCAATTTTTTGCCAGATTCATGTAGCAACTGATCAATCAAATATAATCCGTAATCTTCGATCTGAAACTGCGTTGGATCGCACAAGCCAAAATTTATTTGTAACTTGTGACGAAGATCATCACATATATGGACTGCGAATTGATTCCGCAGAGTGCATGGCTGTATTGGGGAACATTCTATTAGAATGATACAGAATAGTCTTCGTAACTGGTATCCCGTATTCATGGCTGAAGCTTCCTGGAGGCATTGTACCCACTCTGCATCATCTTCCAAGAGTCCCATAGCTACACACGCTGATTTGAAACTATCATGAAACACACCATTGATCGTGCGTAGACAATCAAAAGATCGTGGTCCTCTAACAACTGTTAATAGCAACCAAAGGTAAAATCGCTCCCCAGAATTGGGCGTAGCAAAGTATAATCTGTCAATTGCAAACCGGCTTTGCCTCGGGGTCCAAATCTTCCGACCTTTATTCCAAACAAAATGTTGGGAAAATTTCTGGTACGTGTAGGTACGTACAACATCATTTGAAGAACAACAGTCAAAGAATCCAGTCAGAGTTATGTTTTGACTCCTAGACCCAAGTCTAATTGTTTCAAGTGTTTTAGCAGGATCGTAAACAACTTGATGCATCCCAGGTAAATGTAGATCTAACCGTACAACCGAAGGGATTTCTTCATGGAGAGGATAACCGAAGAGTCGCCATGCAGCCTCTGTCGGTCCAATATACCTTGCATCAAGGTATTGCTTTATCTCATTGTTTCCATCTGGTCCCTCCAAAACCATAGTCGTGCGGTCATGACCTTTGTAAATGTACTTGTGGATATATTTTACACACCTCATTCCTGCACAGACCTCCACGTTTATATGACAGTCGAACTTTCTTGACAGGTGTGGATTGTAAGGTACGACGTCCCGATTATCAAATGTATGCCCTCTGGTGGTGTAAGACTGACAATTGCGGCGACGACGGTAAACAGGGTACCCATGTTCATCCATAGTAGTCGAATCTGAAAAGGCTTTTGGATAATGGAATCGACATGCACCGTTCACCATGCAAGTTGAAAGTGGGTTTCTAGAACCACACGGACCATGAACCATACAACTCTTGATTGTTTCATAGAGAGTTGGATCACTGGATTGATCTGGGAATTCTGCACTAACTAACCGATCAACTTGTGCAATTGTTTGAATCTTGTCTGGACCATGAAGGAAGAATAAAGCATGCATATGTGGTAACCCTCGTTTTTGGAACTCAATGGTGAATACATGAGCCACTTTTCGACAAAAAATTTGTTCATTTTTAACCTCATGCATCAAGGCACGCCGTTTTAACTCAAATACACGAGCAACTATGTCTGGACGATCAAAAGAGGTTTGGTGTTCTAGTAAGGCAGCTGTTATTTCGGGCCATTTTGGGTTGGCCGTCATGGTGAGAAAGATGTCAGGGTGTTGGTGGTACCTTGTAATGGCCATTGAGTCATGAAAAATCTGGCTCATATTTCGTGCACTCCCTGTAAAGGACGATGGCAGAACGAAGCGTTGTCCAATCTAATCAGGGCCCAACTCATCAACACTGCCGTCACACAAATTCGAGTAAAACTCCCGACGCAACTTATCCTGATTGAGTCTGATGTACGACAACCTATTTTGCTCTGTTGATGCCCAAGCATCCACTACAAACTCTTGAAATAACTTTCCTCCTTTAAGAATTGTTGAATACTCAGTGGGACGTGGAAACATACGATAACTGTAAAATTATATTTGTGTAATCCTTCTTACTGAAAAATCACTTTGTTCGGAGTTCCACTGTCGTAGACCAGGTTCCCAACCAAGTTCACCAGTAGGGAATAGAAGTACATAGTGTAAAGGTAAATATGCAGGATGACACTCATTGATCTGGGTCAGTGCTCTATTATCTCCTCTTAGGTGCAGAACAATATCCCGCATACAATTACTCTCACTACCATCACCAAGAAAAATCACAGCTATTTCATCCGTGGTTGGAAGATTGTACCGATGCCTATCAATTGATGAGGTGTAATGAAGGTGAGCACGTATATCATGATCTGAAGATTCTAACTTGGTGAGTATTTCATGTGCACGTTTGTACTTTGAAGCAAAATGATTCACTGACAACAAACAATTCTGTATAGTTTGGAGGACATCTCGACGCATGCTAGTATTTCATGCACATCGAATATTCAATGCAGTGATTGGGTCATATATGTACAACTGACAGTAGATTGGTGCGCGACCATCCGGAGGTAACAACGACCCGGTACGGTGACGTAATTCCCCATGTATAGTAAATGACGTTGGCCCTCTTGAATTGAGTAATCTGTCATCAAGCTTAGCACCCAAGCTCGTGAAAGCATTGGCTGCATTATACTCCCTAATATGTCGGCGAAAAAATTTTGATTGACCATCTTGACCATCGTACAATGCACGAATAGGAGGTGGGGGTGTAATGAGTTCAGGCAACCTAATTTTTCCTTGGAGACAACATGTTGCAAATCTTGGATTGGACAATCCTATGCGAGTTAATCTCTCATCCCGCCAATGTAATGCTGAACAATAAGGGCACTGAATATTCTTCTGCCCTAAAAAATGACGATCATTGCTGACAGGGACAACCATACTGTCATCATCACTAACCATACTATCATCATCGCTAAAGGGTTCTGGTGGGGATCTACAAAGTAAAAGTATGTGCACACAAATATGAGATGGAAGTAAAAGAATAGTAAGCACCTAATATACTACGTAAAATATACATACCTTGTTGGATCTGTAACAACATGAGATGAAATATTGAGGGCATTGTCGTCAGTTTGATTAGGATGTGGTGCAACATTGGCGACAACTTCATAATGATCATAGTCTGCCTCTAAATTCCGAGGCGAGGGTAAAGGTCGCACAGGGATGTGTGAGAATTGATCAAGGTAAGTTGGAATGACAATTGGATCAAACGCAATTGTAGGTGTTAGAAAACGTTTCGAATGATGCGTACGCGCTTTTTTGTGTGGAAGGTGTGCTATAGTGGCTCGGTGCAATGGAGTTAAATCTTGCGAATCATGACATAAGGGTTCGGGGGAAGTGTAAAGAACCGATCCGTTCCTATGCAACTATCCAACAGGGACGGGACAATACGTTAAAATCATATATGTCTTAAAAGCGGTTGAAAGAAAACTTTTCCATGAATCATAAAACTTACCAAAGAGGAAGACATGTTTTCTTTTCCCTTTTGTGGGCATTTAGTGGGTGTGCGGCATACTTCTGACGTTGAAGACACAGTTTGCTTCCAGAGAGTTAGTGTTTTTTGCCTAAATACGCATTCATTCTGACGCTACAGATAGTTAGTTACTGTAATTTAATCAAAAAATAATTGACGAAAAAAATAACTTTACCTCGACGTTGCACTGCCGATTAGGCAAATGTTCAACAAGTATTGGAATGGAAGATGGTTGGAAATGCGACGGGACTGTATTGTACTCTGCCAATTCCATTTCAGCAATTGGAACATGGTTTGGCAGTTGGGAGAGAGTCTGGTGTCGTCTATCCGAATTAGTTTTTTTTAGCATGCGAGTTGGTGTCAATCCTGGAAAGTATCTGGGTAGAGGCGGAGTGTAATTCCCAGAGCACTCTTTTTTCCAACGTACGCGTTGTGATAGCTCAAGCGGTGAGCACGTGTCACTATCATTGCGACTTCGCTCACGTCTGGCGCGCTGGGCCTCAATTTTAGAGTAAGTGTAATTTGTTGCGGGAGCCTAAGATAGGAAGTGACGTGTGAAAGAAGTTAACCAATTAGTCAAATTGACCCAAAATAGTTAACGTATGCTTGAGAGAGAGTTATGTGTAAGACCGAGAGTGAGGGGTGAGGAACTTAGATGTGTTCGAAAAAGAGAGAGAGAGAGTTAGTAACTTTGAACTCGAGTACACAAATAAGATTACACCTGTTAGCAGTATGCAAAAGATCCCTAAAAATGTAGTGTCTATTGCTCAAACCGAAATACTACAATTTCACCGATAACACTTACATAGCCCGAAATGATAATATTTGTGAAACTCATTGCGTGCCAAAGGAAATACGCGCAAAGTTTACGTGTTAATGGTTAAAAATTTACAAAACTCGTTAATGAATTACAAAAAAATTAATCATATCAATGTACAAGTTGTTTGGTGAATTAAATAATGAATTAACCAAATTCTGTAATATATTCTGTAGTAACACAATAGGATAGAAAAAATGGTTATTCTATTTGCATTAGGAGCTCCGTAAGTAAGTGAAGAAAGATAGTAAATGCCAATTTGTTCTATGAGTAAATTAAAACAACAATTTTCTTGCTTTAGGCACGGGTTGGTCATACCGATTGAGTAAACAAATTTTCTTTTCCAGTAGAACTGGTTGTTTTTTCTTTCCCCTTCATCAAAGATGGACCGACATGTGGGTACTTCAAGTGATTGACATTAGCATTCGCCTATGAAGTACAAAATAAGACATTCGTAAAAAATAAGACATTTGTCTATGAAGTACAAATTTACAGGTATGTCGTTGTTATCATAATATTAATAAATCTTACCGCTGTAAGAGCAACCTTAATAAATAGAACTGTAGGGGTAATGAAATTTACAAAATGTAGGCACAATGTAATTAATCTTACCGCTTCGCGAAGGTTCGGATCCATCTATAAAAAATAATAATTTGAGACTTAGATACGACAAAATAATAATTTTGATAATAGAAATGACAATAGAAGAAAAGAAAATTAAAAACTCACATAACCAAAGACGGTGAGGTCAAAAAATTCAGCAATGTGCCTACAAAGTAAGTAATATAGTTAAGGAGGATTGAACAAAAGAGTAGGATAACAAAATTAACGCAATTGAATGATGAACTAAGGTAGAAGGATAGTGAACGTAACAATAAACTTGTGAATTCAATCAATTGTGGTGTATCTAGGGTTAAAAGCTTTCAGCTGCTTTGATTATGGGCGAGGATCAAACATGCAAGATTAGTGCATTGCTTTATTGGATGGGCATCATGGATAAGAGTGTTGATATTATGGCTTCTATGGTAGTGTAGTGTGGGAGGAGCTGTGATTTCTTTGGGAGACTTATTGCACAGCAGCATCAGAGTATAATGAACACTGACGGAGTAATAATGAACACTGACGGAGTAACCAAAGGCAAAAGGGTTGGATAATGCTCAGTTCGAGTGTTTTTTTAGAAAGCTAGAATGATGATTTTGGACTAAAGATATATGCAGCTGGACAGAAAAAAGTGTAAGGGGTTTTCTGTTAAGTATTGGATTATTTTTTTAGGTGTTTTATGTAGATCATGGATAGTATGATTGATAGCAGAACAGCAAAGGATCGGTGACTGTAAACCTGTGAAGATTATAGGATATTATGAGTTTTTTTTGTTTTTACAGTTTGTGTTTTTGTTTCTTGTAATTTTTGGATTTCAATAAATAAAATTCTCTCGAATGTAACTTATTAACAAACTCTTAATGAAACTTAGAGAAAAAGACAACAACACCACAACATAAATGAGAAAAGATCGCTACTTCTTTGTGTGCAATTGTAAAGGTTTGCATTTAACTATCTATGCATCGCTAAGTTAGTGCAAGACTATAGGAAGTAATTGAAAGAAATAGCCATCAAGGAATGATGGTGCAAATGTTTTAAAAAATATACTGCTCTGCACATGGACCTCGGCTTGGATAATAATGTGGAGAATTTCCATCCTAAGTGATGGCTCATCCACTTGATAAAAAAGCTATGTAGTGTAGGGACAAAAGATAGAATAGATTGCTGAAGATCAATTTAAAAAAAAAAACAATTGCTTGCAATCATTGGTGTCACATGCAAATATTTTCAAGAAAACCCATCAATTTTCACTTGCAATCATTATTGTGACACACAATCAATTTTCACATGCAATATTAAACTCAAAGTTGTAAAACTAATGAAAAGAGTTCTTAAAGAACAAAAAAAATAAAATGAAAGTTGTTACCTTCATTGGCTTAATTTGGGTTAAGCACTGCAATCATGAAATTCATCAAACACCTAAATGGGAAAAAAACAATTCAATGGATTAAGAATGATTAGTACCATTTAGCTGTAATTTAATTTCAATAAAATTAAAGTCAAACGTAAGGTTCTAACCAAAGTAGAAATAAAGAATGATTTAGCAATTAAATTCGTGGAAACATTTAAGGATCTAGAAATGAGAAAGAAAAATGATTTAAGAACACTTAAATGAGGAAAAAAAAACAGATAAAAGTACGTGGTATGTATACACAATATGAATATTTTTGCACGTGGTATGTATAAAATGAAATTCATAGAATGAAAGCCAAACACGCCTTAACTTCAATTTTTAGCCCATTCAAAGTTGAGCACATCACTCAAAAAACTTCAAGACAAAAAATTCATTAACAACACACATTGGCAATGATTTTGTCTTGTTTCTAAAATTAAAAATAGTCAAAGTTACAATAATGTAATTAGGAACTTAATGACACTTCAAATCCATTTCGTACTAAAACAATAATTTAGGAAGGCAAAAACCATGAATACTAAGCACAAATGGAAGGAATTTTCTCCGCATGTTAAAAAAGGGAACAAAACTGTAGTTTATATGCATCTTGGAAAAACCTAGAAACCATGTATAAACAACTAATTTCAAGTCACTAACGTGAAGATGAATTTTTGAACAATATAATCCATTTTGAACAACAATTGAATAAACCTTAACCTAAGTTTATAAAGGTAAAGGAAATAATGCAAATCAAGTACGAAAAAGCCTCAAAATAGTTTCTTTCAATGTTACAGTAAGCAAGCATACTTTCCCTAGTAGATTGACAAAAAAAAAAAAATTCTGATTATACAGACACATGGTAAAAAAGTGGAGAAACACGCCTGCCAAAAGCGTCTCCTTCAAGCGTTGAACAGTAAATAAGGAGGAGATGACATTATAAAATTCCAGATTATAAAATTCTCATCAATTGCTGTTTAATGCTCCCTAGACAAATTCTCATCATTTGTTATTAAGATCATTTAAATTAGCAATCACCAAAAAAATTAAGATAATTAAGATAACAATTTCAGCACTTTATAAAGTCTTTGGATCACCATGGTCACTCAACTTCAAAACCAATCAGTTAATTTACATTTTGCACCTAAATAAACATGTGCATTCCTAAATAAACATGTGCATTTTCATTACTGTGGCTGCATTTAAAAAATGGAGTAGAATAGCTGAGCAAAGATTTTGAGCAGATGCAGAGCAAATTCTTAGTATACGCTGCACAATGACAACTGAAGAGAAAGTAAAAGTAAAAGTAAGAAGAGAGAACATGTATTGCAATTAATAATAAGAATACTTCCTACTTGGTTTGATCAATTCCAAGGTAATAACAAGTTTATGTACAACCACACATATACATGGTGATAACTCAATCAATTTTCAACATGGAGAAAAGATAGTTGCAGATGAAACTCCATAAAATAAAAAAAATAAAAAAAAAACAGACCCATCTCAGCATAGAGTCTAGTTGTGAAGGGAATTACAGTGGCAGTTTTATACCACAGGCATCAATTAGGTACAAGGTAAAATTCACGACGAACTGATTCTTGTATTTTTTGAAAGTTGGTAAAATTCACTTGAGTTTATTTCCAGTTTGGACATATAGTAATCAATAATTTGTGTCCAATGTTGTTGCACACTTCAGGGTTGAGCTATATAATTTGTGTCTAATCTAGATATTTTTTGTGAAATACTGATATCAAGTAATGAGGTGCTTTATGGCTTTACCGCACAGCTCTCTAATTATATGGTTTTATGTGTTTCAGCCAGCGTAAAAATGAAAAGTTAAATATTATAGATGAGTTTATTTGATGAGTTTATTTGGTGTGGATGGGGAATTTTTCCCATTGTTCATTTTTAATTTTGAACTATTTAAATCTGCCGTATGTTAACTGTTACATGTTCGTTGAAGTACAGAAGGTATGCCATGCATTGAACTGGTCTCTGATTAGTTGGATATGATTTAATGATCGTCACCAATAATATGAATTTGAATAAAACTGCTAGTTTAAGATTTTCAACACAACTACTCAACGATGAAAACTCATCAGCAAAAATAGCAATTAGCAAGAACATGCAATTAGCAATTACCAAAATTAGCATCCCATGCTCACTAACGCCAGACAACACATACAAAATCAACCGTAGTTTAAGATTTTCAAAATCTAGAAGACAATCTCAATGCTAGGAAAACTCATCAGCAACTACTCAACTTCTGCAAATATAGACTTTTTTTTCCCTACATCTAGGTTCAAGACACAAGAGGTGGTTGTGGGTTGGCGGTGGTTCTCGGTTTTGGGTGGTGGTTGTGGGTTTTGAGTGGCTGTCGGTTGGTGGTGGTTTTGGGTTAGTGGCGGTCTTGATACACAGTGAGAGAGAGAGACAGAGAGTTGAAAAGAGATTATTGTCCAAACAAATTTTATAATTTTTGTTCTTTTAAATTATTTTAAAAAATATATAACCAAACAAGTTTTACAATATAAATTTTTTTAAAAACACTATCTTAAAACTCTTCCTAAAAATAATTTTCAAAAACTGTTTTTTCTAGATGCAAACCAAACAGCCCTTAATAAACTTGCAATAAGTAGCATTGACACCAAACATGGACATCAGGCCAACATATGCATGATTAGCTACTACTATTTTCGTTACACAATGGCAGTCACTCAAACTGGTTGTCTATATATTTGAGAGCTGAAATCATGACCGAAAAGCCGAAAATCTTATGACTTCATGACACTCACAAATTGGTCACTCGCATTTACTTACATGCAGCTAATCTCTTCCAAGTAATTCATAAGCATTTTAATGCAATTCCACACATTAAACACAATCAGAAATAGAAAACATATAATAAGAATAATGTAAAGTTGATAGACTACTTATTTTTTTCACAACCATCTGACCCCAATATTGAAAAGAACAGAACAAAACAAAAGAACAGAACAGAACCATCTTCTATTTCACATGTCCTATTAACATTCATGAACAAAAGAAAGTACACTATTTGATCAGCATAAGTTCATTTCCCTCCGATCACTGGCCATTTAATGTAGTTCTCAGTTCCCACCATATACAACTACACATATCTATGATCTATAAAGCCCTCAGAACAAAACTCTAAATTCTAAAGCACTTACCTTTGTACCAGGGGAGTATTGATTGTAGAAGAAGAATCTCAGAGGCCTTTCCACCTGGGACTCGGCACCGGCAAAAGAATACTTTGTGAAAAAGAATTTTTTGATATTCGTCACCGGAAAATGCAGCAAAATAATGAAAAGTCAGAGAAAAAATGTGAAATTACCACAAAAGAAGCATTAACAACCTTCTTAAATGGGCCAAAAATAAAGCAAAAAAAAAAACCAATTTATAGGCACACCAAGGCAAACTAATTTATTTCAATAAAGAGTAGAGACTTGACTAATGTACATCAAATTGGCCAAAATTACAGCACATTTTGAAAAATCTTGAATCTGTATGTAAAAAATCTGTATGCAACCTTGAAATTACGTATGCAACCTTGTAATTATTTTGCAACCTTGAATCTGTATGCAAACACAGCCATAATCTGTATGCAACCTTGTAATTATTTTGCTTCAAATTCAAACACAGCCATAATTTGAAATTACGTTTGGCCCAAATCAGAGAAAATGCAAATAAGAATATTCAAATCGGCTCTAATAATATTCACTGCAATCACTTTCCAAGTAAGGCTGGATTTCTTAATGGAACTTATAATACCAACTTCAAGACTAAAATAAGACGGGGATTGGTTGATGACTGATTAGAACAATAAGGCGTTCTCTTTCTCCGAGCTTTACTGAGAAAAAAAATGATCCATTTGAAGTTTTTGAATCAGATTTGCAACTTGGATCATATGCTTGAACAAAGATAAAATTTGAGGAATATCAGCTAAATAGACAGGAATGAGCTACCCATTTCACCTTAAAGTAGTTCTTCTGTAGTAAAATGTAAGATATAATAAAACTGTTATTGTGCAAACACTTCTCAAGCATGGAAACTAACAATGAAGCTAGCTGAGGAAAGCTAAATAGGTGAGAGTGTTCATCAAAATTGAGCACTTTTCATGGCACCTTTGAAATACCTACGAATAGAATATGCAAATCGGCTCTAATAATATACTGTTCAATTGTCTAAAATGCAAATCGGCAAATCGGAAAATAAAATGCAAATCGGCAAATAAAATGCAAATCGGCAATTTCTAAAAATCAATTGTCTAAATTCAGCCCAAAAACAATCTATTGTTCCCATCCGAATTAACCTAAATCCCTACACTTTGGATCAAAAAAAAACCTAAATCCCTACACCCAAAACCATGTCTAAAATTAAAAATATGAGTTTGACAGCATGAATAAATGGCAGTATACAGTAGGCTCCCAAAAATATTTTTCTGAACCGTGAGAAGAAATGCCCAAGCAGATTCATCTCAACCGTGAGAAGAAAAATAATTTTTTGGCCGGACCAGATCAGTGTGCTATGCGTGTGTGTGTGTGCTGTGTACAAAGAGAGGGAGAAAGAGATGACGACAGAGAGAGGGGGGAGAGACAAAGAGGGAGGCAGAGTGGGTGTGGGTGCGATTTGTGGGTGATGGTGTAGAAGAGGGCAGAGAAGAGCAATACCTGGGGGGGTTCGCTTCGGCGTTGTTGCTGGTGGTGTTGCTGACTTCGGCGGTGGTGGTGGTGGTAAGAAGAAACCGAGGGAAAGAGATAAAGAGAGAGAGAGAGGACCTCGGTGGTGGTGGTGTGGCTGGTAAGAAGAAACAGTGGGACATACAGAGAGAGAATGAGAGAGAATGAGTGTGTGAGATGGCTGGGCCATTTTTTGCGTTGTACCGAGGAAGGGAAGTGGCTGACAGATGAAGTGATTGACAAGCCAGTTTTTTGAAAAAATTCTGGGTAAAAAATGAAAAAAATTCTGGGAAATGAGAGGTTCGTAGCCGTTAGATCAAATGATTCGTAGCCGTCCGATCGATTTGTTGAAGCTCCGCTCTGTTTTATATTATAGATTATATTTCATTTTGTACAACTTTACTCTTAAACTGAGAATGCTGTTTTAATAACTAATTTTGATATTGTTCGATTCACTTCAGTGATGTTTATCAAAGTCGTATGTAAAGTTATTCGTAACAAAAAAAAAATATTTATTTTTATGTATATGTGAAAAATATATAATTTTATTAGAATAATCCACCAATTCAAATATAGGATATGATTGGTTTGTATTAGAATGAATAGAGTCATGGGTAGAATAGTAAATTATTACAAAATTATTTGTGTAATTTATGGGGCCCAATGAATTGCACATTTATTTCCCAAACAAAGGTTAGGATTGGATATATTCCAAGGTTAGGATTTTAAAGTGGATGAGTGGGTTTGACTTGGATGAGTTAGAATATAAAAAAAGTAATCCTATCCTATCCAACCCAATTATCCAAACACACCCATAAGACTTTCTGGGGTCAAAATTAAATTATTTGCACTTATAATTAACTAGATTTATTCATTGTTTTATAGGACAAATTATACTTTGACCCTTTTAATTATTAATCAATTTTACTTTCTCCTTCAAATTATTGAATTTTTTTACATTATTTTCTCAACTATTTGAATTATTTCACATTCCCTCAAATGAAAACATTCGCTTACTTTTTGAACGAAAAAAAAATGCGAAGTATCGGGAAAAAATAAAAAAAAAATTATATAATTCAAGGGACAAAATAAAATGAATTTCTCTAACAATTACAAGGAATGAAAATAATTGAAACAATGTAAAATTAATTATTTTATTGATGGTACAATATAAAAATGTGATAGTTGAGAGAATAAAGTGAAAGAAAGAGTCATAATTGAAAGATCAAAGTGTAATTAGACCTTATTAATGTGATGGGTGTATTGTTTTTAATTTCGAGTTTATGATAAGTTCGATTGTATTTTGGTAATTCTTATCATAGACTGAGTTCTATATTTTATGCCTTCTAATTGGAGTTCTATTGTGCCCCTTTTTGGAATTCTTTCCACCGTTTTCTATATATTTTTTCGAGATTAAAATATGTTGATGTGTGACAATCAGTTAATTCATAATGCTACATAGATCTAACAATCATTGCTTTTGATCCGCTATTATCACGAGATTGACAAATTATTCAATCAATATTGATACCCACTATTGTATAAATAAAAATAGTTAATTTAAAAATAAATTAAGTCAGTCGTAACTTAAACCTAATTCTTGTAGCAACTTCAGATTAAAAAAAAAAAAAACCAGTTCCATTGATGTTGAAGTGAATAAGGTTGAGTACCAGAGGACTGACCCGGAAGAAAAAGACTTAACTGCGGTACAGAAGAAAAAATTTTGGTATTATATCTTTAAATTTTATTATTTTTTTAGATGATTTATTATATTTGTGGGTATTTTTACCATTATTATGGTAACTATTTTTCTTACTTTTATTTGATACCAAAAAAAAAAAAAATATTACTCTTTGTGGGTGATTTACCATGTATGTGAGTATTTTTATAGTTGTTATGGTAATTATTTTATTTTATTTTATTTTTTTTGGTATTACAACATTAATAAAAGCCCTCATAAATATGATAAAAGATAGTAAGATACCCAAATTTTTGTTTTTTCCGTAGACAAGTTGGGAAGAAAAATGTGGATGAGTTGGAAAAGGTGTGTTAGTGTTCAATGGAAAAAGAGGAGAAGAGGCCAACACAGTGCCATGTACTCATTTTAGACTATTTTTTTTTCTATTTTTTGGTGGTGTTGGTCGTGGCTAGATTTTGTCCTTCCAAGTTGAAAACTGGTGTATCCACTAAATTCACGTTTAATTTCCTCCCTAAAGTTTTTTGTTTTTTCTTTCAATCATCATTATAAGTGTATAGATCTTGTCGGAGTAAATGACAAATGTGTGGTTGGTACAGAATTGTTAGATATGAAGTATGGGTTGAAGATTGGATCCTGGGTTTGTATAAAAAGTTTTTTTTTAAAATGGGTCCAATACTTTTTGGCTATTATATTTCTTTTTTGTATTCACCAAAAAATTATCATATATAAAGTTTTATTAGTTTTTCATCTAAAACATGATCCAGAGCTGCAAGTTTGCACAAAATTCAGTATTATTTTTCGGTACCTGAGTAGAGAATACTATGATGATCTACGAGAACAATTGGGATATATATATATATATATATATATATATATATCTATCTATCTAGAGCTTAGACAATTTTATCTCCCTTTTTGAATATATATAAAGCTTAAATAATTTTATCTCCCTTTTTGAATAATTAATTCTAAATTCAAATTGATAATATATCTGCACGGGTGAATTCCTGCAATATGTTGAAATAATGACCTGTCAAATGATCTAGAGTGATGAACCTAAAAACTATCAAATGATTAGGAAATGGGACGGGTGTGTATCCAATTAATTTCCTACAAAACTCAAGTCAGTCGACACATCAGTTAAAATGCACAATGTATTTTTTCATTTTAGATTGTGTACCTTTTCTAGTCATTGTGAGAGATATTTATATTTGGATTTGCAATGATAACCCCGCTCTTGAGTCCCATCTTAGAGTTTAATGGCGTGTGCTCATCTTCCAACATCGAGTGCTCCTTCCAATATAATGAGAGTCATTTCATCAAGTCTCATTAAGACTAGTTCTCTCGGGCAAATGGGCCCGTGCTCGAAAACTGCAAGCAATCATGGCCCAATCTATAGTCATTAAATATCTCATATCGACGTTTGTAATCTACATCCGAACTTTCATGAGGAGGTATAAACATTCCTCGGGCTTTCCCGAGGTCTTCATGTCGGCACGATAGCCATTAATGTCTTCTAATAATGATTGTCTTCACACTCTTTAAGAACCTGGACATTCATTAATGACTTTGTCAAATCATTTAAGACCTATATTAATGAGCTGTCAGATTTTATTTAACGTTAGACTTCGAGAGACATATTCGACCTTGTCTGATATAACTCGTCAACGTCTCTCTCAAGCACGTTTTGTGAGTTTTAACAACGCTAACTTTTCACGTGCCTATTTTTTATTTTTTTTATTGACAAGCCACCTAATGTCCCATCAATATCGTTTTGATGACTGAACACTCGACTGCGTGGCCGATATGCAAATATACAGGCATAGTACTGCGAGTACCGCAGATTTTTAATGAGAGATGAACCTTGAAGCCCATCAAGGCTTGAGAGGTAGCATTGAGTCATTATTTGCATGGAAACATTTAAGAAAGCCTTTTTCCAACAGGTACTGTGCTTGCCAAGGAGTACATGTGCTGCTGATAATTAAGTGACTGATGAAATGTTGTAATTTATATAAAGGGCAAAATTCTTTTAAACCCCTATGGTTAGACTATTGTGCACATCACCCATTTGTCATTTCAAAATATGCAAATTACTCTTTTATATTATTGGATTAAACTGCATTTGTTATAAATTCCGTCCATTTGAACGAATTTTGTGTTACACGCGCTCAACTCATGGGTGGGGATGAATTTTTTTTAGGTCAAAGTTAATCTCTAATTTAAAAATACAAAGATGCCCTTGAAATTTTAAAAAACAAAAAACACCCGCCACTCTCATTCATTCATTCTCTCTCTCTCTCTCTCTCTCTCTCTCTATATATATATATATATATATATCACCAATTACATCTAGATTTGGAATTCGATTTTGATTTCATATTTTGATTATATTTTATTTTCATTCAAGTACAATATTCTTTTTTTTTTTATGTTTTTCATTTTTCATATTTCATTTTTATTTTGTTCTTGATCTTAAGTTCAGATTGTTGTTTTGATTTTGAATTTGGTATGTGCATAATGAGGAGCATATGAGACTGCAAAATGGGTGGTGGTCGTGGTTGGTACCAACAGTGAGGACGGTGGTGGTGGTGTTTTAGTGGTTGAAATGAAGAAGAAGAAGGAAAAAAAGAGATGACGTTGAGGGTAAAAATATTTTTTTTGTCACTGTTGTTAATGGTATTAGCAGTTCAATTTAGTCCAATAACATAAAGGGGTTATGTGCATATTTTGAAACAATAAGGGGAGATGTGCAAAATAACCTAACCACAGGGGGTGTTAAAAGAAATTTTCCCTTATTTAAATAAGGTGGTTGTTTAATAACTGTCGTATTGCAACAATTATACGGCTGTGAGGCAAAAAACGACTCGACTCGACTTGTCTCGTATATATTTGGATGGTACACCTAAAATTCACTGCTCGAGGAAGAAGATGAAAAAGTCACATCAAAATCGTGATTCACACAGATATTCATTTTCATAACTCAACTGAAAATGAGAGGGGTTTCATGTGTTTCTGATGAAAGTTTCATATTTTCGTCAGTTTCAAAGAAGTTTATGTGGCTATACAGCCAAGAAATCTGTCAGTCTCAATGGAGTACTACATATAACCACAATTTGAGAATTTGAGAGTATGAGGTGGTGTTTATGCTTACCCATAACCCCGTTCTTTTGGAACTTACGATCACAACATAAATTTAAAATGTGTAACTATATACATACAAACCATACGCATTAGGTTAACTAGATGATCTCTTGTCGTATTCAAAATCGAGACCTCAAATCACTAACTTTTAAAATATATTTATCGATTCGAATTACCCAAAGGAATGAAGGAAAGATGATCAAAGAATGGTGGGTGGTTCATTTCTGTAGCTCTTCTCCATTTAGAATGGCCAAACCTCAACAAACCCAGTGTCTCTTCTAACAAACACAAGAATTCATCAATGCTGCCTCGTCTTTTATGCCACAAGGGCCCAGATGTTGCCTACTGTGATTGCTTTAAATGACTTTGTCCTCGTGCCCCAGGCACTTAAGAGATAGTGTCCTTCAATTGAAAAAATGCCAACAACTTTCTATGGGTGTATCAAGATTAGGGCTACTAATCCTTAATATAATCCATCAATTTAACACAAAATCAAAATCAACATAACTAAGTAGTTATGACTTTAGTTTTCACGGATTCAGATCATAATCAGTACTTGACGAGCTATGTCGTTGAAAAATGAATCAGCATGAACCTAAAATATAAATTAGTATAAATGAATCGGACATAGACTAAACAAATTTGATTATGACAAGACTTAAAAACATAACTCCTCTATAGCCAAAAAACTAATTTTGAAAATCAAACACTGCTTATTCTTATTACAAACATATATCATTTCTATTTGATGTTGCTCATATTGGGCTTATAAAGATTTATACCAAAGAAAATTTAGAAATTATAACCGAAAATTTTCTCCATTATACTTTTATATAGATGCACGGGTGATTTCCTGCAATGAAGTGAGATAGCTAGACCATAGTGAATATTGTGTGATTTGTTTCTTCAACAAAGAACTGGATCAGAACAGGGCCAAAGGTATGTTTGGTTTATCCCCTCCGATGCCTAAGTCAGAAGGAACTCAAAGGGAGAATGAAACTTTTACTCTGCGAATTGTTCGTGAATGCGTACCTAAGACCTCTGTTCTTGGAGATATTTATACCTTCGAATGAGGTGATGTAGTAATATAGACGTCCCATCAAGCCAGCTAAGGGAGTGTTTGTAGGTGTAACCATTAATGAGCTATACTCCCCTCGAGCTCTACTTCTGTAATGATTGTAATAACTTGGGATGCCGAGTACTAAATGCACGTCTTCTCAGCATTTAATGATTTTTGCAAGTCATTTATTGAGATGTGTCAAGTTTTTATTACTTACTCCCGATCATTGAATACACACTCTAAAGAGAGATCGGCGTCAATCAAGGTTATGTCTTCATCGAAATCTCCTGAGATTGTAGTGTTGCAGAGTGATTTGATTAGCCAATGGGGGTAATTATTCCTCTCAAATATCACGTCATGATGAGCCCACATTCTCGTCTAGTATTACATGCTTGGCCCCGTAGAGCTACTTCAACCGACAACGATGTTGCACTTACCCTCGGATCACGACTTCAAGACTAATTCACCTTTTCGATGCTTCACTATTTAGATTCACGTGTCAAGTTTTGATACGAACGTTGTTTCGTGTTCTGTGAATATATTATAACAAAGTGAGACCCAAAATTAATGATAAATGACTGGTGGAAGCCCCATTGTTCTCCGTTATATACTTCTATATACAGATTATTTAAATATTTAAATACCCAGATTGTCAACAACCTACAATTAAATAATTGGATCCTTCAACCATTTTTATAATGGTTTTGGATCATTATAATTAACTTGCTAATTGCAAGCGACTTAGCTTCATTAGTCAACCGGAGCTCGTGTTACGATCATCCTAAAGCATGTGCCACGGAATCCCATTCATATAAAACAATGTCAAACCTACCGCGAACCACGATATCTATTTATATGCTAAAAATGTTTCTTAATCACATCCATGTACAATAATCTTGCAAAGAGGAAATTCAGATCCGTCAAGTTAGTTTGAATGACAGTGATTTAGTAGTCAATAGCTTGAGACTCAAACTTCAATTCTCATAGAAGAAGACACCTTAATTGACCCGATACAAATGGTTTATGATGATTGTATGCACGTGCGACAGCATAAAAATTTCATAATTGCATAAAAGATGGCTTATAATTCCTATCCGCCTTGACAACTTTTTTTTTTTTTTTGGTGACTGTGGTGGACGAACAAAAAGAAAAGAGGACAAGGTTGAAACTCGCAATTACCTATGGTCAAGCGTAAGTCATTACCGTTTGGCAACTCTCTCATGCATGCAACCCATGTCTCATTCGATATAACTTCTCTCAATTTTCTTCTTCATATTGATCATCTATCATGAATTTAATTAGAGCAATAATGCAAGAACTTAAAAAGTAAATTGAAAAAATAGACTGGATAATTACAATCAATGATTTTATTGTAACTTGTTTTAGTATTATTATCTAAGTAATATTTAGTCAAGGAATTAATACAAATATAAATAGATTAGAATATGAAAGAAAGCAAAGACATCATTCTAATCACATCCAAGTTAAAATTAAAATATTTATAAAATATAAATCTTCTTGATTTGATTTAAAAAATTATCAAAATTCAAACTCTACAATTTATTTATATTATTACTTCAACCACCTCCGATGAGATTAGCATCAATGTTGCCGTAACAAGCCCTCAAACGAGTCAAACCTTCTCGACATAACACTCTCTGTCATTTCCATCTGTTCATAAAAATCGTCCCCACAATGCAACCACGGCGTTGAAATTGAGTAGTCCCACCCATCACCCACCGAGTCAACAAACACAAAATCATCCCTCGTCGGCTCAACCGAGTCATAACTCGTCTCAAGACTCGGCAGCTCTACTATCTCACTCAGTAGCTCCTCCGTCGATACGTCCTCTGATGAAGTCACCGTTGAAACCAACGACGAACACGATGATGACGACGGCATCTGCCGCTGATTGAGGTGGTCCATTGAGGCAGCTTTGGCAGCTGCTAATTGTACGTCACGTGCCGAGCACGTGGCGGGTCGAGGTAGTGACTCGGCAAATTCGGGGAAGTTGAGGATCGCCGAGTTGCCTTTGATGGATAGGGCGGCAACGTCGTGGGCCCGCGCTGCCATTTCTGGTGTGGAGAAGGTTCCGAGCCAGATCCGAGACTTCTTTCTGGGCTCTCGGATCTCTGAGACCCATTTTCCCCAAGCTCTCATTCGAACACCTCTGTAGATCGGGTGTTTAGTGCCGTTGGTGTTTGTGGCGGTGGTGGTGGTGCAGTTCTCTCTACTTCGTTTAGGACGTTTGGGATTTGGGTTTGCTGTTTTAGGCTGTTTTGCTAATGGGTTTGGACCAGCTGACAATAAGGGTGACGATGGAGTGAGAGAGAATGTGTTGCTACTTGACTCGGTCGCCAAGTTTGGTGGCTCAGCCATTTGAAGTAATCTCTTAACTAATCAGTCTGGTTGTTCAACTCAGAAAGATGGTTTGGTGTTTTAAGTTGGAGAAGAGAAGCTGAGAAGTGGATGGCTAATGAGACTATATATGCATTACATATATGTGTTTTATATTGAGAGAGAGAGTGAAAAGGAGGGGGCGTGAAGTTACCGTGTTTAGGAAGTAGAAAGAAGAGACCTAGAGACAAAGAGGAGGCCCTTCAAAACCGACTTTGCATGCTACCCATCATTTCATAATGACAAGCGCACAAACAGAGGGAAAGAGAACATTTAGAAATACAGATCCATACATTAATCACACGCACAATTATAGATTATAAATCTAGAGAGAGAGAGACTTAATAGACAAGCAAGAACTGGGTTAGGGTTGGATTAGAGGATAGTCAAGTCTGAAATGGTGAAAAGAGTTTCCCTAGGAAGGATCATCGATCACACGCTAATGGCCACCCAGCTGAACAGCCGTGTGTTGTGAGACTTCTTTTTTGTGAAATTTGCATCTTAAGAAAGTTCCCTGGTATAAAAGGTTTAACCTGTTTTAGTTCGTGTTAAAAAATATTTTATTTATATTTAATTTTTTTATTAATTTTTGTTTAATGAATAATGTCATATTAAATTTATATAATTGGTATATAAACGAGGTGTGTTTGTATGTGTATGTTTTTTTTTAATTCACTTTATTCACACCCGATTTACTTATTAATGTTGTCGTGTTGGATCTATTCGTTTTATTTAAAAAAATGAGTTATTTAAGGAAGATTCAAATCCTCTAATTTTATTTCTTGTTAATGGATCATTTCATACTTTATTTTATTTTTGATAAATCATTTCATATTTTAATACTCATATTAAAAACCCAATATAGACTAACTCAATACTACTACATGGTTTTTGGGACAAGCTAGCTCGATCCGACTCGTTGACCCGCTAACATGAATTGCACTAGGATGGAGGTATACAGTGGCATGGCTTTGTAAGGATAGATGGCCAATTCGTGGCATGAGTCTCTAGTCAGTACGAAGTTTTAAAAAACTTAAATTTACATGTAAGAGGCAAAAATTAGACGATACCTCCTACAAAGAATTTGACTTGATGTTCCAAGTAAAGTTTATTTTTGAACTTGATCTCCCAATCCTCTCTTCCTGCAAAACAAACAAACTGTCCAAGATCGAAGTACTTCGATCGAAGGCACTCCGATGCTTAAGTCAGTAATGGTATCGATTTGATTGGAAGAAGGCAAGAAGAGTTCAGCGTCCCTTTCACCTTGGTCTCTTCTGCCTTTTATAGATCATTATCCCCTTAGGGTTTTCATGATTTTTGATTTAAGGTGGCACACCTTCCTTTAATTCAGTGATTCAGTTTGAAAAGTTGCTAATATTTCTCCAATAATTCCTTCTGATATCTTCAATTTTGTTAATTCGTTTATCTAAATGCCTAAGTTATAGGCGTCTTTTTAGCACCACGTTCCCAGTTTAAACAGCTCGGTCATAACAGTTCGGTCATGACGAGCACCAAGCTCATTTCTTCATTTCTGAGCTTTCTGATCAGTTCGGTTGCTATTTGATGGCAGGTCGGTTGGATTTTATTCTTTGCTCGGCCAGGATAACCTAGCTATCTGTTCGGTATAGCTTTATCCTTTGCTAGGTCAGACCAACTTTAGCTCGGTCCGATAGCCTAGCTACTTGCTTTACTAGGTCGGACCAACCTCTGCTCGGTCCAGATAGCGTAGCTATCTGCTTTGCTAGGTCGAACCAACTTTAGCTCGGCCCGGATAGCCTAGCTATCTGCTCTGCTAGGTCGGACCAACTTCTGCTCGATCCAGATAGCCTAGCTATCTACTCTGCTAGGTCGGACCAACTTTAGCTCGGCTCGGATAGCCTAGCTATCTCCTCTGAAAGGTCGGACCAACTTTAACTCGGCCCGAATAGCCTAGCTACTTGCTTAGTCACAGTAAAGTCATTTGCAAATAACTCTTTTCAGCACGTGCAACTTGCCACGTGTCCCAATCTAATTATCAGATGATGATTAGAATTTATCGACTCCTTCAATACAAAACCTTTGTCCTACATGTGAAGAGATTGTTTCCCAAGTCTGTCAATACCAAGGCTCCCTCGGTATTTAATAAGGATATATGATGGATATTTGTTAATCTTGTTAGTCCGACCTATACACACAGACATACATGTTTGCTACTTTAGATAATGTAGGTAACTCTATGCAAAACTGCTGAACCTCGCCCCCCCTCCCCCCCATAAAAAACCAGACCATTACATGTCGTGAAAGAAGCACACTGGGCGGACGTGCTTCGATTGTGTTTTCAGAGCACAGTTGAATGTAAATATTATGAACACGAGTTACAGGATACCGGGCCGAGAAACCCGGGGCAACCCCTCCCC
>CM042188.1:36068823-36083391 GCA_023539305.1 Ilex asprella | reverse complement strand
CCCCCCCCCCCCCCAAGATGTCATTCTTGATTTTGTTGCAATGATTGCAACCTCTTTTTGGAGTGTTGGAAAAACAAAAAAGCTCCATGATAGACATCTAAAGGTGAAAATAAATTGGGTAGGCACACTTTTGGTTGGGTCTAACTAAAATCAAATGGATTTGGACCCTAACAGAGAGAAATTCAATAGGTCTAGAACCTAATCACCACAAGTTTCATGCATATCCATGCATTATATTCACTGCCCTGTCATTCACTTTCATGCTTATAGCCAAAAATCTTAGGCTTGTAATTTGATGATGCATGAATAAGCCAAGCCAAATCTGTGGCTTTCATGGAAAATAAGATTCCAAAGAGTTTTTCTCTTTCTAGGGGTTCTTTGTGCGTGCGCATAGTTGCCAGATCTGGACACTGCTAAATCGGAAGAGATTGCTCAGGATAAATATATGGGTAACAAAAACGAGGAGGGTGTAGTCAAGGAGATAACTCCCAAGAAGAGTAATTTAGCCCATAGAAGAGAGGATCTGGAAAAGAGGGTTGATACTTGGTCAGCTATGGCAGTGACTAAGGGGGGACTGTGTTTGCATCCTTCTCCTCATCACTTTAGTATCCTCTTCAGCACTTGGTATCCCATCCATACGAACTACCTACTATGGAAAACTCAGATAATATCATTGCTTGAAGAACACGATCTTCTCAGTTTCGTTGATGGAATTCCAAAAGAACCAAAGGACTGACTACCTTGAGACTTGCTACAAAAAGGTGAGATAATGAACCCTGATTACGTCATCTGAAGAAGAATAAACCGACTACTAAAACCGAAGACGTTCTTAGTCTTGTCATTGTGCTTTGGGGCTGTGTTTGAGGCTATCTGGAACAGGTAAAAGATTAATCTTTTTATACAAGAGAAGATCGATACAACAGTATATATACAAGAAAACTACTTAACAGCAGAAAATTTATCAGGCGCCTCTATATTTTGTTCTCACATCCAAGGAGTGGTAGTCAGACCAGGAGAAATCGAAAAGCAACTGTAATGGATTCAGTCCTCCAAATTTTGCTTGTCGGAAAAAGCCATGGCAATTGTCATCTAAGTTTTATCTGATAAACCCTATTGTACCAAATTGAATGCAGGGTCATGTGAAAGAGATCATACTTCATGGGCTTGGCATGCCACAGAAAATGCTGCTGAACCTTCCTCACCGCACTTTGCATTTCTAGATACTTCTCTTCCGGTATAGAAATGAGTACATCTTTCAAGTTAGGGATATCTTTCTCTGCAATAATGATTGAGAATGAATCCCAATTTAAGACATCGAAAAACGGTGGCACAAAATTATCAGAGATGATCACAGGTACACACTCGTAAAAGATGGCTTCAACCACCCTCGGGCTGTTGACCTCATAACCCTTGGGGCAGATGCAGTACTTGCTACTCTTCATATGATGAATGTAATTCATTCTGCTTGCGACTCCTGGAGGCATTGCACCAAAGATCTTCATATCAGGGTCCTTGTCCTTCCAATACTTGAGCAAGATCGGGCGTAAATATCCATGCATGTTACCAGCAAAGAAGGCAAGAATATGCCTTTGAGAAGGTGGCTTTCCTCCAAGGTCTCTAAGAGGGTTTCTGGCAGAACGGACGTATGTTTCTGGAAGGGACACGTCTCTCCCTGTTTTGAAGCCTGCAGTTACATCAGCATTGCAGAGGGCTTTGATGCAGTGTTCCATATGATGTCTTGTTTCATATGGGGCCTATAAACATACAACATATTAGAATTGATCCACATAGACCTTGTGATCCTATTATATCTACGGGAAATAAAATTAAAAAAAGGGGAAGAGAGAAACTCATTATGGAAAACATGACAGGCTATGATGGGCTCTGATTAATAATAATGAAAGAGATATGGAAACTAGGCTACTACTTCACGCCTGCTTTCACACTAATGTTGTTCAACATAAGCGGACTCTAGGACAAAACATATCAGTGTCAGATCATCTTACACAACCCATGTACAAAATCCAACGACATTTAAGTTCTTGAATTATTCAAAGAGAAACAAATTAAAGGAAAAGATGGATCGGAAACATTACCCAGTCATGGCAAGCAACAAGAAAATGATCTGCCCCACCAGTTCTGTTCCAGAAAGGATATTTTGCTGCTATCTTTTCCGAATAAATCTTGAGATATTGGCGTAGGTTGGTCCGATTGTGAGAGTTACGTACATACAGGGTGTACTGTAGCATCCGTGAACTAAATGGCATATAAAACAGGTGTGCCTTTCGGGGGTCCTTCACAACAAAATGCTTATTTCCCTCCATCAATTTCATAAACCATCCCTCGGAGGCATAGAGTCCCTTCATTATTGGTTGATGAAAGATGGGTTTTTCTCCATCCTTGTAAATATATACTTTGAGTATGCGTTCCATGAGTTCATAGCTCCTGCCAATTCACAAAAGAAAAACATCTTGAGAAATGCTTTCTCAACAGAGAAGCAATAGCAGTCTAAAATCCGGGCTCTCATGGCAGGAACAGGCATATTGATGTATATCAAAGTGTTTGAGGGGAAAATAACGGCTGCTTAAGACCATTTAATTTGAATAATAAAATTTTTATGGTGACACATTCTGCTGTATCCGGACAGCGTAACATAAACGTTCACCACTGATCAGTGAACACATAGATCACAGGCAACATTCTCACTCTACTACCCATGGCTCTGCCCAATATATTTCAAATTCTACAGCTTATACGTAATCTGCTAACAAGACATGCAGATTGAAAACAGCATGACTACCAAATAGGGGAAAAAAGGAGGTGTTGATAGTGGGAAAGTAGATTAAAAAAAAAGGGCAAGAGTGACATATGTTTGTGCTTTTTAACATGCCTAAATCAACCAAGGAAAAAACTGACTTTCATACACTACTTGATCTTCAAACCAATCTAGTACGTATATAAAGATGAGGTAATACAAATACACATTGTTTTCAGACTTACAAGTAGGATAATGAACATCAGAGGCAGGCAGGTCATTGTTTGGAAGGTGATATGAAGTAAATCATGCATCATAATGCAGTAGATTATAAGAAGGGGGATACAGATGCATGCCATGCTTGATAAAAATTTAGTTTCATCTTACTGAATCAGACAAGTAGGATTCAGAGAAGTAATGCTTCCTCATTGACCCTAGACTACATCACTCTCAAATATCAAATTATAAAGATATGTCAACTAGGGCTTCTGTGGTGGATTAGAAAATACTGGTTCTTTTGTGCTATTCCTTCCCTTATATTTGTTTTCTCAAATTCTTTCATGGGTCATCGGTGTTAATCCTGCATAATACATGGAAAAATTTTCTTGTATTTGAAGGTTTGTGTGAATGGAGAAGTGACTAATTTCAAGACGGATTACATCCCTCATATGCAATTGCGTTAGTCTAACCTTTTAAACATTGAAACATTCCGAAAGAGGGGAGCATAAAGTTCTCGATTGATCTTCACAATAGGATCATTCTCAATCTGTGATTTTGCAGTCAGGATTTCTCGGTCACGTGCCGAGGACCATCTTGGTCTCTGTAATCCAATTTGAAGAAGTTAAACACTTCCCTGATATAAGACCAAAAGAATTAAGGGAAAGAAAAACCCATACCATTGCACGTGAATGAGCACGGTGCCGAACTAGTAAACGGTTCATCTCATCTATTGTTGTTACTGATTTTGGTGGCATTTGACACCTCATCTTCTTTTTAATGGGACTACTGACAGTTGCAGAATCATTTTTGGATGTGTCCAAGTCGCTTTGCAACAGCACATGGTTCTCATCATCTTGAAGGACTTCTATTGCTTCCTTAATTGAAGAGTTATTGACAGTAGAGACAATAGAGGTGCTCACACTAGGTGCGGACGTGTGCATAACTGTTCTATTAACTGAAGATATTACTGGAGGCAATGTAACTGGCAAAGATTGTACAGTAAATTTGTCTGGCATTATAAGTAGATTGGCATCTTGAATACTGCCCATGGAATTCTCATTACTTGGTTTCACAATCTGCTCTAGAGAGAGGCCATGCTTAGTTTCACTAGCCTTTTCCAATATGAAACCCTTATTTTGATTTTCAACATTCTCTGCTGTAGAACCCTCACCCAACTCTTCAATATCTTCAAACAGATTATTGTTATCTATCTTTTCATCTTCAACAAAGTCTGGATCGCTGTCTAGGTCTTCGCCATCTGAAGCAATAGTAGTCTCTTTGTCATTATCATTTCCCACCGGTCCCCTACCGTCCTCAGTGTCTCCATCTAAGTCACTACTTACTGCATCTTTGCCTTGCTCAACAGATAGAGATGTATCTATCACGTCTGAACCATTAAGGGTGAGGGAGTTGATAACCACCACAACGGCCTTAGTGGAAGATTGTCCAGATGAAACACTGTCCTTCCCACTTATTGGAACCTCACCATCAGGCAACATAGAGAGAAGGGCATTTCCATATGGAAGCAACAAGGACTGACAGAACAAATGAGTAATAGCCACTAAACCCACTACAAAGAGCCATTTCCTCCTTTCATTCTGGAAAAACTTTTGAAATTGTATTGGCCAATCCATACTTATACAGCAATTAGAATTTACTGATCATCCAAGAAATAGTAACTTTGTCAAATCCTGCATTATTACCAGAGGAATTCAGGTCCAACTCAAAAAAAAAAAACACGAAACCCCAAAAACGAAGGTCTTGTACAGGAAAATAAAGCATTGAATATGTATATGATCCAAGTGCAATCTAAAACATGACAAATCTTTAAGGTCTCAACGGTTGAACTTCGGAACATGGACAAGCATAAAAAATAAAAACTAATCAAAGAACAGATTGCAAAGCAACTCCAGATCTTTGAAAAAAAACACAAAAAACACCATAACCAAATGTTTCCAATTAGGGAAATAAACTTTAGACACAGCACAGAGTAAGTAGCTAATTTGCTTCCAAGACCAAACATTGACCCAGTTGGAGTTTCTTTCCTTGTTTAATTACACTGCCTGAGTTACCTTAGACACTGCACAGAGTAAGTAGCTAATTTGCTTCCAAGACCAAACATTGACCCAGTTGGAGTTTCTTTCCTTATTTGTTCAATTACACTGCCTGAGTTTCAATAAGCAAGAAGATTACCATAAACACTAAAAAAATTGCTCTAATTTTCGACGTTAGCATTGAACTTTTGCTCAGAGAACTACGGTATACTTATTGAGCAGAACACACAAGTCAAGCAGAACACATGATGTACATCCGAAAAAAAAAAAGAGCAAGGGAAATGAATGCAATGCTTGGTTAAATTACGCAATTTTTATAACAACTAGAAATAGGCAATTATGGATGCATTTCAAAAGTACTATCCCACGATCAAGAGTAGCTTCACAGAGAGAGAGAGAGAAAGAGAAAGAGAGAGAGAGAGAGTACCCAGAAGAAAATGGAGTACAGACATGCATCAAACTTCAAACCCAGACGTCAACTTTTTAACATACCCAGAAGCAACAAACAAGCATCAAACCCTGAAATGCCCAAAAAACATAGCGGCGTTGAAAATGAGATTACATGTACAGAGTTGAACTAGAACCAGTACGAGGAACACAATTTTCCAGAGTAAAATAACCCCCAATTGGGCATTATTTGCTTGAAGTATTGGAACTAACAGGGGCCAGAGCGCCTTATCTTACCACATTCAGTAAATATGACATTACTGATTAGTTTAATCAGACATAGTAAGTATCCTTATTTTTTGAGGGAATCTTTAATAAACCTGATTTTCAATTTGTTTAATACAAAAAATTATATTAAAAGCAACAAAAAATAAAACTGTTTGCTTACTTTACAATAATTAATCTTTGTGTTCTGATATATGGCATTATTGGGTCACCAAAAGCTTCTGTCTTTTTGAAACTCCCGTGGTCCCCCCCTCCCCCTCTTCGTTTCACAATTTTTTTTACGTTGAGGTTTACTGTTTACGTTCACTATTTTTTCAAATTTTGAGGCGATCTTCGTATATCAAGCTACAAAGAGAAAAAGATGATTAATCTTTAGAGGTGTGAAACATATCACTTTTTACTTTTAAGGAAAAGACTTAGATATTAAATCATTCCTAAAAATTCTCTTCGTCTCACTGTTTCTTTACTGCTCTACAGTCTATAGTCTCTACATGGTACAGGGTACGAATTATTGGTGTCAATCAATCATATAGGTAATCAATTATGATGTTGTATGAGAAAATTTTATACAACCTCAAATTATTTATTAATTGTTGGGTTGTGTTGTGTTTGGATAAAAGACTAACTCGTTAATAAAAATTTTATGGTTAGAATCTCTCGTCTTTTGACTGAAATCATCCTCAACAAACCATCCAATAACTAAAGCTCCACCGGCTTCTGGAGAAAATATTCATTGGAACAATGACACAATATCACTAATTAATAATAAATTTTAAATGGACAAAATAATATAGATCAAATTTCGTTTCGAAATAGTTGAAAAGTCCGAAACGTTTATATTTTCAAGAAGACTGAAGTAAATCAGTAATAAAATCAAAATACTAATATTTCAAGATTTTTCATAATGTTTCAATGTGTTTTATAATATTTTATTGTATTTTTTTACAATTGTTTCAGAATGTTTCAAAATATTTTGGTATATTTTGACCAAAATTTTGAAAAAATAATTATTAATTATTTTATTTTTTTTCATTTTGTTTCCGTAACACGTCAAAACGTTTTCGTTTTTTAAATGACTAAAACAATACTCCAAAACGAAATTTTGATACTTAGTTATTGACTTATATGGATATGTAATTATTGACTTATGTGGGGTCCATTCTCTTATTGTTTATACATTATTGATTGATTATATTATGTCATCAATTATGACATGATATTACCGTTATAATAAATATTTTTTTGAGATGCTGATGGCATAAAATTTAGTAAAAAACTATCAAATAATAAAAGAATTTCTAATATAGCCCGATCAAGAAATGGAAAATAATAGTAGTTTAGGGATTTATTTTATCAAAATTGAGTTGTCAATGTTTGACCAAACAAAAACTCATACAATATCCAATCAAGAAATGAATTTTTGTTTTAGAAGTTAGATTTTGTCGTGTTAAAATCTATTTGTTTGAGTTTAACGTTTTATCTCAAGGACTGATAGAATTCGGGTTTTATTCTCATGTTATCTAAAGTTAACAAGACTTTGCCAGGTATGGAGAGCGATGAACCCTCATACAAAACCTTTTTTTTTTTCACAAAGAAAAAATATCTCAATCCAAATTAGTATATAAATACCTTACACAATAAATAAAGCTGAATACATGATTATTTATAGTCTAAAATAATCAATCACAAGCACTGTTTTCATATTAGGTTTTAATTGTATTAATGCTTCATATTGAAAGTTGTGACCCCTACTTGTATCCCTCTTATTCTCATGTAGATAGGGTAGTGCTCACTAAAGAAGAGCTTTGCACATGTAACTCATTTACCTTGCATGTTCATATCCCCATTCAAATCCGACAGCACATATTTCACTGAGCATTCAACTTCCTTGCAGCTCTTGTTTATTGTTGTTCAAGCCTACAAAACAGGATACTATTTGAGATATGGGCTCTGTTTCATGCTTCATCAGTATCAAAGTTGCCAAATTCTGTGATACTCTCACCCAGGCTTTACTTGAGATACTCTGTGGTACCCAACTGAGTGAAGGATCATATGAAATAATTCATCATTCACAGGCTTCTTGTGTCAAAGGACTCGAGTTTATTCCCAAGTTGCCGTTGTTTTGTAACTTCACTTCAGTTATACAGTGATTCATAACTTATCACGCAATCTACAATTATTTTCTTGACAACGTGGTTTGAATTCACGCTTTTCAATGTAAAAGTGTATTTGCACAGCACAGTTTCAAGGTTTTTTTTTATTTATTGAAAGCGTGTTTCATAAACAGAGATTTTACATTGAAAAGTGTGGGTTCAAATCAGTTTTCATGGAAACAACCGTAGATGGAGTAATAAGCTAGAAACTACAACACCTATGAAATCAAAATTCCACATCATGGTATTTTGAAAAAAAGATTCATCTTTTCTTATCTTACAGAATATCTTTCTACAACTGAAAAACTCTGTTGTGCCAAATTGAGTGAAGGATCATATGAAACAAGTCATACTTTACAGGCTTTTTGTGCCAAAGGAAATGCTTCTGCGCCATCTTTACTCTCTGCTGCATGGCCAGGTACTTCTTTTCAGGAATTGAGAGAAGTATGTTCCTCAAATTTGGAATATCTTTCTCTGAAACAAACACACAAAATGCTTCCCAATCCAATATCTCAAAGAATGGAGGCACATAGTTGTCTGATATGATAACTGGTACACACTCATAGTATATCGATTCAACCACCCGTGGAGTGTGAACTTCATAGCCCTTAGCACAAATGCAATATTTGCTGCTCTTCATGAACTCCCTGTATCTCAATTTACCTTCAATATCACGAGGCATTGGCCCAAAGATCTTCATGTCTGGTTCTTTATTGTTCCAGTACTGTAATAAGATTGGACGGAGATAACCATGCATTCCCCCAGCAAAGAAAGCTAAAATAGGTCTCTCTGAAGGGGGGTTTCCTCCCAGATCCATTTGGGGGTTCTGAGATGTACGAACATAGCTTACTGGGAGAGAAACGTCCTTCCCTATTTTGAAGCCTCTGACAACATTGGAATTGCAGAGAGCTCTGATGCAACTTCCCATTTTGTTTCGTGTGAAATGGGGGGCCTGGGAAATTGTGATTTTATTAGGGAACAGCGCAATATATGTTAACCCCATTTCTACTCAAATTATTATAAGGTTGCATTTAGCTTAGGCTTAGCATGTAAACGACAGGGTACGTCATAATTTACCTTATAGAGTGCCCATTTTTCCCAGAGAAATGACAGAGAATGAGAGAGATCTTGTGAACTTGTAAAGAAACAAAAACCAAAAAAATGTGAAAGAGATATCTTAGAGGTCTCTGTCAATGTAGAAATATAATAGATCCCTGTTCATATCTTCACCACTGACCATCTAACTATAAATATCCAATAACTCGATGATTAACAATTTCTTGAGGAACCAACTTTGTTTTATGATAGGAATTAACTATGTTACTACCTAATAGTTATCGTTTTGAGAGAACATTCTTCTATAATCAGTTAACCACAGTGAAAATGTTTCCCATTTTTTGTCTTGTGTTGAAATTAATGTGACTGCATAGAGTTTTTTGGATAGTGAAAATTATTAGCAAACTTGAAACGGAAAAAGCCAGACAAATTGTGTTGACTGGGAAAATTGAAACTTGTATCTTATTCTCCATTTGTTTTACCTACAGAATGGACGGAAAAGGCTAATTGCTATGATTATAAGATTTCCAGCTTTAAAGTCAAGCTAGAGCCATGAATCAGGGGGCATTACAATGTTCACCCTTAATATTTCTAACAATAATAGTACTGGAGAGTGTTGTCCCAGGAAGTTTTAAACCTTGGGGAGGGAAAGTTCAATTTGCCAAACATCCTTGACAGTTAACGTCAACCAATGCTTAGTATGTATTCTACTACAGGATATGGGGCTCAAAACTCATAGGTCTAAAGCTCTAAGCTGCACCCTAAAAGATAGTCATATTAAGCAATGAGTTTAAGCTTCGATGATATAGTAAGTAGTAAGTTTAAATTTAAAGATGATTAAGGCATGGGATGCATACCCAGTCATGACAAGCAACAAGAAAATGATCTGCTCCTTTGGTTCTGTTCCAGAAACGATATTTCTTTGCAATCATGTCCACATAATTCTCCAAATACTTCTGTAAATCCTTCTGAGTGGAAAAATTTTGTTCATGAAGCACACTCCTTAGCTTCAGAGAACTAATAGGTAAATAAAACAAGTGAGCTTTTTTGGGATCCCTCACAACAAATTGTTTATTTCCCTCAATCAGTTTCATGAACCATCCTTCAGAAGCATAGATTCCCCTCATGTATGGTTGATGGAATATTGGCTTTTCCCCTTCCCTATAGATATAAACTTTGAGCATTTTTTCCATCAATTCATAACTCCTGCACTTGAGATCACAAGGAAGCTCTAATCAATGGGATGCTCTCCCAAGAACAATACAGATAATTCAATTGCCTCAAGGACTTGGCATAGCAGGTCTCCACCTACAATTAGCGTCTAACTTTCGTCATGGGCATATTTATATATTTGTTATTCACTTATTTATTTATTGAGTTGTAACTCAATGAAAACAAAATGATGATGAGATGATCAAGTGAATTTGTTGGTTTAAAGATAAATATGCAATTAATCGTGCACTTACAAATGACAAGGAGACCTTCTAAAACACATGCAGCTATGGAGGTCAACAAATAAATATTAACGATGTCTGACCTCCCCCCCCCCCAGCCCCAAAAAAAAAAAAATCTTTTTTCTCCCCACATCAAAACCTAGAAAGAGGAAAAAAATCTACCATGACTTAAAGCTATTGTTGATATAAGCACCAACCCTGATCTCACACTTCTTAATTCTGTCACTAGTAGCCATCTTTTTTTTCATCACAAGGAATCTCAAATTGTTCATAAAGGTTAACCTTGCTTATCTACCTAAGGCCCCACTTTCTCCACATGAAAGAGTAATGACCGAGTCTAGGTTTGTAATCTGGATTGTCTAGCCATGAACACACATGGTAATGCAATGCGTGTGAATGCATAGGCTTGTGAGTGATCACAAAAAAGACATCATTTGAAACAGCAACTTTTTAGTATGTGTTTAAATAGGCTTACCTTCTAAACATGGAAAAATTCCGGAAAAGAGAAGCATGAAGTCCGGGAGTGTTCTTCAGGATTGTTGAATTTTCAATCTGTAACTTTGCATTTTGCAGTTCCCTATCACGTGCGGAAGACCACTGTGGCCTCTATTAAAAGTTTCAAAAAAAAAAAAGATGTCAGGCATTTAAAATACATAATTCTTGCTGCTCGTATCAGAACTTTGAAGTCCAAATCCATACCACTGAACTGGTCGAAACGTAAGTCTGAAGCAATATTGAATTCATATCGGATATTGACGTTGGTCTTATCCTCCCCTCCTTCATCACAGAATTACCAGCCATTGACGACATATTGTTTAAAGTATCTGAAACAGTTTGCAGTGGATCAGTATTTATAATTTTGGGTTGGGTTTCCCTAACTTGTTTGCTGTTGCGAATTGCAGACATGTTGGCCAGAGCAGATACACTTGAATTTGTTGCCTCTTCATGTGAGTCGTCATTTTTAGATATTGTTGGTGCCTTGAGTCGTAGGGAACCAGAACCAGCTCGATTGGGATATTTGTCAGGTGTTGAGTAGGTATTACCTTTTTGGTCATTGCCTCGGGTAAGATTGTAATCTGATTTCTCCACCCACTGAATGGAAGTTAATCCAAAGTCCATAACCTTTTCTTGATTAGAACTATTATTTGTACTTCTAACATTTCTCATTGTCGAAATTTTCTTTAGCGTTAAACCCTCCTTAGATGTAGACTCATTATGTGAATTCTTCTCTTTTTCAAAAAAAATGTCCATCTTTTCATCATCCTTTAATGCAGAACTATAGGTTTTGCCCTCCCCTTCTACTTCACTCTCATACCCACCTTCTTCATCCACTTTAGAAGCATCAGTCTTGTTTACCACCCCATGTAGAAAAAGATTATTTGCTGATTCAGAACCATTCAAAAGAACGGACCTGCCAACTGCCAAAAAACCTGTACCCTCATGGGAATTTGGATGCACTGATAAATAATGGCCATAGGGAAGTGCAAATAATTGAGACAGAACAATGATAGTGATAATCATGCCCATAATTAACATCAATCTCTGGATATTGACATGGCATAACCTTTGAAATTGAGCTCCAATACCCATATCATTGATTGGCAACAACCAACGGAATATCTTAGGCTCACTTCAGTTGCAAAGAGGTATGGTAAGAGACACTGAAGTCATCACATGACCTGAAAAAGCAATTATCAAGAGAACATAGAATTTGTCTTAAACAAAAATTATGTTTCTTGTCTGTTCAGACACAAAAATGATGTGTGGAATGAAATCATATATTATAGAGAAAATTAATAATGCTGAATTAGAGAAAATTTTAACTCCACAAGACATCAAAAGGCATCTCTCCAAGTTAATAGCCTAAAGGAAAAAACGAAACTACTCTATCAAATTTTTAGTAAGATTTTACAACCCCTCATGGTCTAAATAGAGAAGTTTTTATTCCAGCTGTTCTATTTCAAGATTTCTCTGTTGCCCTCATTATCTTTCCCGATATCAACATCAGCACAGAATTACAAAATGAGCATTTTATTTTTCAACATCATACTGCATTTTTTCAATGCCAAAGAACTTTAATTGTACTTCCAATGATTTGTAAGATGTTCTTACCCTTTATTATCCTCTTCTTCAGAATAGAAAATGTCTAAACACACAAGTTGCTAAGTAGACAAAATCAAGTAAAAATCTTGACAGAATCCATTTTGACATATTAAAGTATCTAAAATCACATAATTTAATTCTGGAGTCAACTGAACTATGCTGCGTAGTTGAAGCATCAAGTGTAAAAGGCATATATTTTCCTGAAGCTAGTCTCTGTTTGGTTTCAATAAAAAGAATAAACAGTGTGACTTTCCCCAGAAAATTTGTTGGCATAACTCAATAGGAATCGCAAGAATGCCTACCTTTTCTCAACAGGAAGAGCTGAAGTTTAAGTGGAATCTGAAGCAAAATCTGTCGGTAGAATCAAAATCAGAAACCCATTTCAGGAATAGAGAATACAAGCTTCAATAATTGAAGATTTGTGTCACAGAACAGCTTGTTAATTATGTCAAAAGAGGAGAGAGAGAGGAAAATAAAACAATATATTTTACTCGTTCGAAGGAAAAATATCATGGCTACTTAGCCCAAGGAAATAAAATATAGAGGAAATTACACAAATAGTCATTGAACTATGAACCTAGTGTTAATTAAATTTTTATAATTTTTGTGTTATTTGAACCCTTAAATTCTAAAATTTTACTAATTAAGCCCTTTTTTAGCAATCATTAGGTTTTTAATCAGAATGTCTCACGCACTTGTCACATTAACAACAAATTAAATATATTTTAAATTATTTGTTCGAAATTTATCAGACGAATAATCTCCTTCCTTATACTCATCAATCGAAATTCAAAATATAAACATCTTTCATGCTCATCAAATGAAACAGATCAACAAATTTTTCGATCTAGTGTAAAAAATAAATTATAGGCTCTTCGAAGGACTACCCAAAATTCATTAGAAAATGTAAAAATAACTATCCCCAATTTAGCAACTAATACAGGAACAATACGTGAACGAAATGAAATAGAGGAGAAAACATCAATCATTCTCAAAAAGAGAAGGTTGGCTGCAACACCTCCGTAACCATCTAGACCAAATCATCCAAATCCCACCACTACCTCAGTTGGTATGATAGATATTAGAAGAATTGGATGAAAATGTGGCCTTATCACAATTATTCATTCTTTCTACGTAAAAATGCAAAGAAAAAAAAAACAGGGATTTCTGAAGCAAGGGTCAAGAACATGATAAATTGCACATTTGTTTCTCTTTATTGCCCTAATAATATTCACTAGAAATTACAACAACTAGGTTTGTGAATCTCTCTGACTGTGGGGGTGTGGGTGGACATTGTAGGTTGTGGGTGGTGTGGTTGGGTGGTTTTGTGAAGAATTGGTTAAGTTTATGAAGATTATTCTATGTTTTGGGAGTTTGTGAAGGTGGATGGTTTTGGGGGTTGAGAGAGGGTGGCATGGGTGGTGGTGTGTAACAGTGACAGTGATTTTGAGTGTGGGTGGACGAGAGGGGGACGATATAAAGAAAGAGGAGGTTTGAGGGACAAAGAGAGTATTGGAGTGAAAATTAAGGACCAGTTTGTTTTCTGTCCTTGTCTTGTGTTTTGTGTTTTTGTTTTTAATTTTTGGCAAAAATGAAAACAAAAACACGTTTGGTTACTATTTTTGTTTTTGTTTTATATTACTTTTTTGGGAACAAAGACAAAAAAGTGGGAACAAAAAATTTGTGTTTCATGAAACACACAAAACACGAGCTCGTTTAAATGAGGTCTCAACTTCGAGTGTTGTTAGGTACAAAAGACTTTCTCTCTTCTCCACTCCCAACGACTGTCTGTTCTTCGGAGCTCTCAACGGCGAAGACGAACAAATGATGCTCTTCTCCTCCATTCTCAACGACTCTCTCTTCTCCGGAGCTCTCAACGGAGAAGACGAATCGATGATGCTCTGCCAACGAAGACGAACCGAAACCCTCTCCCTCTCTCTTGCTTGCTATATGTGACGAAGAAACCCAGATTTGTGCATATTTACAAAGATTTGTGTGTGTGTGTGTGGGTGGGTGATGGGTCTATTTGTGTATGTGTTGTACGTGTGTGTCTGGGTGAGTGAGTGATAAGCCTATGTGTGTTTTATGTTGTGTGATGCACA
>CM042188.1:36033085-36048210 GCA_023539305.1 Ilex asprella | reverse complement strand
TGTGTATAAGAGAATATATATATATATATATATATATATATATATATATATATAAAGAACAAGTTTGGTGTTGACAAATGAGGTAAAATTTTGACACATTCAATTGCAGAGTTCAAATCTATAACAAATGAGGCAACAAAGTCACAAATTACAACACTATATTTGCTCAAAACTCGTGTGACGCTTTTCCTTTAGAATTATAAGGATGTAGATGGAGTGACTTCATTGAAGTATATCTTAAATCTAAGAACTTGATTGCTTCAATTGATAATTTATGGACCACAAAGAAATTAGATGTAAACTTGGAAGGGTATAAAATATAATAACAGCTTATGAAGAGACCAAGATAACTGACAAAATAAAGAATAGTACCCTTTAGGAGCAGGCGTATGAAAGCTCTCATTCTTAACAAACCCATGTCAATCTACCCTTTGTAAGACTTTAGAGCCCTCTACACACAAAGTTATGCATCTTCCAAAAGCATGATCATCACAAAACTTCAAATTTTCAACAAAAATCATCAAAGAAAGTTCAATCTTCCCATGGAGCAGTTGAATGTGTTCATTTTACTACTGCTTTTGATGTTCTTTGATGTCAAAGCACAATCTTCCACGAGTGAGAATGGAAGTGGATCGTTTTCACAAGGCGTCGGTTCAGGTTTTCAGCCAAGCCTTCCAGTTGTCATTGGTACCCTCTCTTTCATGCTGTCCATGACTTTTATCCTTCTGATTTTTGCCAAGTTCTGTCGCAGTGCGTCTTCTGTTCCCAACCAGCAGATTCAAGATGGAGTACTTGTTAATTCAAGGTCTCGTTTCTCGGGTATCGATAAAACAGTGATTGAGTCTCTTCCTTTCTTTAGATTCTCTGCTCTTAAAGGCTCACGGGAAGGTCTTGAATGTGCAGTTTGCTTATCCAAATTCGAAGATTTTGAAATTCTCCGGTTACTGCCCCAGTGCAAACATGCCTTTCACATAGATTGTATTGATCAATGGCTTGAGAACCACTCCAGCTGTCCTATTTGCAGGCACAAAGTCAGTGCTGATGATCTTTCAATCTTGGCATACTCGAATAGTTTGAGGTTCTTATCGAATCAATCTGAGCTAAGAGAGGAATCGGATTTGGAGCTCTTTGTCCAAAGAGAGGAAGATCAAAAAGGGTCTTCAAGATTTAGCATTGGAAGCAGCTTTAGGAAGTTATACAATGGTAAGAAAGAAGAAGAACTGCTAACCAAAGAAACTTGTGATGTGGAAGAAAATCAGAAGGCTTTTCATAAGCATAATCACAAGATCATTGTGTCTGATGTTGTCTTCAAGAACAGATGGAGCAATGTTAATTCCTCTGATCTCATGATCTTGAATTCAGAAATGCTTAATGCCATGTCCAGCAATAGATTCTCTTCTTTGGACTCGAAAAACGAGCAGTCCCCGACAGGTAGAGTTATTGAAGATGGTCATGTCATGAATATTAAGGAAGAAATGGAGAGGAAAAGAGAGTTTGAGAGCAAATTCAGCCAAATCAAGCAAGGTAGCTGCGAGTCCGAATCAAATTCAAGCTATGCATCAAAGGTTTTGAATGCCACAGAGAAAAGGTCTATGTCAGAGATAACAGTTCATCCAAGATTCAGAGAGTTCAACATGAAAAATAGTAGTAAACAGTCTTTTCCTGAGAATACTGTGGAGGAGGAAAGAATGAGAAGGCTTTGGTTGCCAATTGCACAGAGAACAGTTCAATGGTTTGTCAACAGAGAAAAAAGGTCTCCACAGCACCCTCTATTAACGGGGATCAAACTAGATAAGGACCCTTTAAAGTCTCGTAACGCGAGAGAGTCGTTAAATGATCCTTTAAAATCTCGTAATATGAGGGAGTCGTTAAATGTATAGCTTTGATCGATGATGGTTCTTATAAAATTCCATCCCAACATCTTTATGGGGTTTGAAGCTCTTGAAATCTGGTGCATTAGGTATGGTGACATTTAGAATGGAATTCATTGAAACTCTCTCCCCTCAGGTAGTGCAATTCTGTTCAAGAGATGCAATTATATTTCTTTTTTTCTAAAAGAAAATTATATTTCCATAGTTTCACTAGAACTTTGTACCATGATTGTTTCAGATTGTATTGATTTGTACGATCTAGATTTACGAGTTCTGTAATATGAAATTGTCAAGTCATAATAAAATAAATTCTGTATTAAAGCCTGTATTATTTTTATATAATAGGTATCTTCTGTATTCTCAAACTTCAAATGATTTCAGGGCCAAAAAACACCAAACCCAAATTTCTCACTGAGCTACTGGTCAACCCATTTAAATATACCCATGCCCCATCCATTTTCCTAAGGAATCTATGAATCATCTTTCGATTCTTTCCATGATTTTATGCAGAATATTCTCATTTACTTTTTTTTTTTTTTAACTAATATGAGTTAAGAACAAACAGAGCTTCCCTGTAGTCATAATAAAATACATCTTAGATATTGCAATTGATTATAATTTTGCAAAGTGTCTCGTAAGAACAAGATGCCACTATTTCTTAACCAAAAAAATATTGGATGTAACGGTGATGACACAACATCATTTAATATCATGTGGTGTCACTAACCAATGATAGAATATCAACTGAACTTAGTGGGCTCCATTATCTTATTAACTATCAATAACCACATCTGTCATGTTAGAATAGTAGAATTCACTAATCTTATTTGTTATTTTGTAATTTATTGGTGACACTACGTGACATTGATGACGTGATGTCACTATTACACCAAATATTTACTCGTTTCTTAGGACAAGTTTTTGTTGATATTTGGCATGATGTGCCCTCCCAGCCATCGTGACATTGTTGATTAAAAAACTAGAATTTTACTCATGGGAAAATAACGAGCAACTTAAACGAGTCAACTCGAGCTTAACTCAGAATTTTTAGTACTTGGGATGAAGATTTTCAAATGCTCGGGTTGAACTTGAGCAAAAATATTTCGACCTAATTTTAGTTTAGACACTACTTGGGTGTGGTATTTGATTTTTGAGATCTAACTCAAACCTAACTCGAATTATAGTTGATTTGTGTGACCTGTGAATCAAAATTCAAGCACCATTTGAATTGGGTTAGGTATTAAGCGTGAATCTTGGACAAAATAATGTTTGGGTCTATTTTATCGCATTCATTATCTTGTTTTGACACACTTTGGATTCAATATTATCACCTAAAAATACTCTTGGCCTAGATGAATAGTATTTTTAAACCCGAACATAACCTCTTAAAGTCCAGTTGGGATATTTTTTAGCAAAATATATTTTTATTCTCAAGAATCTCTAAAATATAATTATCTTGAGGGTTCTTTAACAATTTAATATTTATATCATTATTCAATACTCCATCCAATCAAAGTATTGGATGAGATAAATATGGGGCTTAATATACTTTTCAATACTTGAACCAACACATAGGATAATGAGACGTTATCACTATAATTAGTCCATAATTCATATGGAGGGGTATGAGATGAATAAGTTTGTCCAATCCAATACTATCTGATACATAAACCAAACATATATAAGATTTGTCTGCATTAATTGGTCATATCTTACTTGAAAACTACCTTGAAAATTCTAAAAGCAAATAGAATGTACTATTTTGGATCCAGATTCCCTCAAATATTTTTTTTATTATTATTTCTCTCTCTCCTTGATAGACCACCATCATGTACGAGTAAGACATCCATTTATAGACAACAAATCCCATCACAATTCGTGACACATGATTTATCAATAAAAAATAATGGAGGACAAACTTATTAGGGGTGATCAAGTAACACAAGACTGTGCAATCCTCCCCCTCTCTAATAGAGAGATTTTTTTTTTTTGTTTTTGGGGGGCGAAGAATTTCATGGTTTTCTCACTTCAAAATGTTTAGTGACTTCGATTACTTCTAATAGTTTAGATTAAATTTCAACATTTGAGTTTGTAACATTACTCTCTCAATAATTTGACTTGATTTCACACTATTTATCGAAAAATCAACCATCTTTCTTATTTTGAATGAAAAATATTCAAATATATAATCGGTAAGATTATTTCAATGCGATCTCATGGATTCGAGTCGTGAAAACAGGCTCTTTATAAAGGTAAGATCACGTATATCTAACCCTCTCTAAACCGCGTAATGACGGAGTACATCCTTTAATTAGAATAATATGAAATCAATATTAATATTTGAAGGTGAAACCAGAAAAATGTTTTAGTTGAAGCTGAGTAATGTGAAACCATAAACATGGTTGGAGGTGCCATGAGCATAGTTGGAGGGCCAAAATATAATTTTTCTATTTATATAATAAAGTAGTTTACAATTCAAATTTCAAAAGATAAACAAAATAATTTTTATTATCCATGGTTGAAATCGTTTTAAATTTTACTTTAAAATTAATCTAACGGCTAATATTAATATCATAAATTTAATAAGAAAAATAGGCTCATAAAGGTATGTTTAGAGTAATTTTTTAAAAATATTTCTCATAAGTACTTTAAAAAAAATAGTATTTGAAACTGTCCAACCACTACTTCTACCACCACCGCCGCCACTGCCACCGTCACCACCACCACTACAGTTGTTGTCGCCACCATTACCACCACTAACCCCACTGTTGCCACCACAATCACCACCACCACCGTCGTCGACACTGCTACTGCCACTACCATCGCCACCATTGTCGCCACTGTCGCCGCTGCCATCACCACAACCGTTGCCGCCACCACGATCATTGCCACAACTATCACCGTCTCCTACCACCATCACTGCTGCCCACCACATCTTGCCCCACTGCAAACTGATGTTTAAATGTAATTATCTTTTTCTCTATGTTTGTGATTTAATTTTAGATATGAATACAAATATATTTTTTATTTATTATTTTTTATTACATTGGGCTTTCAGACACATAAAATAACTTGAATGTGAATACCGAATCAATTTCTGAATTTGTTCCTATCTCCCGTGGATCTTTAGAAGCCCAGCCCTAGTACGAGATATCCTATCTGCGTAACCAAACAAGCGGAGGGTAACTCGTGACCCTCATTCGTTTCTCCGCCCTCGGACAGCTTGGGAATCAAAGCACCTATTCACCTCCACACTTCACTCCACCATTAGCTTCCCACAATCTCTCCCTTTATTCTCCATTCTCTCTCTCTCTCTCATTGCCAGCAGCATTAAAGCTACAGTCACCACAATCTCACTCTCTATCTATATATGTTGATGTTGATATAGATATAGCATAGCCATAGATATTTGTAGAGAGAGAAAGTTATAGAAGGCGAGTGCTTGTAAAGAGAAAGATGGTGAGGATTATACCTATGGCGTCGTCTATTAGACCTTCTCTGTCATCGCTAAGATTTACTGCTACTTCTCGAATTGGTGTTACTCTTGCCTCGCAAAATCCCTCTCGTAAGCTCAGTTTATATCATTTTGGCAGTGGTAAGATATCTACTATTCATTGTATTGATTTGTATAGCCTTTTACTGCTCATATTTCTTTGTGTTTAGCTCAATTCTCGATTTAGAGTTTGGGTTTTCATGTTTTATTTGTTGTATAGCTCTATTTACAAGATAAATTTAGTTACTTCTTTTTTTTAATGGATTTTTGATTGTGTGCACGCCCGTGTGCTGTTATAGCCTTGGTAAAAATAATTGGAGTGGTCAACTAGGGTTCTGTCTGGTAATTATACGTAAATTGAATTATTATGGGTACTGAAGAAAAAAATGCATTTTTTTCAATGTGCATTTGAGTTTACTGTAAATCATTATGGTTAGATTCTTACACTAGACATGCTGTTGCAGAATGTAGAAAAAATAAAAATATAGAGTAAATATTATTTGGGATAAGGCTATGTTGAATTGAGTTATTTTGCCAAGATAATTGAAGAAAGCTAGCCAAAATTATGTCTTTTAACCTGACTTGATGATGGCTTCTTTGACCTAACTTTGCTCGAACCAAACTCTGTCTCGAGTAATATCCATTATTTGTAGAGCTAAAATTGCTTTTTTAATCCGCAGGTGGGTATTTAGACATGTTACTGAAGTTGAATTAGTTCAACCTCTTTGTTTATATCCCTTGATATGTGGAATGTGGATGACGAACATTGAGGTAGGATTATAGAAGCATCAGGCTTACGCACTTAATAATTTTGTTTTTTCATTCAGCGATTCCACAGTCACAGTGTTTTGGCCTTAAAGCTTCTAAGTTATTAAGAGGAGAGGGGAGCAGCGTGGCAATTAGTGCAGCTGGAAATATGGCACAAGCAAGCACTACCACTAGCCAAGAGAATGCCTTAGACTGGGTCAAAAAGGACAAGAGAAGAATGCTCCATGTTGTTTATCGTGTTGGGGACTTGGACAGGACCATAAAGTACGTGTCTCTGATACACCATGATCAGCTATTGTGATCTTGTAATTTGTGATTCTTCTCAACAGGGTTGATTGAACTCTAATGCTGGTTGCAGATTCTACACAGAGTGTCTGGGAATGAAGCTGTTGCGAAAACGAGACATACCTGAGGAGAGATACACAAACGCCTTTCTTGGATATGGACCTGAAGATTCTCACTTTGTTATTGAACTCACTTACAGTAAACTATCTTAAGTTCTCTTAATTAAATTACTGTTTTCTCAATTTGGGAACTTTATATCGACCTCCTAGAGACTGCTTCAATTTGAACTGTATTTTTCTCAAGTATGCGCATCAGTGTTAATCTCATATGTGCCAAGATCATTTGTCATTGACTCTTATGATTTTCTTTAATGATGCTTCCAGACTATGGAGTCGACGCATATGACATTGGATCTGGTTTTGGCCATTTTGGTATTGCAGTTGATGATGTAAGTCTCTGTTAATTTTTCACTGCTCCTTTCATAAATTTTTGTTTTTCTGCTGCCTAATTAAGAGTCTTGCATAAGATAGTAGTATAGGTGTACCTTTTTGGTTTAAATAATTATTTTCATAGAAATGAGTGGTTTTGATTTTTTGACTGAACTGATGACTTTTTTCTTCCCTGGTCCTGTCCTTGTGTATGTGAGTTTAAGTTTTATTTCTACTGCGAGACGAATTTGTATACATGGTCCCTTTGCTACATGGATATATTTGTGAACATATTGGCATGAAGCCTTCTTTGAAAATTAATACATTGTTTAACAATGGAAGTATATGTGGAAAATTGTTTTCAATTTATCATAAATGCTACAGTTAATGTTAGAACACTTATCAACTGCCTTTTGGTTCCATAGGTTGCCAAAACTGTGGAACTCATAAAGGCAAAGGGTGGCAAAGTAACTCGGGAGCCCGGCCCTGTTAAAGGTGGCAGTACAGTGATAGCATTTATCGAAGATCCTGATGGTTATAAGTTTGAACTTTTGGAGAGGGGTCCTACACCTGAGCCGCTCTGTCAAGTAATGCTTCGAGTTGGTGATCTCGAGCGGTCCATAAATTTTCATGAGAAGGTGAGTGTTGCTCCATATTTTTCGTGATCAGTGTACTCTTCGTCACAATATTCTCAATTTATTTGGTCTTCACTGATAATTTGTTCTTTACTTATGCATTTACTGCCGTCTGATGCTCATCCTCCATTACTTTTTAAATTTGTGTCATTTTATTGTTCAGGCTTTTGGCATGGAGCTTCTTCGCAAACGAGATAACCCTGAATACAAGGTAATTTTTCCTTTTCTGATGATTGGATTGAGTAAAGCCATCAGAATTCAAACTCTAGGCCTGCGATACGAATGGCGGGTTGGGTCTTTTGGAAACCCCTTAACTTTTAACCCTTCCATCCATAGAGAAAGGATTTGATCTCGAGGAGGAAAAAACCAATTTTACTCTCTCATGTCTACATTCTAGAGTCTGCTCTAATATGCATGAAACATTTGCATGGAACTTTATGTGAGAGATTTCAGCTTGCTTTTGATCATGGCAGAACTGCGACTGCAGTTCATCTTCTATGGCTGGCATGCTTCCAAATGATTTCCTCTATAAGTAGGTTCCACAGTTACTGTCCTTAAATGAGCTTAAACTGTATAAGAGTAAAAACATTCCACCTGTTGCTTAATATCACATGCCTAGACATGAATTTTAACAGATTTTCTTGTGCCAACTGTTGTCCCCTTAAGTTGGATTTCCACTATAAATGATGAGAAGTTGCTGAAGGACAAGTCATTCTAGTGATCTCTCACTGTGGTATCAATCACTCTATTCCGAGTCCAGCTGGCCAGGATTTAACTTTCCTTATGGTGCTTTTTTAGGGGTCCACTTGGTTTGTCCCTGCATTGCATCCTCTCAAATTGTATTAGTAGTCTCTTCGATTTTAATTTTCTCTTCCTCTGTCTTATTGATAAATGTATTTGTAACCTGAGTTTGATAAGCAATTTCTTTGTTTGAATAAATGAATTATGAATGCAACTAATTGAGCTTTTGCAATCTCACCTCTTGGTCTTGCTCGTGAAGTTGGTTGGAGCTTATGGTCTTCCACAGTCCTATGCGCTACAATTCTTAAAAACTGTTAAAGAATGCAAAAATTGAATATATGCTTTTCAAACAGTTCAGTTACTTAGAATCCTTTAGTTGCCTATGTGACTATGACAGCTATTTGTTGATCTGAGGTGCTACATTCTTTCTTATTGAAGTAGTTTTAATGCACCTATCTGGCCGATATAAGCTTGTGGTCCTTTTCACAGTATACAATAGCCATGATGGGCTATGGTCCCGAAGATAAAAATGTCGTGCTGGAGTTGACGTACAACTATGGCGTCACTGAATATGAAAAGGGAAATGGTTATGCTCAGGTAGCGACGTTCTATTTTACATTAACCCTAGAACAGTGGTATTATTGTCACTCACCATGGGTATCACTACCTTGGTTTTGCACCCAGGTGGACCCATATTGAGGGACTTAGTAAATTGACAGATTTTCTCTCTATCTGAACAGTTGGCAATAGGCACAGATGATGTTTATAAAACAGCAGAAGCAATTAAACTATGTGGTGGGAAGATTACCCGAGAACCAGGACCCTTACCTGGTATCAATACCAAGATTACAGCTGTCCTGGATCCTGATGGTTGGAAGACGGTATGGGCTTTGCCTGAGAACCTTTTTTTTTGGTAAAATTGTCTTTGAGTACGACATGACTGCTATGAAATTGGGTTATTGTCTTGTCTGGGCTTCCACATCTGTGGCACATCTGCTTTAACTTTTGATTCTGGATTATAATTTTTCGAACAATTTATTGTATGTATTGCTATCTCAATGATATGTTTCTAAAACACAGAAAATGAGGTTGCAAGTACGGAAGAAAATTGTTGCTTGGGGGTCTAGGTTAACATAAGTGTCATCAATAGAGGAAAACTTGAAATTAGCTTGCAACTGGCTTTGTGAAAGTTAGACAGTTTGAAACTCATCTTCTGGATTGGTTGATTCAATGTTTCATCTTTCCCAGTATGGTTGAAGTCAAACTTGACTGGGGAACCAAAGTAACTTGAAATTCCTTCAAAAATGGCAGATGACCCTACTTAATACACAGGCTCAAGTTTTTGCTTCGACCCTTCTTTATATTTCCTATTTGGATTGGGCCTCATTTCTGATTTACAAAGGCGAAATTGTTGCTGCCTGTGACACGGGCTTGTAGATGAAGCATAGGTGCAAGCAATGAGTGGCTTATCATCTTTGGGGGTTTGGGACCTAAATTTAGTTGATGCGAACTGTTACAGTCTATCAATGACAGTTTCTTTTGTTCAAATATGTAGTAGATCATAAAACACACTTTGGTATGACAAAAGAACTATTTCTGAAGTAACTATGTTTTGTAATTGTTTTGGTAAAAGATATGGGGCAGCCTTGACAGTAAATATATAGTAGCCACACTAAATGTTTGGTTATCTTGCTTTCCCTCCCTGCAGGTTTTTGTTGATAATATCGATTTTCTCAAGGAACTGGAATGAGTTTTCTGGAAATGGTGATACCAAGCATGCAACAATGGATCATGAACAAAGATTTGTGATGATATCTCGATGAAAGCTTCACCTCTGGTCAAAATGATTCTTCAAGCTCCGTCGGACATTGTATTAAATCCCGTTTTGTAGATAAAATCACAATGCTTGTCACTGTAAACCTGCTTTATAGGCATCTTGTTATAGTTTTGCAGTGTAGAAAGATATTAATTTCGTCTAATAATTTTTGCCGCACCGTTCCGATCATTTACATTGTTAGGATCGGAGGGGTAGGGGTGGGACTTTTATAATTTTTCAGGTGGGGTTTCAGTGTCAATATCAAAGCGCCAGGTGGTGGATATGTTGTTTTCACAAAATTCAGGGGATGTAGCTGTAATTTATCCAACAATCTATGAAACTCTACAGTCTTCAGCGCTGCTAATATTTTTCCAAAAAGCTACCTGAAAAACTTAGGAAACGAAACGATAAATATTTTTAGAAAATAATTTTTGTAACAGAAATTTTGTTAAAAATTATTGTTATTTTTTGGGTTTTTTTCTTTCAACGTTTTTTCATTCGTATGAATTAGCTAAATCACATATATTGCCTCGGTTGACAAAAATAAAATATTTCTTTATAAAGAAAACCTTTAATTTCCTTTTACATTTTCTATAAATCAATCAAAAAAATTGTTATCTTTTTTTATGTTGGCTTTCCTTTTTTCTGTTCTCTTGGTGTATTTTCTCTTCTTTTTTGGGAAATGAATGAAATTCTTAAAAATAAAAAGAAAAACTATTATAATTTTCTTTTTCTTTTTCTTCAAACTAAATATGGGAAAATGTTTATATATATTTTTGAAATCCGTCAGATAATTTGATTGAATCGGGTTGGTAAAATTCAGTTCATATCCGAACGATTGATAGGCCTCCCAAATTGGAGAAAATAAGATGAAGGGAGAGGGATAGAGATTTGTTAAAAAAATCCACTTTCTTCCCTTTTCTTTCTCTTATTTAATTTTCTCTCCACAATCTCCTTCTCTTCCACCTCATTTCCCTCCTTATTTTCCTCTTCCTTTCGCTCCTTTTCCTCTCATTCCAAGCGCAAAGAAAAACAGTACCGAGCCGACCTTCAGAGAAAATAAAACAAACACCAAAAATTATATAAAGTTAATAAACCCTAGAAAAAACAATTCGATAAACCCTTCACCCCTCTCTCTCTCTCGTCTGTGGAGCTTAGCTACTGCTGAAACCTTGAGACATGGACAATAACGAAGAGCATGAGTCAACTATTTGTCAACAGAGACCGACAAAGAAGACAAAACCCAAGGAAGTGGCCATCTTTGGCAACTACCGAAACTACTATGGCTATCGTGTGAGCTCTTTTGCTCCCTTCTTATTTCATTTTTTTCGGTTTTTCAAATCTACACACACACATACTTTCACAAGTAAACCGGGTGTCTTTGTGAGCTTATTTGCAAGTAGTAAATTTTGTTGATTCAATTAGCCTAGCTGTTGGTTCAGTCGTTCTTCTACGTATTCTTTTTTCGAAAATTGTTCATGTTTTTTTATGGGTGTTTGGGTTTTAAGGGTTTGTTGGGGGTGTTATTCTAGATTAGTCAGGAGTTGGAGGAGGATCCAAGGTTGAAGGCATTGAAGAAGGAGTGGTTCGAAGGCAAGGATTGTCTTGACATTGGCTGCAACAGTGGGTTGATTACTATTACAGTTGGTAATTACTTCTTCGGTGACATTTTAATTCAAATTCCAGTTTCGCAAATGTATTGCTTTTTTTTTTTTTCATTTTTACTTATCATCAAAAGAAAAACTTAAAAACCATTGAGGAAACCCTTCACGTATCATTGCTGTTCTTTGTTCTGGAAACGACATTGAAAATTTTCGAGATTTAAGTTGTTATTTCACACCAAAAAAAGAGGGAAAGGGAATGTAAAGCATGACTTTATTACCTGGGTCATCACCAGCAAGACCATGGACCGGTAGTGTTTTATAGATGTGTTTGCCTGATTAAAATGCCACAAGCACATCTCTAAAACAGAAATGGTGACTAGGTATGTGGTTAAAATTAGGGCCAGTATCATTGAGGTTATGTGTTTGATGCTCAAGCCAACCATTTTGTGCAAGTAACATCTCAGATTAGGTTTGTACCTGGATTTACCCCACTGGGATCCCATTTATGGGGACTAGACTGAGTGTTATTTATTTACTTTTAGATGTGTTTGGGTGATGTAATGTGTCAAAACAACAAGGTGACACCTAGAAACAGGGGAAGCTAGCAAAGGTCAATAGAAGTTAGCAAAAGAAAATAAACATTTATTGAAATTATAAAGTTGGAATTGGAAACATTTCATAGTTCAGACGTTCTCCTATAGCAGAAGTGGCCATCATGCTCAAACCAAACTAATTCTTTTGTGTTTTGGGCTGTCATATTTTTCCTTTTGATTGTGCTTGAGAGTAAATAGTCATTGTGGGTCTTCATGCATTTATTTCACAATGAATTTAATTCATTTTTCTTTTTCATTCACAGCAAAAAAGTTTGGTTGCCGGAGCATCCTTGGAGTCGACATTGATTCAAGTAAGATTTTCATTTTGTATCTGTAATTTGTTTCTGCAACTAGTTTCGAAATAAGCATTTAGATTACACTTTTCTGTGTTCAGCATGTTCGTCAATGGTAAAGACTTTCGGTTTCACTTGCCTTATTTCTAAATGAAAAATCTGGGGCATATATTTTGCATAAATATCTTGGGCGTTAAGTGTAAGATACCTTCACTCAGCTCAGTTCATATTTTATTTTCTCTTGCACAGAAATTTATATACGCATCTTGACAGAAATTAACTATTTCCCTGGGTCGAAAGTCCATGTGACTTTATTTGTATTTTAAGTCGGGATTCAGAACAAAATCTGCTTTGAGAATATGCTTATTCTGAAATTTTGTCAGTCTTTATCTATGTTGTATTTCCATACTTGGTTTTAGCCTTGAGGAATAAAGAAAGGCACGGGATCTTGTGATTTAGAGTGTAAGTGAAATGATGAAATGGAAAGGTCAAAAGTCCATGTGCATCATTTAATTGGATGACTGACAAAAATTGCAATAAATAATTACTTGATGACATATCTGGTTTTCATAATAGATTGGCATTATCTGAGAATAGATCACCAGATTGAACTAGAGAACATACTGAATGATAAATCGTCCAGTTGTTATGAATACTATTCAAGCAGTTTAAACCATTGGCTTCGATTGGATCGGCCATAGATTTTTGAGGAAGCCACTGTTCATTATGCATAGTTAGAAGAGAAAGCGGTGCGGTAGAAAGGTGGCAGAGGATTGTTGGGATAGGTGTGAATAGGGCATTAGATTACGTTGTGAATTCACCTTTTTTTTTAACAGATATAGCTTTATTGTGGAGTTAACTTCTGGTTATCGGGTTGACCTTGTTTACAAACTCCATTCTTGTAACCAATGACCTTCATTCCTGTAAATCTGTTATCTTATCACATTTTCCTAAATTGAAACTATTTTTTTTGAGTATTTGAAAAATTATAGGTTTGGGAAATTGAAGGATCTCATCCTTGAGTTAAATTAGGTAATGTCATTGTATGGTTAATAATTTATAAGAATCACTTCTCTTCATCCTTTCAGCTCGAATTGAGGATGCATATTGGAACCTTAGGAAAATTGTGAGGACAAGTATGCGTAAGGTGCCTCCAAAGACTTCCAAAATGGCGGATGCAGAAGGAGTAAATGAAGTAGAGCACAATGTAACTGATTCTTCAAGTAAAGACACTAGAGATATTTCTGCGGATTTTTCTCCTTTGCAGGGAAGAGATCTGTTTGACATTGTTTCTTTCCAAAAAGGAAATTTTGTTCAGAGTTGGCATCCACTGGAGAATAAGTGCTATGATACAATTCTCTGGTAAATTATTTCTTGCTCTGTCATCTTAATTACATTTCCAGTCATTATAAGAAAGAAACTGGTGCTCATATTTCGTTAAAAAGAAAAAAAAAAAGAGCCATCTTGACAAGATATCTTGACAACAAGGGTTTTCAAGTTTTTCAAAGTTATTCCAACCCTGAAAAGGGGAAAAAGACAGAGAAAAGAAAATCATTCTTGGGCACCATATCACGAGGATATTATAGTGACCTTGATGGGACATTCTTTTAACCTCAAGTTACATTGGGCATGCTCATTTTTCTAATTTTTTTTTTCTTGTCATAAAGTGTATCATGACGTGTCCATGTGATATTGAGTTTTATGAGAGATGCACATATTAAAGCTTCTACTCATCAATTAAATTCAATCTTATCTACTCCTATTCGTGTGGTGGTTTCATTTCCTATTTTGCAGTTTAAGTGTAACAAAATGGATCCATTTGAACTGGGGTGATGATGGATTGATTACTTTATTCTCAAAGATTTGGAGGCTTCTTCAACCGGTATTTCTTGTGCTTAGTCTTTCAGTACATTATGTGATAGTTACCATCTGAGGAAAGGAACTGCATTTGATAAAGAGTTCTTGTAGTTCTTACAGTGTTTTCTCCTTTTATATATGCCTTCTGAATATATTTGAATTCCATTTAATCGTGAGCAGGGTGGCATTCTTGTTTTGGAACCCCAATCATGGACCTCATATTACAATAACCGTTTTGTTTCTGAGGTGCACATTTTCCCCTTATTTCATTATTAGATATTAAGTGATAGTTTGGTCATCAAAATCCTAAATATGGTTTTTTTTTTTTTTTGCTGTTGCCCCCCCCCCTCTCCCCCCTTTTTTTCTCACTATGCTGTTTTGAAAAGATTTTCAACTAGTTTGCAGCATTCTTTTGGGTCATAGTCGTCATTATAATGCAATGGTTTTCTACATATTCTGCAGGCAGCAAAAAATAATTATCGAAATATTGAAATTTACCCGGAAGATTTTCAGGATGTACTTCTTGACAAGGTATATATCATGCATCTTTCCACATTTTGGCAATGAAGTTTAGCATCCGCTGGATGGAGCTGGAAACAATCCTACAGATATGGTGCTCTCTTGTCCGCAAAAAATCACTAATATCTCATCTTCAATGTGATTGCAGATTGGATTTAGAATGGTAGAAAACATAACATCCAGCTTATCCGGTAACAAATCTGGATTCAACAGACCCATTTT
>CM042188.1:36016172-36028085 GCA_023539305.1 Ilex asprella | reverse complement strand
TAGATCATACGAAGAATAAGGCTGTTAATGAATTCAAGAAAGCTTCGAATCACAACAATGGAAGTGTGTTGTCCTTGAGACATCAAAGATGGATTCATACGAGGGCTCTACGATATCTGATGAAGAATGTCACATGGAATCCGATGCTGAATCATCCTGTAGTCCTCAACCTGTTGCTGGCGATAGTTTACCGGAGAGTGATGGGCAGTGATCTGATGATTTATGGGATGAAGAGGGAGCTAAGAAGCTGCTTGAGGTATTGGCATGGATGGTTGGAGTTAGTAAACAAGAGAAAAACTAGGGAAGGTTTCGGCTGAAGATGTGAGGGTTACTAAAGATTTGGAGGAGAGAAACATGCTGTTCCTTGACAAAAATTAGGTTTCCTTTCTTTTTTTTTTGGTTTTCTTAGATTATATTTGTTACTCTTAATCTGTCATATTTGAGTTCAGAGATTCCTCCACCTCTCGCCACCGGTTCCTGTTGCTCAGACTTCCTAAGTCTTCCTAAAGGAGAGTGCATGAAAACGCTTCGACGTAGGGTGAGCTATTTCAAAAGGGTTATCAAGTAAAAGCAAACTAAATATCCTGATTTCTCAAGTTGACGCCGCAGATTCTGGGAAAAGAAGTACGCCGCAGATCTCAACAATAAAGCTACTTTCTTGCCTTATTCTCCCTCATTCCTTTTACAGACGTGCTTGTGTGTGTATGTGAGAGAGAGAGAGAGAGAGAGAGAGATTTTAAATACAATAAGTCATACTGGAATTCATGATAGATAATCTGGTAGTACTAAGAATTGAGAAGATCCAAACACTGGAATAAATGCAAATAATTTCTATCTAATATTTTTCTTCATAATTGTCCATTTCCATTTCCATTTTCTTTCCTTTCCTTTTCAACTCCATATTTGCTCATGATTTTCAACAGCCAGTTGATTTGCCATGTACTCCAATTTGCACCATTGTCCAAAACCATTCCTTGTTCCTCCGTTCTATATATCCTTGCACTGCAGCCGTACATATGAAGTATTCATGAGTGGGCTAACCGCAAGCATTTGCCCATTGCAAGGAATGGAATAAGTTCAGTTTACACAACTATACATGGAAGAAGCTTTAAAAGTCAAATTGCCCTGTTGGGTTCTCGGTCCAAATCACTTCCAACAAAGTTTTCCTCAAGTGGATTGGAAAATTACCTTGTATTGCAACGATTACAGCGTACTTTCCGAGAAACCATTATGGCGGCTACATATCTAAGATTCTGGGAATCACACATCAACTTGCCCCCTCTATTTCACATCTCTTCAATTCTACCATCCACTTGAATGTCCAAATTAAGAGCTCAACCATTCTAGACAAAACCCTCATCCCAGAGGTAAAACTGACAAATAACCACATCTAGATGGCAAAAGCGTTGTCACAGCCCAAGTAGGCACCTTTCACAGATGGACGAAGTTAGGCACAAATTCAAGCATACCTGACCTGACAACTTAGCTGTCCAAAACCCCACTGGCACCACACTATCACAAATTCTTCTGCTGCATTTACATTGAGCTAATGCCACTGAACCACCTGTGAAGCTCCCATCTTCTGCAACTTTGACATTTATAGAGTATAGACATTGTGTTCTCTAGAGGAGGAGACAAATATTGCAGGCTCCATTTACCAGCATTCATATTAAGCCCAACCTTTGGCCCCTCTTTCCATCTTCGGCGCCTTTGACAATCTGCTGGATCAGGGCTAACATCAACAACCAAAATAGGGATGCAAAGGTAATTCTGGCTTGAGCTCTACAGAAATCCAGCAAGTCTAGCTCTACTTTTCGAACAATTATATTGGGAGAGTTTGGCCGAACAATATCACATGCCAGTTCGTCCTGGTGATAATAGTGAAAAATGTTCCTTGTGTATTCTAACTTGCAATAGAATTAATGGCACCACCAGAAGGACAAATCATATGGTTACATGTTTCCTCCTCCACCTGCCGGCAGTCCAGTAGAATACACCGTGTCGGCAGCTGCATTGTTTGTTTATTTCGAGATACTTCCGCCCTTGTGACACCATATAGGAAAAGTGAAAATCCTGCAAATGGCAGAATATGAACTCATAATTGAGGGGGTAGCTCACAATAACCCAACAAAACAATAATCAGTTAGTCTTGAATCAAAACATGCAGTCTTGCTTGTATATTAAATTGAGAAACTGAGAAAGCTTATAATGAAACCTGATCATACGACAAATTGAGGAACCACAAATAATTCAAAGAATGAAGATAATAGCTGCATTAAATTGTAGAACAATACACAGCCACAGGTAAACATGTGTGTGAAAAAAAAAGGAGGAATTCTTTCCTGACTTGAGCAGTGAGCAAGAAAATTTGTTTTACATTAGAACCGCCGTATAGCTCCTAGAAGGAAAGATGTTGATTTACGTGTGTGAAAAAAAGAAGGAACTCTTTCCTGATTTGAGAAGTGAGCAAGAAAGTTTGTTTTACATTAGAACTGCCATATAGCTCCTAGAAGGAAAGATGTTGATTTAAAAAATATTTATAATCACTCATAACTTCCACATAAAAGAAGAAATAAAGATATTTTAGACTTGCAACATAAGTGCTTTGTACAAAAAGGCGTCAGATTTTGGTATGGCATACAAGAATTCTGAGATGTATTCAAATCAGGAAGAATCCAATTACTAACATCGAAATGTTCCTCACATAGAGAGGCAGGACCCTCACCCAAAAATATAACACAGTAAAATTACAAGAAGCATAAATTATTTGATAGCAACAATGCTGACAACCACCATATGCACAAAGAAACTGTATGATCTGTTCACAGAGGAATTAGGGGAAAACACTTCACTTATCATTCATGTTACAAGGGACCTCAAAACCAAATTTGCTGTGACTGCATGTCCTCTCTAATAATGTCATTAAGGGCTAAAGGGGGTCTTTTGGGGTACATTAAGACAAGCTCTGATCTGTATTGAATGATCAAAGACACTAGCATAGAGGGAAAATATCTAACCCGAGCTTCCAACCTTACAGGAATTTAGCAATTTACATTCATAGTATGCTTGCTCGGCCATAGATGATGCGTCAAATCCGGTCAGCCAACACCTGATGGTCTGCATCCAAGGGTCAGATATTGAGTTTGCAATAGCCTTTAAGCCATGTAACGCAAGCTGGTAACCATAAAATAACCTCGGAACCTACAAAATTCACGACATGTTCACACATGTTGCATCGCAAACATTTTCTATCACATCTCTTCCCGCAAGCAAAAGGGAAAAATGGAGGTTGAGCTAAAGAAACTCATAAACATGATTAAATCATAGAACTAATAAAAATAACGCAGCCCAGGAGAGAGAAAAAATAGCATGAGCTGGATGAAATTACCATGTAAATCACTTGGCGGAAGAAATGCGGCGCAAGGAAGATATCCAGCTGCTTGAAGAACCAATGTTGTCAGCATGCCCATGATCAGGGTTTGTGGTTTCAGCAGGCAACGCTGGTTTTATGGCCTTTCTTTTTGAGATTGCAGCAAGAGAAAAGGAAGTAGATGGCACGCATGCATTGCTATCAATCTACACAATCAACATCGTACATTCAGTGTCCAACTAAGCTAAATGAAACAATGAGAGAGGAAATTACCACATCTTTATCAAATTGCTATCATGTAAATGAAGATTTTATGCTCATCAACAAGCAACAGCATCAGATACTTGCTACTTTTCTGATTCAAAGAGGATGACATAACTCACATTTCTCTCAAAGGGCTTGTCAGAGCTCAAGTTCCTTTCTGGTGGCGATTTAAATTGCATGCGAAAGCGAGGACTAACAGGATTGCTTGATCTCGTGCGCTCTGTCAACTCGGTCGGATATGAAGCATTATTGCCTGCTGACATTGAATAAGAAACAAGTCATAATATTCATTTCTTAACAGTCGAGAAATAACAAAGTACCCATATCATGCAAACCATATAAGCTTCTCCAGTATATCTCAGCTCAGTTTCAATATTGGTTACTCCTGAGAAACATTTTACGGTGATCGGTACCAGAAAATAGACCTCTTGTGTGTAATTGTTCAAATATTTATTATTCAACATTATGAACACATGATCCAGAAGGGACAAATAAATTCTTCCATGCCAGCATTCTTTCGAAAATATGCAAACCAAGATGAGCAACTGGACAGAACAGTTGAAATTCTCAAAAGTTCATTATACCACTGTCCTTCAACCCATGGAAAATGACTTTTACTAGCAAGATCTAACCTTGGTGCTTGTCCACATGCTTTTGAACTGTTCGACTGCTGCTCTCTCCAGGAGCTGGCTGTAAAATTTGAAGGTCAATCATGTAAGCAACACCCCAATTATGACCAATTTCATAGGGGAACATTTTGGGTGGCAGATACAAAAGTACCAAAAACAAACTTTAAAAATCACTTGAAAAAAAGTGGTGCAATCCTGCTCAGAATTTATTAAAATAAGTGTACGGAAAAAAAAAAGCAAGAAACTAAGTAGCAAGAATACTAACAGATACATGTGGCCGAGGTTTACTCTTCTGTGCCTGTTGGTACTTTAGGATGGTCCAATCAAATATGTGATCAAATTCATATCCTGCAAACACAAAAAGGAGAACCACTTAGGTGTTTTAGAATGCATTGTATATGAGAAGCTGAAAATAGCACATCAACATTGCAGTTTTCACAATTTATCAATAAGAGGAGAAATGGAAAGAAGAACAACTTGTGTTACCAAACTATCAGATGGAACAGCACAATGACATACTCAGACACAAACGACACTCATCATTTGCAAAAAGAAAGATCTGAAACATGGTACCACTGAGAAATCCACAATAAAAAGTGAAAAGGAAACATACGTTCAGCAATTGAAGTAGCCACTCAATGGAAGGACTGATGATGTCATTCCTACTCCTAAGAAATCATAAACCAAACCAAACCAAACCAAACCAAACTAAGTCAAGCCTTATGTCCCAATCATTTGAGGTTAGCTATATGAGTCCGTCTTCACCATTCATTTCGATCATTCGCTACACACTCATTTTAAGTTAAATATTTTCATATCTTTTCTTATTATTTTGTTCAATGTTAATTTAGGTCTATCCCTCCTAGGGTCGATCCTTAGCATAATCCCACCATGATTGAAATTCTTTACTTTCTCCCACGGAAGACTTAATGGTAGCCATAGTTCCGTCATACATGTCCTTTATCACCTCAATATACCTATTCGTCATTTTTTTTCTCTCTAACACCCTCCATATTATATTTCTAGGTACTTTATCAGACACATTTTTTAGATCTATCAATACTATATGGAGATTTTTCTTCTTCACTCTATACTTTTCTATGAGTGTCCTCAATAAATATATGGCATCCATAGTCGATCTACCCGACATAAACCCAAACTGATTTTGTGACACTATAATCTCAACTCTTAAACAACGTACAATAATCACTTCCCATAATTTTATTCTATGACTCATCAATTTTAGTCCTCCATAATTATTATAATTTTGAATCTCCTTTATTTTATAGCTAGGTACTAAAATACTCTTTCTCCATTCATCAGGTATTTTCCTATTAGCAATAATTCTATTGAATAATTTCGTTAGCCACAACACTATCTCATTCTCTAAACACTTCCAAACTTTAATTGGAATCTCATTCGGTCCTAAAGTTTGTCTTGCCTAATTTCATTTTCTTCAATACAAACTCTACCTCCAAATTATTTACTCTACTAAAGAACGTTTCGTGGATCCTACCATTTTCTATATATTCTAGGCTTCCTAAGTGATTTTTATTCAATAGTTTCTCAAAATAGTCTTTCCGCAGATTATTTATTTCCTCATCTTTAACTAAAACCGTTGAATCCTCACCCTTGATGCACTTAACTTGGTTAAAGTCTCTTATTTTCTCTCTAATTTTAACTAGTTTGTAGATTTTTTTTTCTCCCTTTTTACTATCTAATTTTTTGTACAACTTGTCGTAGGTGTCTAACTTAACGTCTCTAAATATCTTTTTAACCTCCTTATTACCAAAGAAATCATATAATTTAAATATCCACAGTCCACGCCATTAGCTTGCTTTTGCAGACGCTAACAAGGCCGTGTAAGCAACCATGTAACAACGCAAGTTTGGAGAAATTACCATTCCAAAATTCATTAGAGGATTGCTTTTTTGAATTGCCACTTTCAGTCCCATAATTAGTCAAACGAGTTTTAGTATCTATTCATGAAGATAAAATTGGATGGGCAGATTAAGCAGTTTCCAGAGAACCAATTGTATATTATATATATTCAAAAGTTGGACAAGGTCTAGACCTTTACTTTGCTATCATTTGAACGAACCACGTTACGCCCCATCATATAAATATACAGAATTTTAGCTGGAATAAATTCTACTACAATCCAGCCCGCGGGTCTTTTTGCCATAGGGTCACATGAGCTCTCATGATCATAACAACTGTTATACATGTCTTTTAACAAACATCAAAAGCAAAAGGCTTGTATGACCCTTTTAATGTGTAGTAAGGTGACTGGACTTTGCAATAAATACCTTCACGAGTAAACAATTCTCGGAACAGACGTTTCAAGAACCCATAATCAGGCCGTTGATCAAAGTTCAGTGAATGGCAATAATGGAAGTATGATGCGAATTCCACTGGATGAGACTTGCATAAAACCTTCAGAAAATATCATTCATAAAACATAAGCCACATAAATTCCGAAAGATTGAAACCCTGACCCCATGGATAAATGGTATATGCATACCTCAATAGGAGTTGATACCTTCTTCTCACATATTTTATCATACTTTTGCTTCTTTGTGGCAGCTTTTAAACCCTGCCATGGAAGGCTGTACACAATTTGGTGAGGTTTTATAGCTAATTCAAAATAGAAAAGAAAGATCCAGCAGAATTACTGGCATACACATGTAGTTTTTTAACTTCAATGTCAATAAATACCCATGCGACATCCCATATTAGCAAAAGAACGGCAATTTTCAGCAAAATACAGTTAAAAGGGGGGAAAACCACAGCACTGAGAAAGAGATGGCATACCTTCCTCTCAAGAAATATAGAAGTACATAACCAATAGATTCCAAATCGTCTCGCCGGCTTTGCTCTACAAACAAGACACCGAAGCAAGTGAATAGAATGTCCTCACCCCAACTCTATCCACCAAACAAGAAATATGAAAAAAAATAAAATAAAAAAGAGAGCATTTTTATACTCACCAATTCCAAGATGAGTGTTACAACTGGCATAGCGTGCCGTCCCTGTTAAACTTTTGTTCTCCCTGTATATGACAAGAAGAAAGCACAAAAATACCTTTTACTCTGACATGATATACCAAAGAAGTGATAACTCATAGGGCACACATTTTTACTTTGAAGATGAATCTATTTGCTTGAGTTGCAAAGACATTACACAAGACAACAGGGAGTAACAGAAACAGTATGTCTTGTATTGTTTTGAAATTTTAAAATATGTCCCCTTAAAGATTTCTTTTGCCTAAAAAAAAGTTCAAATAAAATATCACTAGTGTTGGGCAATACAAAACCCAAGTCAAAATGGTGAGATGATGTAATAGTTGAGGAATGGAGATCAAAGTCGAAAAGGTTTACAAGTGCAGACAAGAGGGCTACCTGTAAGGAATATGTTGCTTGGTTGTTGCATCCCGGTATCTTTTTGCAAGCCCAAAATCAATAATATAAACCTGATGGATTCAATTAAAGGACAAGAATGACAAAGTCATTACCATCATCCACAAAAAAAAATAGGGAGCAAATGTAGCACTTATAATCACCTGATTTGCTTTCCGGCCAAGACCCATGAGAAAGTTATCAGGCTTAATATCCCTATGCAAGAACCCTTTAGAATGCACATATTCTATCCTTGTTACCTGGAAGAACAGAAATATGAACCAAATAATTCCTGATTAAAATAGAAAAGTATTAATAATTCAAAGGGAGAATTAATAACAGACTTCTTGAAAGTTGAGATGGTCATGAAATAAGCCTTGATAACTTATTTGTTGACCAGATATGAGTCAAGTCTGTGATAGTTTCATAGGCTGCTAGAAAAAGAAAATAAAGAAAGAAGATTAACTTCTGATGGGTCTGTAGGGTGCACACAACATCCGAAAATTGTTATTTCAGATCTTGTAGAGCAGTTAAATTCCATATGATTTGTTGGTAATATGTATACCAATCTATTTCTCCATTCTATATGGTTAAATCAACGGCATACACTATAAGAAAATTACTTGGTCCAGCTACTTATTGAGGCATTAATGTTTATTGACAAAAAAAAATTGTAGCCTTATGATGGGAAATAGTGCTTACCATTTGATCAGCCAGCATTAAGACCGTCTTCAATGAAAACTTCCTGCCACAATACACAAATAGATCTTCAAGACTTGGTCCTAGCAAATCGAGGACCAGGATATTGTCTTCCCCATCTACCCCAGACCACTTTATACCAGGTATACCACCTAAAAGAAGAACCAAATCAAAATTTAAAACAACGGAAATACAAACATGCATAGATAATACATGCACATTATATACCACAATAATTCATTCTAATTCCAAACAAACATACTTCCTCCCTGGAGAATATTGTATAGCTTGGCCTCATACAGTAGCTGTGGATGTTTTGTCTTGTTGTTCTCCTGCAAACCAACAATCATTAAGATAATTATTTCCAACAAAATTCAATTGATTAAAGCCCTACAATAAACAAAACAAAAAAAAAACAATTAAAACGTTAAAACCAACCATAACAAGAAAAGGCTCTAATCAGTTCAATACAGCTGAAGTTACAAAAAAACATGAAAAATTGACTCAAAATAGAGAAATGGAATTAGGCTTACGATCTTCACAGCCACGATCTCGACGGTATCAATATGCGAAGCTGCATAAAATCAAACGAAATTCACTAAATTAGCATCCATGAATCACGTAGTCAAAAACTCAATCTCCAGAAAATTTATCAAAAATAAATCGATACAATTTTGTTTCGTAAACACACACACACACGTGTATATATATATCTCACCGAGATAGATTTCACCAAATGATCCGCTTCCGATTTTACGACCGAGCAAGTATTTACCTCCAACGATCCTATCCATGCTTCAGATCGACAGCTCGAATCGAATCTATCAGATCATAAAATAAGCCCAGGGTATGATCAGAATTGGAGTGATTGGAGAGAAGGAAAAAAAAAATTCTACCAATTTTCTCGAGAAAATGAAACCACACACGCGAGACGCCCAGGAAACTAATACCACAGCCAACGAGAGAGCGGAAGGGCTTCGACGACTCGTCATGGACGGTTCTACAAGGTTAAATTACACTTTAACCCCTCACATAGGACTCTTATTTTATATTATCCCTAAACTATCAAATTTTTTATATTATACCCTTGACATTGGGTTGGGCAACCCGATTTCAATCCAAGCCCAACCCAAATAAATTAGGGCTTGAACTAATATTTTTAATACTTGGGTCCAAAAATTTCAACTCGAATTCAATTTTGGACCGAGCTCGAGTTGAGGAATCGAAAATCCGAATTCAACCCAAATTCGATAAATTAAATATATATATATATATATATATATAAAGCATTAACATTTTTTTTTTATTCTATCGTCATCTGTGTTTTGTTGCTTGCTACTCTATTATGCGTGATTAGTAGTAATATTGTTATGTTTTAAGTTTAATATTTTTATGGGTCTAATTTTTATGTTTTTTTGGATTGTGCTTTGAGATCACTAATTTTTTGGCATGAAAGCAGATGATCAATAATCGTGCACTATTATGAATGAAATATATAGATTATTTTATGAATTTGTAATTGTTCCCCATCTCTCTGTATTTCTTGCAGTGACCCTGAATTCAACCCGAGCCTGCCCAAATTAAACTCTGGCAGTGCTCGGGTTGAGTTTCTCAACCCGATGTAGGGTTAGGGTTAGGGTTGAAGATTATATACCTAGGATTAACTTAAAATTAATTATCTAACCCGCCCGAATTGCACCCCTAATTTCACATCACCCTAATTGTTAACTTTCAATAAAAATTTGACTGAGATTTATTTCATCTTGATACTAAATTATGTGATTTTTTTCACTTTATTTCAAAACATTGAAATTTTTTGTCCACAAAAATAACAAAACATTTGTAATTAGGGTAATGTAAAATAATTCAAATAGTTAAAAGTATAATATAAAAAAATTAATAACTTAAGAGACAGTGAAATCAAGTATACATTTGAGGAGATCAAAATATATTTTTTCCTTTTTAAATTTGATGGCTAAAGATTAAACCAAAACAGGAGGGGGGTAATTTTGGGATTTTGTGGGGAGAATCTTTGGCTCCTTGACTTTAATGAGTTTTTTTTTAATTAAAAGAAATTATAGTAATGTCATATTATTTAATATTTATTGGCCAGTATAACATTACTAACTCAAATTAGAAAAATTAATTACCAATAGATTTAAAAGTTTGAGTTCAAAGTTCACCAAGTATAGGAGTTGTACCTTCCTAAAATTCACCCTTAAAATACATTATTATGTATATACAACATTTAACTATGAGAACATTTAAAATAATTATTAAATAATAAAAACCATTCATCAATTAAATAAATAATCAAAACCATTTCCATTCAAAACTTTCTTGTTACATCCAAAATCCAAACCAATACTAATTTTCCAACTACCTCATAAATACAAATATTCAAAACATTGTTAAACCACTATCTAAAACTCAAAACCAAATGAAATATTTTCTAAATCTCCACATCCTGATTTAGATGCTCACCTAACTTGAGATCTTTCTCAAAACTAAAATCTAAAAAATTATATAACCGTGGGGTGAGCAAAAAATCTAGTGGAGAAACATTCTTAAACCTAACATGATTTTCAAAACATAACACAATAAAGTCTCAAATTTCAAAATAATATATAAAAATTTGAATTAATATAGTAATAATTGATAAAATCTTATGTTTACGATAAACACAATAAAAACTCATAAAGTAAACATACATCAACATAATTAACATATATCTCATTTACATTTATAGGTTGGCAAAAATGAATCAACACATCGAGAATATCTTAGTGTGATAACCTGGTATTCAGGGAAAAAAAATTTGGATCATAATCCAGGAGTATGACTAGTGGTTCGAATATCGCAGAGCCATATTATGGTTAGGAATTTTTTTAGAGGATTTGTGGGAATTTTTATGTTTATGAATATGCTAACATAGGGCAAGAAATTGATAGGTGAGGCATGAGAAATTGAAATGCAGATCCTGTAAAGATAGGTTTAGTGCAAATCAAGGAGTTAGGGGGTGCGAGAATAGATTTTGGTAATGGAATTAAATATTTATTTTAATTTTAAAAATTAAATTGGTATTTTTCTAGAATATGTTTTAATATGTATGTAATAAAAATAAAAATATAATAAAATTAAAATTTCAAATTTTATGATATTTATGAAAATACCATTGCATGACATATTTCCTAAACAACTGGCTGGTCTGGGGCCTCTCCACACCTCTCGCAGGCTACAAAAGTAGCTTGTAAAGGTGTAAAGCCTCTATGTTAGCCGGGTCGGGTGGGGGAATAGAATAAATAGATAAATAGACAGAGAAATAGAGAGATGAAGCTCAATGAGAAGTTTGGAGAAGGAACCATTGGAGTCGGAGTTACGGGTTTTCCCCCAAGTTGGTTTTGAACATCAAGAGGTATATTGTTAGCTTAGTTGAATATTAGAAATTCATGTTCCAACTTAGTTTTAACTTTCAAATTGTATAAATACAAGTTTTATGGTTTAAAAGTTGATATGAGTATGGTCCTTGATGAAATGGGTTTGGTGTTGGGGG
>CM042188.1:35958884-36007188 GCA_023539305.1 Ilex asprella | reverse complement strand
TTTGTGGTTAAATAATTTTGGAAACCAAAAAGATAGGAGGATTCAACGTTTTACTCAGTTCATTGCTTGAAAATTTTGTTGATTATAGTGATTAATAAACCGTACCTAAGCTGGATTGCATGATGGGTTCGACATATGATATTTTGTTTAAAATGTGCTAGACTGCTAGATTGGATCAATTTATTTGTCTTATGACACCTTGTGTATATTGCTTTACTTATTTTGTTCTCTCTATACTATTCAACTTATCCAGTGATGCAATTTATCTCATGAACATCTTTATGACCTACATTTTTTAAGCTCATATCTCAACAATGGAGGAAGTACAAATCCCAATTCCAAAAACTTAGATCTCACTTACGATGGTCTTCCCTATATATATATGGTGTATTTGTGTGTATGTGTGTCTGATGGTATATGTATATTTTTGGTAGTATTTTTTTTTTGGGTGTGTACATTTTTGACATACTGCTCTGCCTTCACTCTGTCTCCAATAAGGCGGAGGGAAAAATTCAGACATGGACATGTGTTCTTCCCCAAGTGATTTGGAACAAGGGTCGCCGAAAGGATGTGTGGAATGCAAATGGAAAAAAGAAAGGTTGGTTGAGGTTGTGAGGGAAGGCAGTCGCCAAGAAAGCTTGTTTGAATGTGAATGCCTTTATCAACCTCATTCATTTAAGTTTGGAAGAGATAACATGTTAGGCTTACATAAAAATGAATAACCATGATTTGGTTTTAGTATTATCTACTCAATGGAGACTAGAACCTGAGACACTGATCGCTAATAAATTTGGAAAGAAGAATGAATCAATCTGTCCAGTATTATCGTATAGTTCGTAGTCAATGGAGACTAGAACATGAGACATACACTAACGAATTTGGAAACAAGAATGAAATCAATCTGCTAGGTTATCTCTGCAGATGAATAAAGAAATTATTTGACAAAGAAACATCAAGTAAATTGTATAGTTCGTACTCAGTGGAGACTAGAACCTGAGACACTGATATTATTAGACAAACAAACATCAAATAAATTGTTCTCAATTTGAAATCGGAGTGGGGATGCAACTTTGGCATTGATTACCCTTGCTAGTATTGTGGCTTAGAGCATTCAGGTGGCATCTGTCCATTGAATCGCTTAGTGTCTTTGCAGTAATCGTAGATCATGTGGTTATCTCTAACCCATTTCATCTGACCTAGCTTAGCATAGCTCAGTTGTTTGTATACTGGAGAGGTCCACCAGTTGGCAGGGGAAGGGGAGGCACATTGTGTAATGCTAACTGGTCCATCCCACTTGCAAGCCCTTGGCCTAAAGTTACGGAACCTGGTTATGAAGGGTGCACTGTACCAGTCAATCTTAATGAGGCCACCTCTAGTTGCCCAGTTATCAGCATTCCACAAGCTGGAGTATACCCTCATCCCTTGTTGGTTTGGGTAGGCAATCCCCTCACTCTGATAGTTTCTGAAAACTCGAATTGGCAGACCATCAACGTACCACCTGAAACCATAGTGATGGCTATTAGGTTGGGGAATATTTGGCTTGTGAATCGATATGGACTAAATTCTTAAATTTTTAATCAGTTTGGAAACCGACAGTTTTAACTTGTAAGCACCATAACCTTGACCAAGGATTAATATTTCGTTCAGTTTTCACTGTGATGGAATATAGAAATTCCCATGCTTTGTTTCTGTATGTTTAAAATTCTAATTTTTTTATCTCTGTTGTCATTTTGTTTTCAAAGCATTTCCCAGCTATCCGAAAATATGCACAAAACATAATTTTGATTCTTGAGCTGAGTAAAATATGTTTGGCACAAAGTTTATGCGTTTATTCAGGAATCTAGAAAACAAAGGAATTATGATTCATGTTTGCTGGGGTGAAGTTTTTCGAAATTTCTGGTGGATATTTCTCTTAGAAATAGAAAAGATAAAGTAGAGGTGCTACCTAAACTGAAGAGATGTGCTCAAATTAGGTTAACTTACACAATTTCTGAGGGGTTCCAATGTATGGTGTAGTTGTGGAAATCTGCAGTTGGGTCAAACCATGGGTAGAATTGCTGCTCTCTGTTTCCAATTCCTTGAGTGTAGATGTTTGTGTGGATGATATAAGGTTGTCCTGATAAGTTCCCTAAGAATTCAAAGTCGATCTCATCATGCTTTGATCCAGTAGAGGAAATCTGCCAACATTCAACAAAAAGGAATTAGCCATCATGCTTGGCATCTCCATGTCTCACTGACCATCAAAGACTCTTTCTAAAGCTTTCTTAACAAGGGTGGAACGCTAGTATATTTTTGTTTGGAGACCTAGTATTTTTCGAGAAGGTTTATATAATCAAAGGGGAGTTGGGTACGCTACTCTTGTAGTGCTGCACATTGTGGTGATACGGCTCGACTTGAACTCGGTTGTAACATTCGGTTGTGAACTGGCACACCTCCTTGGTCTAGAGACCTAGTATTTGAAGATCATATATTTGCACTTACATAATATGCTGTAACAGTTCCTGCAGAGTTCCCAGGTACGAGCTTGATTAGCATCTCAATGCTTCCGAATAGGAATGCTTTCTTTGATTGGACACCTGAACCTGGAAAACAAAGGCAAGAAGTAGTCTGTTTAGAGCTGAGATTCTAGGACAAGTTTGGATCAGTAACTTTAACGTATCAAAATCACATGTTGTAGATAATCTCCCTGTCAAATTACCAATCTCCAGGGTCTGTTTGTCATTTAAGTAACCATTGGTTAATTGATGCCTATGATGTGATTGACAGACTGCAGAATCCTTTCCAGTGGTAAATAACATGTTTGGACTGTGTACTTGTGTGTCCTTTCACTATGGGTAGTTTGTAAAAGGCATCAGAACACACATCATGAGAAACTGTAATCTGTGGATTAATACATTCTATTAAGAACGCAAGCCTTGACCAACTGGTGATTCAAGTTTGACTTGTATGACCTCATAAATCCAAAAATCTAATGCTTCTTTCAGTGATGCCATGTCCTGAAACGAATGACTTAATCTATCCCAGCTATAGCTAAGTACATTTGTCTGATCTCTCCATCTGCTGACAATGATTATACAACATTGCTACCTTTGAGTGTAGATATGTAATTTGTTTGTTGCGATAACTTATTTACCCGAAAAAAGAATGCTGCAGTAGTATGTTATGATGCAGGCATGTTATATGTTCTTTTCTGATTTTTTCGGGGATCATATGTGCCTAATTGCTTTCATTGTAAGACTTCTAGACCCCAGTGATCATGAAGTGCAGAAAATTGGTATTTGAGATCATAAAATGGAGTGTTGAAGTTAAATGTGTGAGAAGCCAAGGATATTTACCTGAAGTTCTGTCTAACACAAGTTGAAGATCATCACCATTGCCCAGAATTGAAGAATGCTGAGCGCCCCAAGTGAAGTACATGCTCTTGGAAAATTTACCATCAACTAAACCTGAATGAAATGCAATTGCTGAGATGAAAAGAGCAACATATAAAGTTTGAAAGCTTGCCATACCAACCCAATGAATGAATTTCTTCTTTGCTTCTTTCACTGTGTTGAGTTGGTAATGGAATGCTTTTGTTCTATGTTTTTGATTCCTTATATAGCTCATAACCAGTAAATATGCCTTACTGAGTTGAATACCGTTTTGATTCTATTGTGTCAGTTTTTATAAAACCTTGACCTTTTCATGGTTCATTATTTATTGATATTCCTACTTTCATAACTACCTTCTTAAATTTTGTTCAAGCGTAAATTACATTTACACCTCCTAAACCATCACACGTTTTCCATTTTGCCCCCTCAACTACCAGATTTCTTACATTGGTCCCTAAACTAACATTTCTGTTTGGCATTGCCTCAATCAATAACTGGCATCACACTTTTAACAGAATAGCAGGCAAACTTGGTAATCCAGGAAAAAAAGAATGGAGGGAAACCAGTCTAACCACTCTGTTGCTGTGGGAAGAGAACATTATTGAAGACATCATGGATGGAATTGAACCCATGAAGAAGGTTCCTTGCTTGCGATGATCATTGTATGAGGTTTATTCAATAATTTCATCTACTTTTTCTGGAAATTCTGATTATAATCATCTCCTCCTTTTTTTTTAGGAAGGTAGAGGATGTGAGTATTTTGCTTGGTTTGACCCACCCATATACAATCAATCTAGCAACATTATATTCAATCTTCTTCAAACGTATCAGATGTCAAATAGCAGCTAGAAAGGAGAAAAGCACGAGAGAGAGAGCGGCTGCGGATGGCTTTGGTTGCAACTTGCCTGCTTATTTTTCTGATACTTTGGTGTTGCTAGAGAAGGTCTCCAGCAAAGGATATATAAGTGCATTAGATGTTCTAGTTCTTGTTGGAAAATTTGGAAGTTGTAACATTCTGAATATGTACCAACTGTATTGATGGGTGGTGTATGTATTTTTGTTGTTACATTTTGTTGTAATTATACGAATGTTAGTTTCTTATGATCATTAGTGCTGCTTATTGGAGATTTTTTTCTTGTGTTTTGTCATAAACCAAGCAACCCAGTAGACAATTACGCATCTACAAAATATAGAATGTGTGACGGCAGTTATCGATTGGGGTAATGTGAAATAGAAATATTAGTTTAGGGTGCTACGTGAGAAATCAGGTAGTTGAGGGGGCAAAGTGAAAAAAGTGTGATAGTTTAGGAGATATAAATGTAATTTACCCTTTGTTTAATTCAAAACTGATCCATTTATAGTCGTTTATAATTGGCTTCATGTCATGCCAAGGTTGTATTGGGTATAAGAGCGACTCTGCATAGCACCACTTCTCACATATTTGAAGTTGCACAGTTTTGTTACATTCTTTCTGTTCAAGGTGGGAGTCAATTTGTATGCCTGTACCCCAGCTGGGATTCTGTGGGAAAGGAAGCTAACGTGCATGAGACTAATGGGAGGGTACTTGGCCAGCTGTGATGAGCTATTGAGAAAAATGGTAGACCATTGACGTGCACACTTCGAGTTATTTTGTTGCAAAGGCTATTTTAATCTCCAGTAATATACTTCCTAGAGCTGAGCCTATAAATTCCTAGGGGTAGTTTAATGGTTTTTTTTTTGGGTATGGGGTTTCAATGGTTAGCCACCCTTGTTCTTTAGAAACATACTCTTATTTTGTTTATGCCACAATAGTTATCACTACGTTCGGAATAGTTGGTATAAACTTGAACACCCCATAACAAAAATAAAATAAAAAACAAAGTTGAGAATATAATTGAGACTTGAATTATGCCAACTTGGCTCAATTTTTAAGCTCATCATTGATTTTAGCTTAGATAAATTTTCACCCATTTGAATCCTTCGGTCCAAGGATAGGAGAAACTATTCATCGTAACGATTATATCACACTATCAACATTATATGGTATTACTGTTTAACAATAAATTAATATGTAGATAAGTTAACCTATATAATTTAGTAATGGATTATTTCATATGCACCAAATCATTGTCTGTCTTTGGATCAGTGGGACCCACTGATCCAAAGGCTGACAATGATTTGGTGCACAAATTTGATATGTATAGCATTGCTCTTTAGTAATTATTCTATCCATGTCAAAGAATTATTATTTTATGTAAATAAGTAAAGTTTACAATGAGATGAAGTCGTGTACATTGAATATTTACTCCAAGGACAGATATGAAACTATAGGGAATCACATCTATACAGGGTGGCTCAAAGGCAATTTGAGATTTAAAGCGAAAACACTAAATGAAGTCTTTTTTTATTTTTACTATTAATTTTTTTTAATTTATTATGTGAGAGAGACATAAGAATGTTGTACTAGTGTTGTCCCAAAAATTTTTTAACTTTTGTTTTATTTTTTACTTGACAGAGAGTTTAATTTCAATTTTTTTTATGTTTTTATGTATTTAGAGAGAGAGAGAGAGTGTGTGTGTGGGGGGTAAATATGAGTTAACTTTTGAGTATTTTTTTAATTTATGATTTTTAGATTTTTAATGTTATGAATTAGATCATGGACCTAAATTATTACAATAAAATTTTTTATTGTACTTAATTTTTTATTGGATTTAAATTTTTTCTGGGTTAGTAATGGAATGCTTTTGCTTTTGTTCTTGTTATATGTTTTTGATTCCTTATATAGCTCATAACCACCAAATATGCCTTACTGAGTTGAAGCCTGTTTTGATTATTTTGTGTCAGTTGTTATAAAACCTTGACCTTTTCATTGTTCTTTATTGATATTCCTACTCTCATTTCTAAACCTTCTCAATTTTGTTCTAAGAGTAAATTACATTTACACCCCTTGAACTATCACACATTTGCCACTTTGCCCCCTCAATTACCAGATTTCCCACATTGCACCCTAAACTAACATTTCTTGAGTTTGGATTTGGTTTCTCTTTTTTGCTTTGCATAATTAATGTACAAGATAGGTTTGAGGGTCAAAGGGTGGTGGCTGGGAATTCAGACAACGGGTTCTCATGAAACTGGTCAAGAGTCTCATTTACAACTATTGGCAAGGCAAAATTCATGATTTAGTCTCACCCTTGATAAAGTTGAGAACCATTTAGGATACTTGGGTAAACCATTGGGAAGCATGAACCTTAGTGGACAGTAGAAGCAAATCAATCCAGTTGGATGAACATTGATAATCATTCTCTAGCAGCTTCGCTTCAGCTTTAGCATAAAGACGATTGATGAGGTGTGGAGAGATATTCAGCATAGGCTAAAGGACGGGTTGTGGGGTTGGATAATACCATGACACCACAAGCTTTTACCCCACAAACAGGCTTATCACCAACCCCTAAGAGAAAAATATGAACAGCAAAAAGGAAAAGACACAGAATCCCTCATCTATCTATTGCATTACATTCATCTTGGTAGAATAGAGTCTAAGCTAGAAGTAGGGATTGGAATGCAGCATAAGAAAAATAAAATAAGAAGCAGTAGCAGCTAGGAATCGCAACCAAAATCTTTTTGCTTTGTCACATTAGTTGACGACAATATCAACTTCTTATAATTTCAATCCCATTGAATTGGTGGATTACATAAGTAATTATTTGTCTATGAACTTTCTTTATACTTCTATTCTTTCATCGAATTAAATTGAGAGGTATTTAATGAGTATTAATAGATGAAATTCTTTTTTAATCATAAATGTGAAATGTTTAAACCTTGAAGGTGCAATTTGTAATTACCCTAAACTTTTTTATCCGCAAATTGGATGACAGTTAACCTTCAGTGCACATTGATACAAATTTATGTATTTCAGGGTATAAATTAATTTTTTTAAATTGTGAGGGTACAAATTAAAATTCAAGTAATCTTTCAGGGTACAAGTTAAAATTAACCCTAATCTTTAAGAGCCAAACATGTAAGTATACATAGACAATTTGGATAGTCAATAAATTAAATTTACCATGCTAAGTATGGAAAATGTAAAATTTGTCTTGTTCAAATGTCACTTTAGTATGGGATAATTATACCATGTGTTTGATGAATGATGATGCATTGTATATATGTGAAACCGAAAAACTATAAGTATACATGTATTATACCACTACTCCAATTTGTATGGGGGTAGTGTGGCTAAAAACAAATGTTACTGGCATGGTATATTTAGCGCGGTCCAATTATTTGATACAAATTATCATGAAATTAAAGAAATTGAATTTGATTTTAATGAGTTCGAGTGGTAAAATGGATAGACCCGTCCAACTTACACAATAAACGAGTCGTGTTTGAGTGGAGTACTTTAATCCGTTTATCATTGATAACCCATTTTATCACTTTATTACTAATTTATCACCTTATTACTTGTTTAACATATGACCCAATTTGTTGTAAAATTAGGTCTTTAATTAAAATTTTATTGCACGTAAAAATAATGTGTAATATAGGTTGGGTCGTTTAATCGTGTTATAAACGAATCGTGTTCGATTTTACAATCTGTACCCAATTAATACAAAATCGTATATAAGTTTAGTGATTTTTTATCTAACCCCTTTAGTGATTGTTTAGTAATTTAATGGGTCAAGAAATTAGTTCAGCCCCTAAATTTTATAGAGTAGGCCGAGCAGAGCCAACCGTAGTGCGGCAAGGCCCAATTATAATTTCCGGATAAGTTTATGGTATATAAGTCTTGGCCCACGGGCTTGAGCTGCTGAAAATAGTAGAAAAATTTGGAAGTCGGTCCCTTATAATTAAAATTTTTTATTTGTTATGAAATTCATTTTTAATCAATTTTATTAAACTATCTATTCCCTTTAAAAATGAAGTAAATCTAAAGATTAAAAACTCCCAAATTTAAGGAGTTTGACTAACACTAAAAAAAAAATTCTCTCGTATCTATATATATCCATATATAGGTTAAGACTATATTTCTTTCATATATATAGTAGCATTAAAAATAAAAAATAGTAACATTCAAATATATATATATATATATATAAGAAGTTATCATTTAAACACAAAAATAATACCATTTAAATACAAAAAAAATAGTAACATTTAATTTTAATATTTTTTAAAAATAACAATAGTAACATGTTCAACAAAAATAGTAATATGTTTAACAATAATTATCTATCTCATATATATCTATATTCATATATAGAATAAGACTATTTATAAATACTAGTTGGTGCACATGTGTGTTGCACATGAACTATTTTAAATTATAATTTAGTTGGTGCTATTAACTTAAAAATTGAGATTTAACTGTGACAACCTAACATGCATTATTACTAATAAAAAAAAACTAACACGCGTTATTACATTTTTTCGTATCACATTTAAAACAGTTAAGGTTGGTATCATTCAAATTAATTTGTTGAACATAATTCCTTTGAGCCAAATGCATATCAACAAAAGATGTTAGAAGCATGTCAATTTCTTGACCAAATTGCAAAATGAAAAAAAAAAAGGTTTAAGTAATAGTAAACCCACTCCATTGTTGTCTCCCTCCATTATACCCCCCAAATCTTTTGAATAAGGTCAAGAATTGTGAGAAGATATGACATAAGTATTTGTTCTTATTTAAACAAGTGCTGCTTAAAAAATATTTATAGATTTGAACATCGAGCAACTTAAGCTTAGAAAAGAAAAAATTATTCACAAGACCCCCAACTAAAATAACCAGTCACAAGGATGCACTTTTTTTTTTTGTTAAATAAACAGGGAACAAACATACAGTAGCTTAGTATCACTTAGCAAAGATGGTATCAAATTTGAAACAATTGGGGTTCTTAGCAATGCATAATCCTAGTCCTCAAGCAAAATGTATTCTAATTATATGTAGGACAATTTTTGCGCGAACTAAGAGGGAAAAAAAATAATATTTAAAAATATTAAGACACCAACAAAGAGTTAGTTGCAAGATTCAAAGCTACTTTTTCTTTGACTCCCTTCTCCAAGAGTAAAATCCATTAACCAAAGCATACCTCCATTCAAAACTATTGAAGGAAACTAAAAAAGAAGCAAATCGTCTATGCAACATGGAAGTTGCTACAAGTTTTGTTGTCCCATTTTAACCATATTTTCTAGGTCTTCAAAGTTGGGTAATCGACCACGCCTTTAAGATATGATCACCATAATTTCTATTAAACGTCGCTAAATTGGCAAACTTGCTATAAAATCATAAAGAATGGAAGGAAAGTGAGGCTTTTGAATTATTTCTCTTTAGAAGGATGTCATAGACCTTTTGTAGTGATTAAATTTAATAAAATAAACGGGAAAGATATAAATACAACAGTGAATGACAAGAGTCATATTCTTTGTCTTAGCCTCCCTAGCCAAACTTTAATGCACTTATTATAATACTAAAATTGTTTTTTTTTTTTACAATCATATAGTACTGAAAAATGTTTGGTGTGGTTTGATTATCATAAATAAAAGATAAGATAAATTAGAAAATATCAATTTATGTATCATGTTAATACTCATCTGCGTACTCTCACCATCATCCAAAAAGACAACTGTGATTTCCAGTTGTTATAGCTTTCACACATAAACCAAGTGGCTAGTTAAGTCTTTCATGGCCGCACTCCATCTTTCTTCCCTATTAGCCCATTTCTCTTTTGATTTAGAAGACGAGCGATGCGTTCGGTTTGAAAGGCATAGTTTTTAATATGTCTCCGGTAAATTGGCAGGAAAGAAAAAAAAATATTCTTCAACTCTTGCCCTTCTTATTGGCCCCTTCTAAAGTCAAATATGCATACTTCTCTGCCTCATTGACAATAATTAAAAGATAAAAACTCACTACAATCCAAGTTCATATAGCTTGACAAGAAAACATAATGTGATTCATTCTAATCGAAATACAACAAAAAGAGACAAAAAAAGAATGTCATCAAAATAAATAACTCTTGCGATGAAACAGGGACATACCTTCAGATTCTTTAAAATAGAGAGAGAATAATTTTGACAGAAGAAAAAACATGAACTTGTCAAAGAAAACCAAGATGTGTTACTGTAGTTGTTAGGTCATAAATTAAATATACATAATTATAGATTAGGAAAATTAATTTGGGTGGTGTATATATATATATATATATAAATCTAAGAAGAGTATAAGAATATGCATATTATTATAAGGAGGAGGACGTGTTGATATGACATTTCCCTTATCCTATCTTACACGTTAGAGAATTAATAGTAACATAAAATTATTGGAAGATGAAGAGTTAATATAATATTTTTGACATTATAAGATTTATTAAGTGATATATCTACACTAAGCAAATTTAATAATGCTCATTGTGAAATAATTAATGACCCATTTGATATGATTAATGTCATATGTGTTTGGTATTCCAATTCCAATGGTGATCTTAGAATTTTCAAAAATATGAAGGATCAAAATGTCCAAATAATTTTTTTATGTATCTTGACATTTTTATATTTATTATTATTATTATAGTATAGATATCGATATATATATATATGCGTATATGTATATATATAGTAACATTAAAAATAAAAATAGTCAAATTCAAACAAAAAAATAGTAACATTGAATATTAATATTTAAGAAAATAATAATAGTAACATACTCAACAAAAATAATAACATGCTCAAAATAATAATAGCATAAACAATTACATGTTCAAAATAATAGTAACATGAACAATAACATGCTCAACGAAAACAGTAACATGAACTGTAATATAGTAAAAAAAAATAACATGAAACATTCAAGGCCAAAAAATAATAATATTTTAAAAAAACATATAACATATAATCGGTATAACAATAGATAAACGAGAAAACAGTAACATGTTCAATAAAAAAATAGAGAAAAATTGAACAAAATTAGGACAAGTAATCAGTGCAAAGGAAATAAATATTTGACAAAGATTTTGGAGTTTTATTTTCTCAAAACCTTTAACAAAGTTCAAAGCTGCCTACCTAATCTAACCGTTTTTCAAATGAGAATTAATGACCCAATGATCCACCAGTTTTTCAAAGGGTCTTCTTGTGCTAAGCCGTTGAATCCAAATACACACATAGATAGATAAAATAAAATAACAATTTAAGATTTGAGAAACAGACAAAGAACAGACAAATATATTTTTTTTATAAAATCTTAACCATATCTGTGGAGACAAGTGAAAATGTCTTCTTGTGCTAAGTTACGAATCAGTTTCTCGATAGATTTAGTATCGCTTGCAACCACGATGATGTCGCCACTAGCTGACCGGAGAGAGAGTGCTTTGAATTTGAATTTTAAATTTATAATAAAAATTTTATTGGCATATTTTAATTGACATTGAATTAAGGGATAATAATTTTCAAGATAATAAATTAATTTAATGACCTTTTAAGGAAAGATATTTTGGATTTAAAAAAAATATTAAATTTAATTATTTATTAATAAAATTAAAAATAAACTTATTCTCAAATAATTTTTTTTAACGGTGTAATTTATTAAAAAATTGAGGACTCGCCTCAATTTTCACAAATTGTATCTCCCTATCTCCAATATTTCCAACGGTCGATTATTGATTTAGGCGGTTTAGAAAGCTAATGTGCGCGCATTGGCCATCGGACTTGCACAGAACCTCTCTCCTTTTCTTCTTCACTGCCTCTCCAAATTAATTTCGCCTGAGAAAGTGAGTTTTCGTCTGAGGAAGATCCGCTTGTTATGGGATCTACCACATTATTTGAGCCCTTCTCTGTATTTTCACTACGAACTTTTTTTATGGAGAAAGGAAACGAGAAGATGTTGTTGGGATCAATGTGAAAAAGCCGACAAAGTAGACAAAAGGGCAAGATTGCGCTAAGCAAAACGGGCTTGGGATCAAACGAACGAAAAAGATAGAGACAAATTACAGGGAGCCCAACTCAGAACCTATAATTTGTTTTCTCGCTCTTTTTCTTTTACGAGGGTTGAGCCGTGTTTTCTTTGTTTTTATTAAAAATCTTGAACGAGTGCGACTGATCTATCTATCCATCGAGTCATTCCAACTTACTTTCTTGCCAAAGAGAATATTGTATCACTAATATCCAAGTTTACAGACTCCGATTTCTGGTATATATATGTGCCCTGTTATGCAATTTTCAATTGAATAATCAAGATCAACTATAACGTTGGTCTTGGTTGTAACTATTAAGATCTGAGTCTGAGCTGTTCCCTCTTACAGACTTGAGATACTTACGACCATATATAGATTGGGAAAGACTATGTTTCAAATGTCTCTAATAGTTATTTCTGCTGACCATTCTTTTTAGGATGTCTATCTGTTAAAGTTCTAGTTGATTGGCAATTGTAGGGATACATGAGTATGCATGCATCTGGGTGCATGTGAATGTTCATTGAGTATGAAGAAAAACATTCCACTATTTAGGAATTGGCAATCACTCTATTCTCTTTGTTTGTTTTGAGGAGTTCTTCTGGCTAGGCTCGTTACTTTGGTTTGCCACCATGTACTTCCCACTTTTTTCGGTGTTTTGGGTTCTTTAACATGTTATGGTTCACGGAGTGGTGAAGTGTAGCCTTAAAGGTGAGAGTTAAGAAGAGGAAGTCCTTTAGGATCCTTTTCCACAATCTCTTAATGGTTGTTGAAGTAGAGTTTATATCAACTAACCATGAATTTTCAATTCCTTGGGTCAATAGGCACTCCTCTTTTCAACATAGCTCTAGATAGGTCTATATCGTGGATCAAACTATCTACTATCAGCGGTATGTTTTTTGAGCCTTTAGCTATGTAACTTCTAGCTTGTGTTTTGCCCATGTGACACGTGTCCAGGCTTCAACATGTATTCAGTAATCTTCATGACTCAATACTCGGGGTTCAATATTCTTTGGAGACTTCCCCAAATTTTCTCATTAGTTACTTCCTTTTTGGATTTCTCATAAATACAATTTACCTCTTCTCCCAATAGTTTTGTGCCAATAATTTTCCTCTAACTTGTTACATATTTGATAGCCGCATAATCCTCGAGAAACGATATCGATTCTTTAAAATTCCATTGTTGTCATATGACAATATATGAGTTTTTACATTATGATATGTGATGGGTCTTGGAGGAGAATGGCTTAAAATCTCTTTATCCGCCTTTGCCTATTTTTCAAATATTTTTCATTTTAATAGATTCATGTAGAACTGTGTTGTTGTGTGAGAATGGGGCCATATTTGAGGAAATTTATTTGATATGGCAAAATTTTGTTAAACAAAGTTTCGTGTATTAATTTTATTTTGCTCCTTTTTCAAAAGAGAACACATTTTTAAAAATATGTTGACAGGAAGCCTCCTCTACTTTTTTGATGTGTTATTATCATTGGAAATCGATAAAAGATCTTCTTGGATTCAATACATGTCTCATGACATTGTATGTTCTTATATATCTTGTCTTGTAGTGTTAGTTTTGGTTGCTGAATAAGTTGTAAATATTATTTTACAGAAGTGAACGTTTCTTTTGTTAGATATTTAATACCAAACAATTTGATGATGATGGTTAGGAACTGATCGTGGCATGAGAGTCACTTCTATGCATATGGCCACATGTGAAGCATTTCTACAGCGAAACCGACGCTAATTACAGAGGTAGTTGTTACAATTGTTCTATGTTTCTTTATCCTTGTTACAATTGGACTTTTGTTGGCTGGTGCTTATATTAATTTATCAGTTATTATAACATTTTATTTAAAATTTTCATTTCATTGCACCACTACTTAGTACATGATGTGTTCGTGCATTTTACTTAATTTTTTACTAAATTTGACTTTAGATTTTCTTTTAATATGGAACAACAATGTTTCGGATGTCCACATGGAAGAGTGTGAAAAGATAAAGCTATGTGAACTTACAAAAAGAAAGAATTGGAGAAAGTTTAAGGATATTGACTAGGGTACTCTGGAAATTGTGTAAATCATAGTTGTCACATCATAAGGTGTTTTGAGAAATCAATTCAGTGTATGTGTGCATTATTATTTTTGACTTTTTGGTATGTGTGCATTATAGTGTTTTTTCCCCCCACATTTTTGATCTTCTTCTGCTGGTTAGACATGCCTAAAAGGTATCCTTTTGTTTTGAAACCTTCTTTTATTCGTCTAGAAATTATTTGCTGATTTGGACGCATTGTGTTGTGGCCTTTCTAGTTGTAAATCATACGAAAATTGAACTAACTTTAATGCCCGGGGCTCTTTATTATGTGTGTAATCTTTTTTTGAACGGGTGTATAGAAACAGGCTTCACTTCTCATTTATGTGTGGTGGCAAAGGCATAAGGTGGTGGTGGGATTTTAAAGTGCGGAACAATTTCTTTATGAGGTTGGGGATCCAGGTGCTTGTATTACCCCAGATCCCCAGATGTGGTAAGTTAGGTCTGCACATCTGCATTCATTTGTTAAACTACTTGAGTTTATTTGATGTCAAATGCAAAAGAAATAAGGAACTAAGTTAAAACAATCTTCTTTTGAAACAGGTGATTGATTTTCAAGATGTTTCATTTAAGTTGTTATCAAACAGTAAAGTTCTTTGTGCTGAAGCAAAACCATCTTTTCCGCTGGTACGTGATAAACTTTTGATGTTGGCTTCAAAGGTAATTTATGATTTTCATAATAAGCAACCTGAATAAGAAATTGAAAGATTAACTTCCAGTCTTCTTGTATGCCCACGAAGAACAAGGGTTTAGTGCCATGAAGATCTTGTTTTTACTCTTCGTTGCTTGTGAGTTTAATCTTATTGGTGGAGTTGTCCTTTTGATGTGCATTCTTTTTGTTGGTTTTAGTAGATTGTCCATGAATGGAAAATTCATTCATAAGATTGTTGTGGTCATTATGAAAGGATGACAATTGGAATGTCATGCATTTATTCTGGAAGTCCTAGATGAATTGCAATGCCACAACTAAATGAGAATGCTTGTGATCCCTAAACTTGTATGCCATGGTGTGGGACCCAAGACTGTTGGCTTTGGTGTTATTTGCCCACTCGATTGTTTATATTATTTCTCCAACTTCAGTGTGACGGGGATCACACATGAGAATGCTTGTGATCCCCAAACTTGTATGCCATGGTGTGGGACTGAAGGTTGTTGGACTGGTGCAATTCCAAACATGGTTTTCTATGTTATTTCTCTAACTTTAGTGTGACAGGGATCGCATTGTGAACTTGATGGAGTTCCATACAAACATCAGGTGTCGGTGCATGACCCGTGATTAGTTTTAATTTTTGCTTGATTTTAGGACTAGTTTTAGGAAAGCCTAAATATGTTAGGCTTATGGATTAACTGATTTGATGCTATTGTAATAATATTGAATAACTGATTTTCTTCCTATTTGTGTCTTTCTATGCTTTCTTCTGTTCACCGTGAATTTGTGTTTTACTTACGTTATAGTGGTTAAGGCCAAACATCTTTGAAGCCAAGTTTGGTATCTGTGTATCTTTTAATGATAGGTTGACATTTAATAGAACTTCGTTTTTCTCAATATAGTGCTTACTCACTACTAAGTAGTTTCAACTTTGATACATTTAATGACAACAGGTAGTCCTTTTCATTTACCCTGTAAGACAGAAATTCTAATTTCAAGCTGTGGCTTTTCAATGTTTGAGGTAGTGTCCTTTATTTCTAACTTTTTTCATTCTGTTACGAGTATGGTTTTGGAATTTATGAGTGTCAATTATTCAATATCAAAAATTTCTCTCTCCCCCCTCCGAAAGTTGCTTCTTTTGGTGTTAAGTAAGAGAAAAGGCGGTTTCTTTTTCTTTCTAATGTTCTTTTTTTCATATTGCAACTACAACTTCTGGTTCTGTAATAAAGTCAAAAGTGTTTAGCTTTTGTTAATTGAATGTCATCTTGATTCTTTATGTTTATCACCATGTTTAACTACAAAAATCTCTTCTGGTTGCAATGGCTACTTTTGATTTCATAATCTTATCTTTTGTAAGAGATTTTTGTCTGGTGGTCATGTGGTACCCCTAACACCTTTTTTCCTAGGATGGCCTAACCTTGTGTTTTTAGAGGGAGCATCTCGGCCAGTTCTGATTCTATCTCCTTTTCTCATTCAATTATATATGTTTGCATTATAGTGCTTTTTCCCTTTTTCATTTATTGATCTTCTTTTATTCGTCTAGAAATTATTTGCTAATTTGGACACATTGTGTTGTGGCTTATCTAGTTGCTACTCTCAGGTTAATTGAACTAACTTAAATGCCCTGAGCTCCTAATTACGTGTGTAGACTTTTTTTGCCCGAATGGATTTGTAGACAACAGGCTTCACTTCTCATTTTATTGTTGCTTGTAGTTGGGTATGGTTAGTATGATAGCTAACTGTTGTTATTGTCATGCCCCAACTCCAAGGGCATGACCGGCCGTGAACCATAGATTTATAACCTATGGAACACGTAAGCCTAACAATAAACTAACATTAACACTAAATTGATCTCATGTCACTATGTCAATGTCAACATACCTAAACTTGTTTGCCCTAATTATCCAAAGAAGTAAAGATGGCTATATGATATATGCTATGGAGGTCACAACACTATTAGTCCTCAATCAACTCCCTGAGTCCGCTATTGACACTCAAATCATTTACCTGAAAAATTTTATTTTGAAAGCATGAGCTAAATAGCCCAGTGAATGGAAAGATATGCATATTCAAAGTGGCTGAAAAATATTTTTGGCATACGATATGTAAATCAAATATTTGAAAAAATAACTTCACCAAGATAACCAAATTTTCAAGAGTAACACAATCGGGTTTCAACCAAAAATCATACTACAATGATGAATTATATCATAATGGTGGAGACTGTACGATATCCAATAATCGATGGGAACCAATATCAAATACCAAAAGATCTCAAAGTTGGATCTAACATCGTACTTAGGGTCACCACAGCCTCACCCGGGTCTGTTCCCTAAGACGATTCGGTGAAGGTCACCAGGACGCACCAGGTACTGTTCCTTCAACCGTTGAGCACTAGGGTCACCTCAGCTTCCCCTGGGTTTGTTCCCTAGTGGCCAGAGTCACTTGTACACAGAAGAATAATTTTTCTGGACTTTTAATTTTTGGTCCCATTTACCATCACAAAGTCTCACCATATAAACAAGTGATTGAATCATAATACTTCACAAAAGAATTCATCGTATGCCACAAGTATTTAGACACACAGTAAAACATTTGGTAAAAGTAATAATGAACAAACATGATGTATCGTTTTTAAAATGTTTAGGGATACGGAGAATTCTTGAAAATATGTAGCATGCCAAACCACTCACCTCAAGTACAAATGATATGCTTCTTTAGTGTTCCTTGTTACCCGAAGTAGAGTGAGATGCTATCGATGTCTTTCCTCTTTCTCACAATTTTCTTTCTCCTTTGTTGAGGTATTCTTCCTCCCTTCTTTTCTCTCTTTTACTCTCTATTTTTTCTTGAAGTAGAAGACTACTTGTGTCCCTTCTATCTTAATCCAATCTCAAATGCCCTATTTATAGTCATCTTGGGATTATTCTAGAATGTGATTTGTTAGGGGACATTCCCTAGAATATTCAATCATCTCTCCTTTTCTAGATCTTTCTAGGTTTCAAGTTCATTTTGCACATGGCAATTCCACAAGTATCTAGAATATTCTAAAGTCTTCTCCAACCTTCTAAGTCCTTCCGGTACTTTTCTGGGACATTCTAAATCTCTCTAGAATCTTCTAGTATTTTCTTGAACCTTCTAAAATATTCTAGACTTCTCTAGATTTTTCTAGAACTTTCCGAATTCTTCTACAATGCTCTAAGTTCCTCGATATTCTAGAACCTTCCAGATCTTTCTAGAATCTTCTCCAACATTCTAGATTCTCCTAGACTGTTCTAGATTATTCTTGAACTTTCTAGAATCTTCTCCAATATTCTAGATTTTTCTAGAAACTTCTCAAATATTCTAGACTATTCTAAATTTCTCTGAAAAATTTTTCTTATGCTTTTTAAGATAATATTCTCTAACAAGTTCCTTGGCAAAATGGAACGGGGTATTTCAGTTATTATACTACACTATCTCTATTTGCTCTTGTTATGATGGGTGCCTTTTGTTTTACACATTACCAGGTCTATCTCTTATCAGCTCTTGTATCTGTATGCATTAAATTAGTCAACAGCATGTTGTGGACCAATTTTAGAATTTTTGTAAAGAGGCATTGCTGTCTAACCATTTTTTTTCAAACATAGGGTAATGGAATCCTTGATTATCAGATAGGCATGAAGTCAAGACTACTGGTACTTGGTAGTGGTCTTCAGTCAGAGACGTTATGAATTATTACCATGTGAAATTGATTCTGATTTTAATTTTTACAAGCCTCAACCTAGAACAGGCGAAGCGAACTAAATTGGATAATAAAAACTATTGAGTGCGGTCTAAAGTGAGTATTGCTATGAAAGCTGGAAATGCTCGAATCCTGATATGTTGGGGTACCTTCACATGGTCCTAGTGATGGACTCCGAAGTTCATTATGATCAGATGTTGACGAATTTTTTCCCCAAAATTTTGGCCATCTTTGTCAAACATATCTAATAAGATATTTGTTTTGTGCTGAATTTTTTCTTTAATTTGTTGTTAGGTTCTTAAATATGACATTAGAATTCCGTAGTCAGCGATTTTACAAAGGATTTCATATGTTGTTAAGTTCTACTATATGACTTGATCAAAAAAAAAAAAAAAAAGTTCTACTATATGCACGACATACGTACATTTGTGCATACATATGTCTGTCTGGGCTTACATAAACCAGATTTTTTAATGCTTTCTCCTTTGTTCTTTCACATGATTATTACATGAACTTACTTTTAGGTGGTACAAGTATGCCTTACTGGGGTTCTATGGTGTTTATCCGATTGCAAATAATGCTTTTCAGCATTTCATGAAAAGAAGGCGTCATTGGGAGTTGCAAAAGTGGTATGGTTCACTCGTCTATAATAAATTTGAACAATCGGAGTTATGGCTTGTTGTTTTGCGGCGTTGTGTTGATAATATCATCTAGTGAATCACTTCCAGTTGAGTTTTCTTTTTATATTGTTTAAAAAAAAATGTGCAATCTGACTTTGTTCATTTGAGGGTTGATATGATATGACTATCTCCTGCTCTGAAAACTTGACCAAGTAACCTCATATAAGTGAGGCTACGCCCATGTGATCCTCCAGATTTTGTGGTGGTGGAAGTCTCATGCAGTAACGTTGGACTATGTAATGCTTGGTAGCCTTGGTTAAATTTATTTTTTCTTCATGTTTGTTCTTGGGTTTATATTTTTGTGAGGTTTAACATCAAACCATGAACTCAGTAAGCATGAAACTTATGGGAAATGAGAGATGTTATATTGAACTTGTTGAAAGTTTAGAAGAAAAAAAGGAAAATGGTGAAGCTTTTTATGAAAATGTTTGTTTTTTTTCAATTATGTATGCTTTCAAAGATTCTATTATGCTCTTTTTTGGTTGATATCTAAAAAATACATAAAGAAATAAGGGTGCTTTAAGGTTACAATACGGACGGTTGATATCTATAAATTACATAAACAACTGAGGGTACTTTATGGTTGCAATAGTCAAATCAAGTTTTTTGTGGTTAAATAATTTTGGAAACTAAAAAGTAAGAGGATTCATTGTTTTACTCAGTTCATTGCTTGAAAATTTTGTTGACTATAGTGTTTAATGAACCGTACCTGCATGATGGGTTTGACATATGATCTTTTATTTAAAATGGGCTAGAATTCTAGATTGGATCGATATATTTAAAATGTTTATGACACCTTGTGTATATTGCTTTACTTATTTAATTCTTTCTGTACTGTTCAACTTATCCAGTGATGCAATTTATCTCATGAACATCTTTATGACCTACATTTTTGAAACTCATATCTCAATGATGGAGGGAGGTGCAAATCCCAGATCCAAGAACTCAGATCTCACTTAGGATAGTCTTCCCTGCAAATCTTAGATCCAAGAACTCACTTAGACAATAATTCTCTCTCTATATATGTGTGTGTATCTGTGTGTGTGTGTGTGTGTCTGATGGTATATGTATATTTATGATAGTATTTCTTATTTTTTTGGTTGTGTACATTTTCGACATGTAGCTTCGCCTTCGCTCCGTTTCCGACAAGCTGGAGTTAGAACCAGAGTCGAAAGGAAAAAATTCAAAGTTGTTCCGACTTCGACGTTGTCAAAAAGCTTACATACGACTTCCGACCTCGACTTCAATTGGAATGAATTTTTACCTCCGATTCAGACTAAGACTTTGAATGACTACAAGCAGAACAAGATGATGATTACAAGAAGAAGAAGAAAAAAAGAAGAAGACAACTAAAGAAAAAGAAGAAGACAACTAAAGAAGAAGAAGAAGAAGAAGAAACAATAAAAAGAATAAGGATATGAGAAAACTAATTTCCTTTTACTTATTTTTGTATCTCTCTTTACCTTTATTCTCCGTTCCTCTTTATGTATCTCTTTTCTCCTTCTGCCTATATTCTCTCTGTCTCTCGTCCCTTCTACTTCAGTCTCTCTTTTCTCTCCATTCCTCTCTTTGCCTCTTTTCACTATGTTCTTCTCTTTGCCCCTCTCTCTCCTTCGATGGCGAAGAACACGGCTGCGAAATTGGTGGCAAAACTCAAATATAAGATTTGAGATCTCATATCTCAGCGAAAAACTCCGCGATCTCATATCTGAACGACGGAGGAGGTGCAAATCCCAAATCCAAGAACTCATACCTCACTTGCGATGGTCTTCCTTGCAAATCTTAGATCCAAGAACTCACTCAGATAGTAATTCTCTCTTTCTCTCTCTTTATATATATATGTGTGTGTGTGTGTATATGTGTGCGTGTGTGTGTGATGATATATTTCATTCCGACTTGTATTTGTGCTTTCCGACTCCATCGAAGTCGGAACCTGACCCTAAAGAAGAAGAAAAAAGACTAAAAGAAGAAGACAAGAAAAAAAAAATACAAGAAGAAAAAGAAGACAACTACAAGAAGAAGAAGGATAAGAAGAACAAGACAAAAAATAAGAAGAAAAAAAGAACAAGAAGACTACAAAAGAAGTAGAAGACAACAAGAAGATGAAAACTACAAGAATAAGGATATAAGAAAACTCTAATTTCCTTATACTTATTTCTGTCTCTCTCTACCTATATTCTCTGTTCCCTCTTTATAACTCTTTCTCCTTTTGCCTCTCCATTCTATCTGTCTCTCATTCCTTTTGCTTCTGTCTCTCTTTTCTATCCGTTCTTCTCTCTGCCTCTATTTCTTACTCCTTTTTGATTGTGAAGAATACACCCGCCAAATTGATTGCAAAACTTAAATATTAGATTTGAGATCATCTCAGGTCTCAAAGATAGAAGAGCTGCAAATCCCAGATCTGAAAACTCAAATCTTGCTTGCAATGGTTTTCCCGGTAGATCCAAGAACTCACTCAGACAATAATTCTTTCTTTCTCTCTTTATATATGAGTGTGGGGGGGGTGTTTGATGGTATATGTATATTTATGATAGTATTTTCTTTTGGGTTGAGTACATTTCTGACTTGCTGCTTCGCCTTCACTTCGTCTCTGACAAGGTGGAGTCGGAATAGGAGTTATAGTCATTTGGAGTTGGAGTCAGAGGGAAAAATTCATTCCGATTGAAGTTAGAGTCGGAAGTCGTATGTGTGCTTTCCGACTCCGTCGAAGTCGAAACACAACCCTAAAGAAGAAGAAAAAGACAAAAAGAAGCAGAAGTAGTCTACAAGAATAAGAAAAATGCAAAAATACAAAAAGAAAAAGAAGACTACTAAAAAGAACAAGAAGAAGAATAATAAGAAGAATAAGACGATGACTACAAGAAGAAGAAAAAGACAACAAGAAGAAAATTACAAGAATATGGATATAAGAAAACTAATTTCCTTTTACTTATTTCTGTCTCTCTCTTTGCCTTTATTCTTCGTTACTCTCTTTGCATATCTCTCCACCCATTCTCTTCTCTCTACTCCCTTCTCTGCCTTTCTCTCTATCGCTCCTTTGATGGAAAAAAACTTACATTCAAAATTGGTGGCCAAACTCACTCAGCAAAAAACTCATAGATTGGAGATCAATGATGAAGGTACAAATCCCAAATCCAAAAACTCAGATCAACGATGAAGGTGCAGATCCCATATCCAAAAACTCAAATCTCATTTGCGATGGTTTTCTTTGCAAATCTCATATCCAAAAATTCATTCAAATAGTAATTCTCTCTCTATATTAGAGGTGTCAAACGTGTCGGGTTAAACGGTTACGTATTGGGTTAAACGGGTGATGGGTGAAAAATGTGTAAATCCATACACGACACGTTTAATAAAGGGGTGAAAAATATCAACACGAACACAACCTATTTAATAAACGGGTAACACGACACGACTCGTTTAACCCATTTAATTATATCAATAAATTTTAATACTCAACTTTTTTTTACTTCTAAGTGTACTTACTTCAAAAAAGAGGAATTTTTAGTCAAATCTCATAAAAAATCATTCTTGAACACTTAAAAAAAAGAGTAAGAGGTCATTGCCTTTTTATAGGCAACTCAACCTTCTCCCTCTCCTCTCATTTTCTAATGTGGGACAAAGACAAAAGACATTGATTTGCCTTTGCCTTAGAAGTGCTCCACATCTCCCCTCCTTTTTCTTTGAACTATTACTTTACTTTTTTTTTTTTGTATTAATTTGTTTACTTCTTTTTTCTTGTTAATTTTTTCAAAATAATTATTAATTTATTATTATATTACTTTCATTTAAACGGGCAAACGTGTGATAAACAGTTTGATAGGTCTCATCTGAACACGATCCGTTTATTAAACGTGTTTGACGTGTCAACCCGTTTACCACCCAAAACCGTTAAGGTCTCATCCAAACCCGCTTAATTCGTGTCGGTTAATCGTGTCGTGTCGAATTTTGACAGCCTTACTTTATATATATAGATGTGTGTGTGTCTGATGGTATATGTATATTTTTGATAGTATTTTTTTTTTTGGTTGTGTACCTTTTCGATATGCTGCTTCACCTTTACTCTGTCTCTGACAAGGCGGTGTCAGAACCGGAGTTATAGTCATTCGGAGTTAGAGTTGGAGGGAAAAAGTCATTCTGATTGAAGTCAGAGTTCGAAGTTCGGAGTTTGTATTTGTGCTTTTTGACTTCGTCGAAGTCGGAGCCTAACCGTAAAGAAGAAGAAAAAGGCTAAAATAAGAAGACGACGACTCCAACATGAAGAAATAGTTTACAAGAAGAAGAAGAAAAAGAATAAAAATACAAAAAGAAGACTACTAAAAAGAAGAATAAGAAGGCGACTACAAGAAGAAGAAGGATAAGAAGAACAAGACAATGACTGCAAGAAAAAGAAGAAGAAGAAGAAAAAGTCAACAAGAAGAAGAAAACTTCAAGAATAAGCATATAAGAAAACTAATTTCCTTTTACTTATTTTTGTCTCTCCCTCTCTCTCTATTTTTCATTGTTTTCTCTGCATCTCTCTCTCCTCATGCTTCTCTCTTGTCTTCATTCCTCTCTTTGCTTCGTTTCTCTCTATTCTTCTCTCTAGCTCTCTCTCTCACTCCTTTGATGGTGAAGAACGCACCTACGAAATTAGTGGCAAAATTCAGAGATCTCAGATCTTACCTATGATAGTCTTCCGAACAAATCTCAGATCCAAGAATTGAATCAGATAGTAATTCTCTCTTTCTCTCTCTATACGTGTGTGTGTGATGGTATATGTATATTTATGATAGTATTTTTTTGGGTTGTGTTCATTTTTGATGCGCTGCTTTGCCTTTGCTCCGCCTCTGACAAGGCGGAGTCGGAACTGGAGTTTATATTTTTGGAGTCGGACGTCGTAAGTGTGCTTTCCAACTCTGTCGAAGTCGGAGCCTAACTCTAAAGTAGAAGAAAAAGACTAAAAGAAGAAGAAGAAGAATATTCCAACATGAAGAAGTAGTCTATACAAGAAGAAGAAGAAAAAAAAGAGAAATACAAGAAGAAGAAGATTACTTGAAAGAAGAATAAGAAGACGACTACAAGAAGAAGAAGAAAAAGAAAAAAAGAACAAGAAGACTACAAGAAGTAAAAGACAACAAGAAGAAGAAAACTACAAGAATAAAGATATAAGAAAAGGAAGAAGAACTACAACTAGAAGTATAAGAAGATGAAGAAGAAGAAAAATACTACAAGACGAAGAAGAAAATTAAAAGAAGTACAAAACGACTATAAGAAGAAGAAGAAGATTACAAGAATAAGAAGAAGATGACTACAAGAATAAGAAGAGAAAGAGATGGAGAAAAAGAAGTAGACTAGAAAAAAAAAACAAGACTACTAAGAAGATGAAGAAGAGGAACACTAAGAATACACAAGAAGAAGAAGAAGCTGATATAGAAACTACAAGAATAAGAACAACAAAAAGACTATAAAAAGAATACTACAAACAACAACAACAACAAGACTAAGAAACAGGCTAGAAGAAGAAGAAGATTAAAAGAAGAAAAAGACAAAAAGAAGACTACATGAAGAAGAAAAAGAATATAACAATAACAGAAGACTACAAAAAGAAGAAGGAAAAGACTAGAAGAAGAAGAAGAAGAAGAGGACGATGACTACAAGGAGGAGAAGAAGAAGACGATGATGAAGATTACAAGAAGAAGAAGAAAAAGAAGACTACAACCACAACAAGAAGACTATATGAGAAAGATAAGATTAAAAGAGGAAGAAGAAAAAAAAAAGAAGACTAGTAGAAGAAGAAGAAAAACAGGAAGACTACAAGAAGACACTCAACGACTACAAGAATAAGAAGTAGACTACTAGAAGGAGAAGGCGAGAAGAAAGATACAAGAAAAAGAACCAGGTCAATAGAAGGAGAAGAAGATGAAGACTACAAGAAGAAACAAAAGAAGACTACAAGGAGAAGATTACAACAAGAAGACTATATGAGAAAGATAAGATTAAAAGAGGAAGAAGAAAAAAAAGAAGACTAGTAGAAGAAGAAGAAAAACAGGAAGACTACAAGAAGACACACGACGACTACAAGAATAAGAAGTAGACTACTAGAAGGAGAAGGCGAGAAGAAAGATGCAAGAAAAAGAACAAGGTTACTAGAAGGAGAAGAAGATGAAGACTACAAGAAGAAGCAAAAGAAGACAAGGAGAAGATTACATCAAGCAGAAGGAAGAAAAATTCTAAGAAGAAAAAGAAAAATAAGACTACTAAGAAGAAGAAGAACAAAAAGGCTGCAAGAAGAAGGCCATAACAAAGAACAAAGAACAAATAATAAGAAGTAGACTACTAGAAGGAGAAGGCGAGAAGAAAGATGCAAGAAAAAGAACAAGGTCACTAGAAGGAAAAGAAGATGAAGGCTACAAGAAGAAGCAAAAGAAGACTACAAGGAAAAGATTACATCAAGCAGAAGGAAGAAAAATTCGAAGAAGAAAAAGAAAAATAAGACTACTAAGAAGAAGAAGAACAAAAAGGCTGCAAGAAGAAGGCCATAACAAAAAAAAAAAAAAAATGACTACAAGAGAAAGAAGAAGACGAGCACTGCAACAACCAGAAGTGAGTAGACTAGAACAAAAAGAAAAAGAAGAAGACTATATAAGAAGAAGATGACCACAACAACAACAATAAGAACAAAAAAGAAGAAGATGAAAAATAAGATTACAAGGAGAAAGAGACGAAAATTTAGAATAAGAAGAAGACGAAGAGTACAAAATACAATTACAACAAGAAGATTACAAGAAGAAGAAGAAGAAGAAGAAAAAGATTACAAGAAGAAGACGACGACTACAACAAGAACAAGAAGAAGACTATAAGGAGAAAAATAAGACTTACAGTAAGAAGAATAAGAAGAAGACTACAAAGAAGAATAACAAGAAGCAGAAAAAACTAAAAGAAAAAGAAGAAGACGACGACTACAAGAAGTGGACTACAACAAGGACAAGAAATAAAAGAAGACGACTACAAAAAAGGAAGAAGAAGAAAAAGAAGAGGATAAAGAATACAAAAAGAAGAAGAGTACAAGAAGAGTAAGAAAAAAGAAGAAGACTACAGTGAGAAAAAGATTACAAGAAGAAGAAGAAGAAGAAGAAAAAGAAAAAGATTACAAGAAGATGACGACGACTATAACAAGAACAAGAACAAGACTATAATGAGAAAAATAAGACTTACAGTAAGAAGAATAAGAAGAAGACTACAAAGAAGAATAACAAGAAGTAGAAAAAACTAAAAGAAAAAGAAGAAGACGACGACTAGAAGAAGTGGACTACAACAAGGACAAGAAAAAAAAGAAGACGACTACAAAAAAGGAAGAAGAAGAAGAAAAAGAAGAGGATAAAGAATACAAAAAGAAGAAGGCTACAAGGAGAAGGAGACGAAAATTTAGAAGATGACGACTAAAAGAAGTGGACTACAACAAGGACAAGAAAAAAAAGAAGACGACTACAAAAAAGGAAGAAGAAGAAGAAGAAGAAAAAGAAGAGGGTAAAGAATACAAAAAGAAGAAGAGTACAAGAAGAGTACGAAAAAAGAAGAAGACTACAAGGAGAAGGAGACGAAAATTTAGAATAAGAAGAAGACGAGATGAAGAGTACAAAATACAACTACAACAAGAAGATTACAAGAAGAAGAAGAAGAAGAATATTACAAGAAGATGACGACGACTTCAACAAGAACAAGAAGAAGACTATAAGGAGAAAAATAAGACTTACAGTAAGAAAAATAAGAAGAAGACTACAAAGAAGAAAAAAAGGTTACAAGAAGAAGACGAAGAAAAATACTTCAAGAAGAAGAAGACTACTAGAAGAATAAGACTACTAGAAGGAGAAGGAGAAGGAGAAGGAGAAGAAGTAGAAGAATAAGACTACTAAGAAGAAAAAAAAAGGATTAATCAGAAGAAGACGACGATGAAGAAGACTAACAAAAGAAGAACAAGAAGACTACAACAACTAGACGAAGACGAAGAAGAAGAGAACTACAAAAAGAAGAAGAAGACTAAAAGGAAAAAGAGAAAAAAAAGACAAAGAATAAGGAGAAGACTCCAACATGAAGTAGTAGTCTACAAGAAGAAGACTACTAAAAAGAAGAACAAGAAAGCGACTACAAGAAGAAGAAACAAAAGAAGAAAGAACAAGACGATGACTACAAGAAGAAGAGAAAAAGTACAAAAGAAGAAAAATACTTCGAGATGGAGAACACAATTAGAAGAAATACAAAACGACTACAAGAAGAAGAAGAAGAAGAAGCAGCCAATAAGAATAAGAAGAAGAGAGGGAAAAAAAGAAGAAGACAACTACAACGAGAAGACTATAAGAAGAAGTAGACTAGAAGAAAAAGAAGAACAAAAATACTAAGAAAAGGAAAACTGAGAAAACTACACAAGAAGAAGAAGATGAAGAAACAACAAAAAGACTACAAGGGGAAGAAGACTTCAAGAAGAAACAAACTAGAAGACGAAGAAGACAAAAGAAGATTACATGAAGAAGAAGAAGAAGAAAACTATTAAGAAGAATACAACAAGACCCAAAAAGAAGGAAATACACTGGAAGAAGAAGACAACAATGACTACAAGGAGGAGGAGAAGAAGAAGACGACGATGAAGAATAACAATAACAACAAGAAGACTACAAGAGAAAGATAAGATGAGAAGAGGAAGAAGAAAAAGAAGGCCACTCAAGAAGAAAAAAAAAGAAGAACAAGACGATTATAAGAAAAAGGTGACTAGAAGAATATGACTATAAGAAGAAGAAAAACAGCACTACAAGAAGAAAATAACAATAAGAAGAAGACAATTAAGAACGACAATACATTGAGAAGGGCAATTGTTAGTAACTACAATATATAAAAGATAGTGGCATAGTTGTCATTATACACTAATATTAAGTGCAATAAAAGTGATGGAAATATTGTATCACGAGGAAGTGGCATAGCAATTGTCAGGAACAAAGTATATAAAAAATAATGACATTACTGTCATTAGACACTAATATTAAGGGAAAAAGCGAGCAACGATGAGGGTATTGTATCTATGCTTCATCTTCATATTTTTCTTGTACTCTTCTTTTTCTTCTCCTTGTGGTCTGCTTTTTCATGTAGCCTTTTTCTTCTTCTTATTGTTGTAGTTTTCTTCTTCTTCTTTTTGTAGTCTTCTTTTTCGCCTCCTAGTAGTCTTTTTCTTTTTGTTGTAGTTTTTTTCTTCTCGTTCTTGTAGTGTTATTCTTTTTCTACTAGTCTTCTTCTTTTTGTAGTATGCTTCATCTTTTTGTGTTCTCCTTCTTCTTGTATTCTTCTTTTTAGTGGCCTTCTTCTTCTTCGTCTTCTTTTTGTAGTCGTCTTCTACGCTTCTTCTTCCCTTTGTAGTCCTCTTCTTTTTTTAGTCTTCTTCTTCTCCTTCTCCTTCTTTTGGTAGTGTTCTTATTCTTCTTCTTCCTGTAGTCTTTTTTTTTTTTTTTTCTGTCTAGTCTTCTTCATTTTCTTCTTTTTTTTGTAGTCTTCTTCTTTTTCTTTTCTTGATAGTCTTCTTCTTTGTTCATCCATATTTGAAGCACAATACTATCAACTTTCTGCCTAGGGGGTATAGCAAAAATGTCCAAAAATATTGAATCAATTCATAGTGGTCGAAATTACTTTAGTCAGTCATACGTCATTGCTTGTTTTCTTGTTCAATATAGCGAATAAAAGAATACTCTGTATGTTTTTTATGATATGCAGTGTACAGTGTGTATTTCAAATTTCTTATTTTTTCCTTTTAAATGCCTAAATCAAAACTATCAAAAGTTGATGTTTATATGCTTTCTTAGTTTAACATTTGACTAGGCAATGAGTGAAAGGTCATGTAGCCCACAAAGGAACATGCACGCAGGTGATCTCTGATATATATTTTTCACTTTATATTATTTTTTAAGTACTTACTATGACACATTTGATGGGAGCTGTTACCTTTTTTTATAATCATCTTCTTGTGTGTTTTCCGCTTTCATGATTTATTTTGAGAACTTCTTGTTCCACCAAAATCTTCCTATTTTGTTTGTTTTTTTTTCTTCTTATTTTCATTAAATTTGAACAATCGGAGAATTAGAAATAGTTGAACAATTAAATTTTTTTAATTGAGGAAAAAACTAAATTAATCATTTTCTTCTATATTAAAATTTTCTATTTATTTAGTTTTTTTATATTATAACTTCAACTTATGATTCAGTAATATATTCAAAAGTGTTCTAGCTTTTGTTAATTGAATATCACCATGTTTCTTTATGTTTGTCATTATCTTTGTCTTTTTCATTGATTAGAGGTTATTCAATTGCTACTTTGGATTTTCATAATCTTATCTTTTGTAAGGGTTTCTTGTACGGTAATTGGATAGCCCCAGGCCCAACACATTTTTTCCTGGGATGGCCTAAGCTTGTGTTTTTAGAGAGAGCATCTCGGCCAGGTCTGATTCTATCACCTTTTCTCATATAGTTATATTTTTTACTTTTTGGTGTATGTGTGTATTATAGTGCTTTTTTTTTTCATTTTATGATATTCTTCTGCTGGTTAGACATGTCTAATAGTTATCCTTTTGTTTTGGAACCTTCTCTTATTCTTCTTGAAATTATTTATTGATTTGGACACATTGTGTTGTAGCCTATCTAGTTGTAACTCCTACGAAAATTGAACTAACTTGAATGCCTTGGGTTTCTAATTACATGTGTCATTTTTTTTTTCCTAACAAGTTCGTGGACAACTGGCTCTTTACTTCTCATTTAATAGTTGCTTGTAGTTGGGTGTGTAGTATGGCAGCCATTTGCTGTTACTGTACTATGCTATTTCTATTGGATCTTGTTATGGAAATGGGTGACAAATTTTATAACATGATAGAAACTTATATTGGAAGGCACCAGTTTCTCATTTTGTTTTGTGCATTTCAACCGTCCATAACTTTATTGGTTGTTTGCTGATACTTGTCAATGACTATTGTAGTTTTTGAGTGGATGGTAAGCAAGGATCAAAATGTCGTGTCGAAACGTCCGAAACGTTTCAGAATTTCAACACACCGACACGAAACATGGGTTGAATCCCAAAATTCCAAAGTTTCGGTCGAAACGTCACTGTGTCGGACCGTTTCGGTTGAAACAGGTCGAAACATGTCGAAACAGTATCTAGAACTAAAAATTTATGTGTTTTAATCATAGTGTACACAATGATTTTAATATTAATGAAATAATATTATTTATTAATTTGAAGACACAATTTAAATTAATAAATTAGTATTATAATAATATGTTGCACAAATTAGTATTATAATAATATGTTGCACTTAGTATTATTAATTGGTAATTAGGATTATAATAAAATTGTATTATTAATTTGATAATATTCTAATTTAAATGATTTTTGCCTCATGTCAGTCTTTTTTTCCCTCCAATTTAAATTTATTCTTATATAAATGGATGTTAACCAAATAAATATGTTAAATTAATCAACTATTAAGTTGATCTTTATAAATAAATGGATTGTATTTATATTTTTACATGTTTCCACGTGTTTCCATATTTTTTCTGCATTTCTATTGTGTTTCCGAAACGTTTCCGTTTTTGAACTGACCGAAACGGTACTTCGAAACGATATTTTGATCCTTGATGGTAAGTACTGTTACAGTTTTTGAGTGGATGGTCTGGGACAGAGGAGTCTGCATAATTACCAACATGGGTGCGAGTAAGAAACAGAATACTTCGATTCGCTAGGTATTCTGCAAAAAAATTGCTTTTGTGCTTTTAATCAGTGATCCTCCGTTATTGTGCTTTTTCTTGATTACGTGTGTTGTATCTTATTTTTCTTTTTTTGGGAAGATGATCTGTTTGGTGCTCGCAAAGAAGTTTTAGGACTAGCAAGCAGTCTGGGCATTAGTATTAGGTATTGTCTGACAAGATCAGGTATTGTCTGACATCTGTTGGAGATTTTAAAAGAATTCCAACATCATATAATGGCAACTTAGATTCAACTATGTCATAAGGGCTTTCATTATATATATCCATAAATATATTTTTAATTGTGTATTATGTACATTATTTGTCTTATCCTTACACCAGGAGAAAGTCTTCAATACTAACAGCTCAGTGCATTATTTTATTTGCGTCTACTGATCTGGATCCTCACATGAGAAATGTTGACGGTGTAACAATGTGGCACCCCCTTGGTGTTAATTTCCAGTTGTAAATCTCCATCAGTTCATACTTACAGAGTCATACTATGAGTTGTTATAAACAAAATTTGGCTAATATTTTTCCTTTATCTACGCAGGGCATTAGCGTGTATATGAGAGCTTCTCCAATTGTTGAAAGTCTGGAGAAGTACAGACCCAATGTTATTACTACTTCTCAGGTTGTGGATGCTTTGTTATGCTTATCTCCAATGGTATGAACTTCAACTTCCTGTTGAATTATTACATATTGGCATGATTCTTTCAGATTCTTAGCCTGTGTTTCCCTAACAAGCGTCTGTTGTTGTTCCTGCATGTCTTTTTCTTAGCATGCTAGTTTCTGTCATGTGTTGCACGCATAGTAATTCATAGGATTCTACTTCTGCAGAAGAAATTCAGTTACACCTCTAGTCGTACCACTATAATAAAAAATAGAATGATTCTGGTGGATAGATGGATATATGTACGTGTCATGTTGCAAAACTTGTCAGCAATAGAAAATTTTAAACTGGTCACTTGCAAATAAATTACAATTCAAATGTATTGCCTTTCCATCGAATGAAAATTAGGAAATTGTTGAAAGAAGGGCTGGTTTTTTGTTGGTTATAACCCAAACTAAAACTTCATGGTTACTTATGGTATTAACTTAATTAAATTGTGCTAATTTTACTGCCACAAAACTTCATAGGGAAAGTAATCTGAATGAACTCTTTTTGATATGCATAGGTGATTGTGGTTTTCAACTCATAGGAGGATACTTGATGCATCCAGGTGTTATTTTATTCTGGCTGTTTCTTGAACTTATGAAAGGTGGCTGACAAGCCTTAAAAATTGTGCACATTCTGCATCATCACTTTTTCATCTATACCGTTCAACACTTTGTCATACTCTGATTAGTGAATAAATCATCTATAACACATAATAACCCTTCTTAAATTAAAATATATCTTAAACAAGGTTACATCATGAACATAATGTGACCAGATAAACATTCTGGAATAACATAAAGAGAAATAGTAGTAATAGCATCTATTGTAGTTTCCCCATCTTATTCCCTTGCATTCCTTCCAGCTTTTGAAAAAAATTATTAATTAAGAATGAGCTCACTAGTCCAGTAGGATATCAAGGTTTAAAAACAATATATAGATATAATAAAGTAACAAATAAGTGCAGCAATTGATCAAATTAAAATTACATAAATGCAGCACATATCGATAATCAAAATTCGTCAATTTTCTGGTCCATACTTGATCCATCTCCTATAGAAAAGTTTGGTGCCTTTGCACCCTAGGAACCCGATTCCCTTCTTGTTTTTTTGGAAATACCAATACCGAGAATTCTGTAGTGCCACACTAGCTACTCACGACGACCGATATTATTAACCAATGAACCTAAGTACCCGTGAGAATTATGTGAATCCTCACAAAGACCACGCGTCTATTAATCCTCTGCTACCAATTGTGTGCATCCAATGTAAATTAATTAAAACCATAAAACAAAGACATATCGTATCCAGATCTAACATCAAGTAGGAAATCAAACATTAAATAAATACATCAGAACAAAATCCAAAACATTTTATAGGCTAATTTGGTTCCAAAGATAATTAGGGTTTTAGCTCAAAAATATCATATGTACAGGAATCACAATTTATTGATAAAACCCTATCCCAATTGCATGGTTAATGCAAACCAATTTTAAATATTATATATTCATCATAAGTTTGATATGGAACCCAAATATGCATGAGATGCATCAATGATAGTAAAAGACAAAAAAAATCTTACCTTCGATTGCTACCTTGATTTGGTATAATGTACTGTGGCAAAACAAACGAAGTAACATTTTAGAATAAAACTAAGTAGTAAGGAGTAAGCACCAACAAAACCAAAAATAATTTTTGAAATAAATAACGAAGAATAACGATGCCCGAATTTGATTAAAAAATATTTAATGAAGATCAAATTAAAGTAGTTTGAAACAATAAAATTGCTAAATCGTAACTCAAAAACTTTGCCAATTTTTTTTATTACAAGATCAAACTTTTAGGTCGACAGAACTCCGACCCCCTTTTTTTTCTTGTCTTTTCTCTTCCTTCCTTTTTCCTTTCTTCCTAAGTTTTGCTCTACTACAGAAAGTGGCTATTTATAGCCAAATTTTGGCCTAGCCATCTCTCTCTCTCTCTCTCTCTACACTTGTCACAATTTTTTTTAGCCACACCACCCCCTTCCATGCAATACGTGTCAGCCCATCAAGCCATGCACTTCCAAAATTTGACACTTTTATCATATACATCCATATACACATATATCATATATATAACACATTTATTATATTATTCGGACACCATAACATTTTTTTATTTTCATATGAAATATGACTTATAGTCATTTGACTCGTTTTCACGCAAGAAATCCACATTTGAGGTCTATTTATTTATTTGAAAATTTTAAAAATAGAAATATAATTAACGACCTAACTTACGTGTTAGTGACTAATTAATATTTTTTGATGCAATTTATCTTATAAACTTCTTTATGACGTATATTTTTTAAAGTCATATGCCATTGGCACATTTTTTTCTTGTTCTAAATTTGGTGTAGGTTGATGTTACAATATTCTCATCGCTATTCTTGTCCTTAATTTTAGTGTCTAATGACATTTATGTCATTGCCTTTTGTATACTTATTTTCCTAAAAATTGCTTGGCCACTTCCACTTGTTACGTTATTCCCATCACTATTCCTGCACTTAATATTAGTGTTTAATGACAATTGTGCCACTATCTTTTTATATACTATAGTTCCTAACAATTGCTATGCCACTACGTCGCAATGTACTATCATTCTTTTTAGTAGTCTTCTTATTGTTTGTCTTTTTTTTCTTCTAGTCAGTTCTTCTTCTTATTGTTGTAGTCTTTTTCATCATCATCATCTTCTTCTAGTAGTTTTCTTAGTGTTCTTCTTATTCATTTGCTTAGTATTCTTGTTCTTCGGTTTCTTCTAGTCTACTTCTTGTAGTCTTCTTCTCCTTCTCCTTCTGTTTCTAGTAGTTTTTTTTTTCTTCTTCTCTTTCTTATTCTTGTAAATCTTCTTATACTTCTTATATCCTTATTTAGGTAGTATTTTTCTTATATCCTTATTCTGGTAGTTTTCTTCTTCTTCCTCTTCTACTAGTCTTCTTGTTCTTATTCTTCTTGTTGTGTTGTTCTTGTTCTTCTTTTTTCTTCTTCTTGTAGTCGTCTTTTTGTTCTTCTTCTTGTGGTCGTCTTTTTGTGCTTCTCCCTTTTCTTCGTAATCTTCTTAGTAGTCTTATTCTTCTTTTTCTTGTATCCTTCTTCTTCCGTACAGTCTTTTTCTTCTTATAGTCTCTACTTCTTCTTGATGTCTTGTTGTCCTCCTTGTTATTCTTCTTTTGTTGTTGTCTTCTTCTTGTTGTAGTCGTTGTCTTTTTCTTTTTGTAGTCCTCTTCTTCTTTTTATAGTCTTGTTCTTTTTCTTCGTGTATTCTTCTCATAGTGTTCTTCTTCTTCTTTTTCTTCTTGTTTTTTTAGTTTTCTTTTTGTTCTTGTAGTCTTCTTTTGGTACACTTCTAAATTAGCCTTATTCTTCACCTTCTTCTTCTTCTTGTGCTTGTTGTTATAGTCTTCTTCTTCTCCTTCTTGTAGTCTTTTTTTCCGTTTTCTTCTTCTTCTTCTTCATATAGTCTTCTTATTTAGCCTTTTTCTTCTTGTAGTTGTCTTCTTCTCGCGTTCTCCTTCTAACAGTCTTCTTCTCCTTCTCCTTCTAGTAGTCTTCTTCTATTTCTTGTAGTAATTTTCTTCCTCTTCTCCTAGTCTTATTCTTCTTGTAATTTTTTTTTCTTTTTTATTCTTTAGCCTCTCTTTTTTTCTTTTTCTTCCTTTTATTGTAGTCTTCTTCTTTTTGTTGTAGTCGACTTCTTGTTGTCGTTGTCGTTGTTGTAATATGCTTCTTATAATAGCATTCTTCTTTGTGTAGTCTTTTTCTTATTTGTAGTCTATTTTTTTTCCTTGTAGTCCCCTTCGTCTTCTTATTGTTATGGTCTTCTTTTTCTTCTCGTAGTTATCTTCATGTTCTTGTTGTAGTCTTATTCTTCTACTTCTTGTTTTTTCTTGTTCTTATTGTAGTCATCATTTTCTTCTTCTTCTTGTAGTCTTCTTCTTCTTATAGTTGTCTTCTTCTTCTTCTAGTCTTCTTGTTATTGTTGTAGTGTTCTTCTTCTAGTTTTTGTCTTCTTCATTTCTTTGTAGTCATTTTTCTCTTCTCTTGTAATATTCCTTATTGTTGAAATCGTCATCTTAATTGGAATAGGATGACTCAGTTTCAAGAAAAGTAAGACCCTTTCGTGTTCTTTTTCTTCCTGTTGTTGTAGTCTTCTTCTTTTGGTAGCTCGTTTTCTTCTTATAGTCTTCTTCTTCTTTTTATTCTTGTAGAATTCTTTCTTTTCTTCTAGTCATCTTATTCTTTTTCTTCTTGTAATCTGCTTCTACTTCTTCTTTTTCTTTTTGTTGTAGCCTTGTTATTATTGTTCTTCTTCTTCATTTTCTTATAGTCGTCTTCTTGTAGGCTTCTTCTTCTTCTTATTGTGGTCTTGTTGTTGTTGTTGTAGTCTTTTTGTAAATTTTCTAGTCTCTTCTTCTTGTTATGGCCTTGTTGGTGTTGTAGTTTTCTTGTTTCTTATTGTTATTGTAGGTTTTTTCTTTTTCTGCTTATTGTAGTTGTCTTCTTCTTTTTCTCGTTCTTGGTCTCGTTCTTGTTCTTGTTGTAGTCTTATTCTTTTTCTTGTTCTTGTTTTAGTCTTCTTCATCCAGTATTCTTCTTCTTCTTCCAATGGTTTTCTTCGTCCAGTATTCTTCTTCTTATTATTCTTTCTATAGTCTTGATCTTCTTCTCGTAGTATTCTTTTTTTTGTTGTAGTCATCTTCTTCTTGTTATTTTAGCATTCTTATCATCCTCTTCTTCTTCTTTTTGTTGTTGTAGTCGTTTTTTTTTTCTTCTTTTTAGTAGTTTTTTTCCTGTAGTTTTCCTCTTGTAGTTTTCTATTTTTTCTTCTTGTAGTCTTGTTCATATTCTTGTAGTCATCTTTTTCTTCTGCTTCTTCTTCTTGTAGTCTTTCTTCTTATTTTATTCTTCTAGGAGTCTTCTTCGTCTTTGTCTTCTTGTACTTTTATTCTTCTTCTCCTTCTAGTATTAATCTTTTTCTTCTTGTAGTCTTCTTCCTCTTTTTGTCCTTCATCCTCTTTTTTTTTTCTTTTCTTCTTGTAGTTTATTTCTTCTTCTTATTATTTGCTTATAGTCTTCTTGTTGTTGCAGCAGTCATCTTCTAGTAGTCGTCTTTTTTTTCTTGTAGCAGTCTTCGTCTTCTTATTATTCTTTTGGTATGTTTTTCTTCTTCTCGTCCTCCTCCTAGTAGTCTTCTTGTGTCATTCTTCTAGTTGTGTTCTTTCTTTTCTGCTAGTCTTCTTCTTTTTGTATTTTTTATCCACTTCTACTTCTTCTAGTCTTTTCTATTTATTCTTGTATAATTCTTATTGTTGTTGTTATTGTTCTTCTTGTTGTAGTTGTCTTCTTCTCTTGTAATAGTCTTCTTTTTTTGTGTTAGTCTTGTTCTCCTTCTAGAAGTCTTTTTCAAAGTTCTTATTCTTCTTGTAGTGGTCTTTTTTTTTCTTTTTCTTTTTCTTTTTCTTGTACTTTTTGTAGTCTTATTCTTCTTCTTATGGTCTTCTTCTTATAATGTTGTAGTCTCATTCTTCTTATTATAATCTTCTTCTTGTTGTTATTGTAGTCTTTTTCTTTTCTTGTTATAGCATTTTGCTTCTTGTCATTCTAGTTTTTTTCTTCTTTTTGTTTTTAGCCATTTTCTTCTTTTTCCAATAGCTTCCTCTTGTTGTAGTCCTTTTTTTTCCCTTATAGTCTTCTATACGACTTCTTTGGTCATCGTCTTATTTTTCTTGTATTTTTAGTCTTTTTTTTTTGTTTCTTGTAGTCTTTTTCTTCTCAGAGTCTTGTTTTTCTTCTTATAGGTGTGGCGATTTCTGTCACAACACAAAAATACGACTCGAACTCGACACGAAATTAGCGGGTTAAGGTTAATTATTTCTCAACACGAACTCGTAAATGAAATGCTAATTATTTTTTATTGTTTATTAAGCATTGGCATAATTATTGTAGAAAAAAATATTTTTACTCATTATTATTGTTATGTTTATTAAGTTAGTTTTTAATTTAATAAAAAAAGAATGAGCATAAATTTAATTAATTTATAATAGAATATTAGATTTAAATTTTAGCATTAAATTCTTTATTCAAAGTTTATATGGACAACACGAACAAGAACCCAAACCCGATATGAAAAATAAACAGATCAATTGACACAACACGATTAGTTAAATAGGTTAAGTTAGGTTAGGGTTGACTAATGCTCGACACGAACCCGCAATGACCTGACACGATTGCCACTCCTACTTGTAGTCTTGTTCTTCTCATCTTTCTTCTTCTTTTTGTAGTCTTGTTCTTCATGTAGTCTTTTCTATCTTTTTCTTCTTTGTTGTAGTCTTCTTCTTTTTCGTCTAGTCTTCTTCTTCTTGTTGTAGTCTCCGTCTTCTAGTTTTTCTCTTTTTCTTTTCCTTGCGGTAATTTTTTTCTTCTCCTCTTTGTATTCTTCTTTTTCTTTATCTTCATCTTCTTACCTTTTTCTTCTTATTGTTGTGGTTGTTTTGTTGTTGTTGTTGTTGAAGTCGTCGCCTTAATTGGAATAAGATGACTCAGTTTCAGAAAAAGTAAGACCCCTTGCCTTTATTGAATTTGAAAATGCGCCCTGAATCAATCATTTAGCTTATTGATTTGATGCATCTCATTTCATTTGGGCGAGAGGAAGGTCGTGGAGGAGTCACATGGGCTGCGGATGTGGAAGTTGGTTGATTCTCGGAATCACCTCTTTCTTCTTCCTTTTGTTGTAGTCTACTTCTTCTTCTTGTAGTTGTCTTCTTCTTCTCTTTTTGTTGTTGTAGTCTTATTCTTTTTGTTGTTGTAGTCTTTTTCTTCTTAATGATCTTCTTTTTCTTTTTCTTCATCGTAGTATTCTTCTTATTGTAGTCTTCTTGTTATATATAGTCTTCTTCTTATGGTTTTCTTCTATTTCTTCTTATAGTCTTTATCTTCCTCTTCTCCTTCTAGCGATCTTCTTCTTCTTCTTCTTGTATCCTTGTTCGTCTTTTTATTCTTGTAGTCGTCTTGTTCTTCTCCTTGTAGTCGTCGTCGTCTTCTTCTACTACTAGTACTCTTCTTATACTTACTCTACTAGTCGTCTTTTCTTTTTCTTCTTCTTCTTCTTCTTCTCCTTCTAGTAATCTTTTTTTCTTCTAGTAGTCTTTATCTTCTTTATATATGTTTCATCCTCTCCTTATTCTTTTTCTTGTACTTTTCTTCTTATGGCTTCTTTTTATAGCTTGTTTTTTCCTTCTTCGTGTTCTTTTTCTTCTTGTTGTTACATTCTTATTCTTCTTTTGATAGCTATTTTCTGCTTATAGTCTTCTTCCTTTTCTTCTTGTAATATGCTTTTACTCTTTTTCTTTTTGTTGTATTGTAGTCTTGTTATTGTTCTTCTTCTTCATCTTCTTGTAGTCGTCTTCTTGTAGGTTTTTTCCTCCTTTTAGTCACCTTTTTATTGTGCTCTTCTTCTTCTAGTGTGGTCTTCTTGTTGTTGTAGTCTTTTTCTAATTTTTCTGGTCTCTTCTACTTGTGGCCTTGTTGGTGTTGTAGTTTTCTTATTTCTTGTTCTTGTTCTTGTTCTTGTTGTTATAGGCTTTTTCTTTTTCTTTTTATTGTAGTCTTCTGCTTCTAGTTTTTGTAGTCATTTTCTTCTTCTTCTTCCTCCTCCTCTTATCTTTCTTTTTCTTGTTCTTGTTAGTAGTCTTTTTCTTATTCTTGTTGTAGTCTTCTTGTTTTTGTTCTTGTTGTAGTCTTATTCTTCTTCTTGTTCTTGTTTTAGTCTGCTTCATCCTATATTCTTCTTCTTCTTCTTCTTCCAATAGTTTTCTTCATCTTATATTCTTCTTCTTATTTTTCCTATAGTCTTGATCTTCTTCTTATAGTTTTCTTTTTCTTGTTATAGTCATCGTCTTCTTGTTATTTTAGTATTCTTATCGTCATCGTCTTCTTTTTGTTAATGTAGTCATCTTTTTGCTTCTTCTTAGTAGTTTCCTTCTTATAGTTTTTCTCTTGTTGTTTTCTATTTTTTCTTCTTGTAGTCTTATTCTTATTCTTGTAGTCATCTTCTTCTTGTAGTCGTCTTTTTCTTCCTCTTTGTAATCTTCTTCTTGTAGTCTTCTACTTCTTTGTGTTCTTGTACTTTTACTCTTCTTCTTTTCCTTCTCCTTTTAGTAGTCTTTATCTTTTTCTTCTTGTGGATTTCTTCTTGTAGTCTTCTTCCTCTTTTTGTATTTTTCATCCCTTTTTTTTTGTTCTTCTTGTAGTTTTTACCTTCTTCTTATTGCTGTTTTCTTCTTCTTATTGTAATGTTCTTTTTCTTCTCCCTTTTGTAGTCTTATTTTTCTTCTTCTTATAGTCTTCTTCTTGTTGCAGTCTTATTTTTCTTGTAGTAGTCTTTTTTTTCTTGTAGCAGTCTTCTTCTTTTTGTATGTTTTTCTTCTTCTCCTCCTCTTCCTCCTCCTCCTCCTCCAAGTAGTCTTCTTGTGTCATTCTTCTTATAGTGTTCTTTTTTCCTACTAGTCTTCTTCTTCTTCATCTAGTGTTCTTTCTTTTATGCTAGTTTTCTTCTTTTGTATTCTTCATCCACTTCTACTTCTTATATTTATTCTTGTAGAATTGTTGTTGTTGTTGTTATTATTGTTCTTCTTGTTGTAATTGTCTTCTTCTACTGGTAGTAGTCTTTTTTTTTTCGTGTTAGTCTTGTTTTTCTTCTTGTTTTCCTTCTTAGTAAAAAGCTTTTCTTCTTCTTGTAGTGGTCTTCTTTTCTTGTACTTTTTTTTGTAGTCTTATTCTTGTTCTTTTGGTGTTCTTCTTATTCATGTTGTAGTCTCCTTGTTCTTATAATCTTCTTCTTTTTTTGTTGTAGCCTTCTGCCTCTTGTCATTGTAGTATTTATCTTCTTTTTTGTTTTTAGTCTTCTTTTTCTTTTTCCAATAGCTTCCTCTTGTTGTAGTCTTTTTTTTTCTTATAGTCTTTTTTTTTTCTTATAGTCTTCTATAACATCTTCTTAGGTCATCGTCTTATTTTTCTTGTACTTTTAGTCTTTTTTTTTGTGTTGTTTCTTATAGTCTTCTTCTTCTTAGAATCTTGTTTTTCATCTTGTAGTTTTTCTATTCTCAACTTTCTTATTCCTTTTATAGTCTTGTTCTTTTTCATGTAGTCTTCTCTATATTTTTCTTCCTGTTGTAGTATTATTCTTTTTCTTCTTCTTGTAGCCTTCTTCTTCTCATAGTCTTCTTCTCCTTCTAGTAGTCGTCTTCTTTTCTTTTTATCCTCATCTTTTTTCTTTGTCTTCTTGTTATAATTGTTATATTAGATCAAAGAGAAAAGATAAGAGAAAAAGAGATAAAATATCATTATGGCACAATTAGTCTATGCAACAACTTAACCTAAAATGCACAATAAAGGTCCTTATATAGTAGGGCAATATAGAATAAAATAAATGATTAAACTAACTCTCCTAATATTCTAACAATAGTTTTCTTCTTGTTCTTGTAATCTTATTTTTCTTCTTTTTGTAGCCTTCTTGTTCTTTGAGTCTTCCTCTTCTTGGAGTCTAACTCCTATTATTTTTCTTTTTTTCTTGTAGTCTTCATGTTCTTCTTAGAGTATCTCTTCTTGTTGTGGTCTTGCTGGTGTTGTAGTCTTCTTGTTTCTTGTTATTGTAGGCTTCTTTTTCTTATTCCTGTAGTCTCTTTCTTCTTATTTTTATAGTCATCTTTTTTTTTTTGTTTTTCTTGGTAGCCTTCCTTTTCTTCTTCTTCTTCTTCCTTGGTAGTCTTCTTATTCTTGCTCTTGTTCTAATCATCTTCTTCTTTTTGTTGAAGTAGTCTTCTTCTTGTCGTCCTCTTCTTCTTTTTGTTCTTATAGTCGTCTTCCTTTTCTTCTTCTGAGTAGTTTCCTTCTTGTTGTTTTCTGCTTGTAGCCTTATTGTTATTCTTGTAGTCATCATCTTTTCTTGTGTCTTTTCCTTCTTCTTCTTCCTCTTTGTAATCTCCTTCTTGTTGTCTTCTATTTCTTCTTTTTTCATCTTCTTGTAGTATTTCTTCTTGTAATATTTCTTTCTTAATTTTTTTTGGTAGTCTTTTTTTTCTTCTTCGTCTTGTTGTATTTTTATTATTATTCTTCTCCTAGTAGTCTTCTCCCTCCTTTTGTATTCTTCATCCTCTTTTTCTTTTCTTCTTCTTGTAGTCTTCTCCTTATTCTTGTAGTCTTTTTCTTTTTTTTTTATTGTTATTTTCTTCTTTTTCTTGTAATGATATTTTTCTTCTTTATTTTATAGTCTTATTTTTCTTTTTTGTTGTTTTTCCTTCACCTTGAAGTCTTCTTGTTGTTGCAATTTTTTTCTTCTTGTAGCCCATCTTTTTTCTCTTGTTGCAGTCTTCTTTTGCTTGTATGTTCTTTTTCTAATGTTTTCTCTCCTCCTCCTAGTATTCTTCTTGTAGTTTTCTTCTTCTTCTTCTTATTGTAGTGTTCTTCCTTCTTTGCTAATTTTTTTTTGTATTATTCATTCACTTCTACATCTTTTGTGGTCTTCTTATTCTTGTTGTTGTTGTTATTATTATTATTGTTTTTCTTCTTGTAGTAGTCTTCTTTTTCTTTTTCTTCTTTTTCTTCTTGTTCTCCTTCCAATAGTCTTTTTCTATTTATTCTTCTTCTTGTAGTAGTCTTCTTCTTGTACTTGTTGTAGTCATCTTCTTCTTATAGTCTTCTTTTTATTGAGTCGTCTTTTTTTTCTTGTCGCAGTCTTGTTCTTCTTTTACTTGTAGTCTTCTTCTTCTTGTAATGTTTTTTCTTTTTTGCTAGTCTTCTTTTTTTTTTTGTGGTTTCTTCTTCTTCTTGTTCTTCTTTTTCTTCTTTTTCCAAGTTTCTTCTTGTTGTAGTCTTTTTTTTTTCTTCCTATATAGTTTCCTACTTCTTCTTGTAAATGTCTTCTTTTGAGGTCGTCGTCTTATTTTTCTTGTTACTTCTAGTTTTCCTCTTTTTCTTTTGTTTCTTGTAATCTTCTTCTTCATAGAGTCTTGTTTTTCATCTTGTAGCCTTGCTCTTTTTATCTTTCTTCTTCTTATTATAGTCTTGTTTTTCTTCTTCTTGTATCTTTCTTCTTCTTCTTTTCCTTCTAGTAGTCCTTTTTTTTTCTACTTTCTTTTTCTTCTTGTTGTAGTTGTTAGATTAGATTAGATCAAAGAAGGAAAAGAAAAGAGAAGAGAGAAAATATCATCATTATGACGCAATTAGTATGTGCAACAATTTAACCTAAAATAAAGGTCAGTGAAAATGTTTTATAAACCTTAAATGTGTTTTGAAAAATTAGTTTGAGTCATTTATCGGACCCTATTTGAGCAACTGTGACTCCCCAAAATCCGGGGGTCCTGTAGTAACCGTTGATAACCCATCTACCCGCGAAAATACTTGTAAATGCCACATAACCCGACACTACACGATAACATTCCCTAACCGGGATCTTAACCCACAATTGTATTCCGGATTTGATGATTCGTTGGATCCAATCAAGGTTCAACATGCCATGATTTATACTCCATTATGGTCCATTTACATTATTGGAGGGAAGGAAAATATAGGCCGAAAGCATGACAAAATAGTTTTAAAATTTGAGATTTTTGAAAAGTGTATCGGTACACGGGACCAGTACGGTTTGCCCATTGGAAAAACAGTACCGGTACAGTATGTCCAGTTTTGCCTATTTCTCCTGTTTTTGATTTTCAACCTCCTCCAAACCATTCCAAAATCATCTAATACATATTTAACACTATTTCTCACATAAAACTTGGTAAGTACAAGTTTTATTATATTTAGTTACACAAATTTACATGCAAAAAACGAAGTTTTCGCAATGTGTTTACAAATTCCCAAAATAAAGTCACATTTTGGCTTTTCTTCACCCTTGATGGCTCGAATGAGATTCGTCCACCAGTGTGCATCACGTACCTGAAATATTTTCTCGTGTAGGATAAGCCACGCTCAATAGAGTATCTCGTACAGAGACTACTCCCACTAGATGCATATGCAATGTTCACATGCAACACATAATTATTCACAACAATTTCCAATCAAGAATATGCAACTCTATGATAGAATCTATTATGACATGTCATAGAATGAGATGAGACTCACTCATGCGACCCAACTCAAACCCTTCCTGACTCCTCAACACATGCAAGTGTCAATATGTATGTATCCGTCATCTATGCTACACATCAAATGACGTTTACAAATCTAGGGTTTTTGTTGGGGTGGATGTTCATGGACTTACACCGAAGGTCACCCAACCTACACGAAATTCACATCTTCCACTGAAGGTTCCACTTACATCTACACACTTTATGGACCGAACCAAGGGAGTGGGTACCCCAACTACCGGATCTTACACCCGAGGGATCTTCTAACCCCTTCTTGCTATTCCGACCCAATTTACCATGCAATTATACGGTTCTGTTAGGCCTTCGACCCAACTATTCTAAGTCATCCGTCAATCATCAAGTGGGGTGTTGACGACCACCATGCACACACACCCATGTGATGCGATGTCTCTGTGCATATGCAATGTAATGCACCATTGCAATAGCAATATCATGTCTCATATGTGATGAATGTCATTTGGACTAATTTAACACATAACCATCCAATTTTCATGGCAAATTATATCATAAGCATATAATTTTCATATGTTATCAAAACAACAATTTCAATCACTCAATGCATTTTATCAAACACCTTTGAGGCATCAATAATGTTAAACACATATCATGCCCTAAAATATTACCAAGTTACAAGAAACATACAAGTAACTTCCCTACATCAAATTCAAGCTAGAATTCAACGTAAATCATTTCAATACCAATTTCTTCATTTTCATAGCCATAGCTATGTCTTAGGTCAATTTCAATATTAAACTCTTTGTCTATCAACACCAAAGGGTGGAATAAAACCAAAATAAGAACAACTCTACCTCTTGGAGCTTAAGATGAAGTGTAGAACTCCAAGCCCAAAAAACTTGATTTCTCCAAAGTCTCCTCTTAGATCTTTGGTGAAATCCCTTTTTTTTGGTTTTAGTTGTGTAGCCCTCGTCGATGTGATAGACTTTGATTCTTGGCTCGACGAAATTCGACCGACGGAACTCCGAGAATCGACGAAAGAAGTTTGATTTTCTCCCTTTTCTCTCCCTCTTTCTCTCACACGTTGGAACCAACTGAAATGCAAAGATATTTCTGCAAAATATCTAATTTAACCCCAATTTATAATTTTCAAGGCTTTACTCTCATCGCGCCAAGTGTTTCCCACTTGTTCGGGTCCGTTTTCACCCCAAAACGATTTATTTCATCTCAGTTTAAGTTTAAATTAATTTTATTTGAACTTTTATTCAATTATAAGAAAATTTTATAATTTTTTTTTGCAGACATTTGTGAAGTCATCCGCCACCTAGTCGTTTCGTAAAATGTTAAAAATTCGATTATCTCATAATTCGACGAAATTAGCCTGGGTGACTAGATTTCGCGATACGAATCCAACGGCGAAGTTCGTTGTGTCATACGAACTCTAGAGAATGCGTATTTTAATTTCGCATTATAGTGGCAAAATGACAATTTTGCCTTTTTTCAGAAAAAAGTTCAAATTTATTCGGGTTTTTATAGCAACACCCTATAGTGCTCAATAGGTCAAGTTTTTGCTTAGCTTGAGTCAAGTGAAGCTAGTCATAGGGCCTTTGAGACTTAGAGAGTGTTGTCCTGCCTCTGATTCACCACCCCTTAGGCATGGGGACAAGTAAAACTCAATGTGTTAAGTAAAAAGCAAGACAGTAAATCCTTGAACTTAAGGAAAAATTAATGTACTGAAAGCGAGTGAAATGACCAATTTCAATGGGGCACAGAATCTAACTAGCAATAAATTTGGTATTGATTTATTAAACCCGATTGATTAACTCCTTTATTGTAGCAGAAATGAGGGAATGTACTTATAGCTCTCTCTCCCCATAGCCTCTAAAAGTGTAGGGGAGAGAGCATACGAGGTAGTGATCGAATGACCTAATCAATCTATCTTGTTATATACCTTTTCTCTGACTTTGTTAACTATCTTCGAAGATATCTACGAAAGAAAAGAGCATCTAGCCATGTGGATTGGTTGACTTTGGGTTTAGTGAATTAGGTATTCAACCGAGAAGGTTCTCCACTGAGTTTCTCAACAAGTGTAAAAATCGAAAAAATTAAAACTTAATTAAAAATGGCAAAACAGTAATTTGCCATGGGTCTCTCAGTTGGACTCGTATCACGAAATCTATTATTTACCTAGTATTCAACCGAGAAGGTTCTCCACTGAGTTTCTCAAGAAGTGTAAAAATCGAAAAAATTAAAACTTAATTAAAAATGGCAAAACGGTAATTTGCCACGGGTCTCTCCATTGGACTCGTATCACGAAAACTATTTACCTAGTCAATTTTCATTGAATTTTGAAAGTGAGAATTTTCACATTTTACGATGCGATCGGGTGAGCGTGACTAAAATAAATGCTATTAGATTTTATTCACTGGACCCAAAAAATAATTTAAAGTTAAATAAAATATATCAAACTTAACATGGGACGAGATTTAATTGCTTTCAGATAAAATTAGATCAATTAAAATGGGATGTGTAGCGCAACAAGGGCTAAGCAGAAATTCACTTACAATAGTAGTTATCAGGTGAGTATACAGATGACACCCTATGAGACACTTTATGGGAGGCCATGCCATTCTTTGGTATGTTAGACGGAGGTTGGAGAGGGACTTTTCACTAGACCGGACTTGATCAGGGACACCTTAAAGATGGTGGATATAATACGAAAGTGTTTTCTTACAACACAGAGCCGACATAAGAGCTATGCCGACAAACGGCAAAGACCTCTAGAGTTCGAGGTTGGAGATCACGTCTTCTTGAAGGTCACATCTAAGAGGGGTTGAGGTATATCAGACCCTTTGAAGTACTCGGAAAAGTTGGTACAGTTGCTTACCAGTTGATATTACTACCAAATCTATTAGATGTTCATTCGGTGTTTCATGTCAATATACATATGACTTACATTTAGTGAAGATGCCTTGTCTCCAAATGTACAACTCTCAATTCGAAACTTTGAGGATGCGAGAAGAGGAAAAAATTAACGATTTTTATGTTAGATTGTGCGATATTGTAAATTCATCCTTCAAATTGGGTACCAAGTATGATGACTCCACAATTAAATGAAAAATATTGAGATCTCTACCAGAGAGGTTTCCTATTAAGGTGACGGTCTTAAAAATCGGAGTCAATTTGGAGATGGTGTCGATAGAAGACAACCTAGTTGGGTCAGTTTTGACTTTTGAGATAAATTTCCAACCACCCATGAAGTCGAGGGGCATAATATTAAGTTCAATACGAGAAGATAGAGATGAATCTAAGTCACCTAGTTTAGGAAAAGAGGACCTAGCCAACTTTGCAAGAAAGTTTAGGAAGTATGTTTGGATTAGAGGAGTTAAGTCCTTATGGTCGAAAAGCAACAAAAGTAGACCTAAATTTCCCAAAGGAGGAGAAAATAAGGGGGAAGGGAAAAAAGGGGCAAGGACCTCAATGCTATAAGTGTCAAAGGTTTGGACACATGGTTTGAGAATGTCCTAATCGAAAGAAGAAAGTTTTGCCCATAGAGAGGAGAAAAAGTGAGTCCGAGTTGACAACGAATGAGGAAACTTCCCCTCAATAAGATGAGGAAGAGTTCATGGCGTTAAGAGGCTCACACTCCTCCCCTCCCCCTGAGAGAAACTTTAAAAGGTGAAGTTAAGAGAGAGAGTCCTCCACCTATTTCTCGAGCTAACCCGAGAAATCTTAAGGGAAAACAAGTGTGGGTGAGATGTGAGGTTTTTGAGAAGTTCACCATCTCAACTAAGTCGGAAGTCCTACGGGCTATCAAGGAGGTTGAGTCATCTAAAAGGTAGATGAAGTGTGAGCAAGGATCAAAATGTCGTGTCGACACGTCTGAAACTTCCGAAACGTTTCGGAATTTCAACACACCGACACGAAACATGGGTTGAATCCCAAAATTTCAAAGTTTCGGTCGAAACGTCACTGTGTCAGACCGTTTCGGTCAAAACATGTCGAAACACCTGTGCTACTTTTTATATATTTTTTTTGTTATATAAGTAATGAACAATTACATTTAATACCTCACTGCATTATAATTTTTTACTTTTAACTATACATAACTACCATTAATTTAATTTGATACCTTTCATTATTTTTTTTTTATAATTATTTTTTTATGTTATTATTATTTATTAAATTTACATATTAAATAACTGGAAGTCATTTTATTAATTATAACTTATTTGTTAAATATCTAGAATTAAGTATTTATGTGGTTTAATCATTGTATAAACAATGATTTTAATATTAATGAAATAATATTATTTATTAATTTGAAG